>OY744519.1:199148772-199153772 GCA_963556195.1 Sepiola atlantica | reverse complement strand
GAATGACAGATTTTAATGTAAAATTAGTTCCATATATTTGCTGCTTTTTAAGAACTGTTTCATATTATCACAATTAATTTTTTGTGCTCCTTCATTATTAATCAAGAATCTATTAATTGAGATTACGAGATATTTGAAATCATTAGTGAATTCAATTCTTGGAGTTAACTGATGTTCAGTATTTTCTGAACAAGTATCACAGTATTTAATACAATATGTTGTTGTTAGAAACCAAATGTTTCAATTGTTGTCGTGTGCAACTAATAGGATCTAATATTACAGTTTCTTTTATTTCAAAAGTGTACAAAAGAATCGAAAATTTAGAGACGCGCCTATGTTGTACAACATAATCTAAAGTTAAATCGGGAGTTTCCGGACGCGCCTCTAGTGTACAAAAGAATCGAAACATTTATGAGGCGCCTTTAGTGTACAAAGGAATCGAAAGGTTTCTCTACAGCGTCTCTAGTGTTAAGAAAAATCGAAACTTTACAACCACGACTCAGGAGTACAAAATAATACAAATGTTTACAAAAGCGATTCCAGTGTATCAAAGAATCAAAAGTTTCTGGACGCGCCTTTAGTGCAACAAACTCAAAGGTTTACGGACGCGCTTCTGGTGTTCAAAATAATAGAAAGTTTATGGACGCGCCTTTGATGTACAAAAGAACTGAAAGTTCAGAGACGTGCCTCTGTTGTACAAAAGCATCGAAACTTTTAATCGAAAGTTTCTGGACGCGCCTCTGATGTAAAAAATAATTGAAAGTTTCCGGACGCTCCTCTGGTGTAGAAAATAATTGAACGGTTACGGACGCGCCTCTGGTGTACACACTCGAAAGTTCATGGACGCGCCTCTGGTTTACTAGAAATCAAAATAAATATATAGTCTTCATCCTGAATCGTTTGCTCATCAGGGAAAATTGTACATTATCAACAGGAAAAACACATCGCTACAAAGACATGTACTGCTTAAACCAAGTCTGTTATGTAGGACTTATGGTCGGTAATAACAATGTTCTTAAGCTAAAAGAATATTCTGCCCTCGTAAACGTCGTGGGCGCTTCGGTTTTTGATCCAGCTCAAAACAAATCCCTAAATTCCTAAATTCCCATTGCGGACTGAAATCACACTTAAGAACCTGGTCATCACCCCGTCTCAAGTGAGAGACATCATAAAAAACCTTGACACCTCCAAATCATGTGGGCCTGACCTCATACCAGTAATAGTAATAAAGAAATGCTCTGCTGAGCTGGCCCTTGTCCTCTCCAAACTACACAACAAATACCTTACCGAATCTTGTTTCCCTGATAGTCGGAAAATTGCCTCTGTGGTACCAGTCTTCAAGAATTCTGGAGATAGAACTGATTCTCTAAACTATCGCCCAATTAGTCCACTCCCGATTTTTGCTACACTCTTTGAATCATTAATCAATCTAGCGATAGGCAGGCATCTAGTTAATGCTGACCTTCTTTCTGGTCATCAATACGGATTCAGACAAGCACGATCTACTGCAGATATCCTAACGGTTATCTCTGAACGCATATACCATACACTGGACAAGGCAGGTGAAGCTAAGGCAGTAGCGCTTGATATATTCAAGGCCTTTGACAAGGTCTGGTATGAAGGGCTTCTCCTAAAACTGCACTCATATGGTATTACTGGACAAATATTTAATATAATTAAATCCTTCCTAACAAAACGAAAGATCCAAGTTGTACTCGATGGCCGTTCTTCTAAGCAATATGGCATAAATGCTGGTGTACCCCAAGGATCTATTCTTTGGACCTCTACTGTTCCTGATTTTCATAAATGACTTCCCTGATGCAATTGCGACTTAGATAGGAATATTTGCTGACGACACCACGCTCTACTCTCGTCATGTGGGCAACCCTGACGAGCATATATCTGAAGCAATGGCAAAATGCTTAGAAAATGACCTCCAGGCTGTAGTGGAATAGGGTAAAAAATGGATGGTAACTTTTAATGCCGCAAAGACACAGCTACTTTCCTTCAATAACTACAAGAAACCTCTTCAACCACCGATTGTCATGGCAAATAACACCCTACCTGAGTGGTCATCATTCAAACTCCTCGGCCTAACTTTGACAGATAGCATAGATTGGAATAAATACATCGAAAACATTGCCAGGGCTGCTGCAAAGAAGATGGGCTCTCTATACAGTGCCAGTAAACTTCTCACACCTGACATTATCATATATCTCTACAAAGCCACCATCCGCCCATGCATGGAGTATTGTTGCCACATCTGGGATGGTGCATCATCCGCTAGTCACTCCTTCTTAGACAAAGTCCAAAAAAGAGTTGCTAACTTTATAGGTCCTTCACTATCCACCAAGCTCGAGCCTTTGTCCCATCGACGCAATATTGCTTCATTGTGCCTGTTTTACAAGTACTTCAATGGATTGTGCTTTGATAAGCTTGCTGCTCTGGTGCCCCCACGAAGTAAATTTACTAGACCAACCCGACAATCTGCCAAATCCCATCCATACACTGATCCATACACTGTGGTTGTCCCCAGATGCCGTAGAGCTTTCTACTCCGAAAGTTTCTTTCCTCGTGCTGCTGGACTCTGGAACTCCCTCCATGCTTCCTACTTCCTGACGCTACTGACATACAGAAATTTAAAACCAACGTAAACAGACATCTTGCTGCACGGCTCCTAATTTAGTTTGAATCCCCCTTTTTCTCTCTCAGTAGCCCCTTACACCTACAGTGGCGGATTGCCTTGTTTGGGGTGAACTATGATTACAATAAAAAAAGTAAAGAGATGGAACGTGCGGTGGTAACATTATGGTGTGATCGTTCGAGGACATATAAGGATGAATAGATCGTGAGACCAGATGAAATGTATTGTTATGCATTTATTTTTGCCTTTGGTGATTGGAATGCCTCATACTATCCAAATATGATCTAAGATTAAGATCGGATTCTAACTCTGCCTGATGAGATCTCAGTTTATACAAACTGTTGATCGATAACATCGACATATAATAATATATAAAGCTCTATTGCATATTAAGCACTTTTTATAAACCCGGTTGAAATTCTTCGGATTACTACCCTGTGGATGTTTTACCTGGATTAATATCATTACATATATATATATATATATATATAGTATATATACTATGAATATGTATATAAATATTAAAGTTTGTCTAACCTACAGACGATATCGTTTCGTTTTGTTAACCTTAATCAGTGCAGGAGTGGCGATTGCATACATACATATATATATATATATATATATATATATATATATATATATATATATATATATTTATATATATATATATATATATATATATATATATATAAACCTTCGAATAACCCCAGACTCACACAAATACATTCATGTCCTCATATGACAACTCCAATATATGAGCTAGTAACGATATTTAACATGCTTATTTCTGTGTTGTTGTAACAATAAAAAAGTCCTCACGGTATGGATCACAAAAATATTGCAAGAATTATAAATGAAAATACTCTTCTCTACCAATGCTAGTACTTTTTTTAGAATGTATTTTGACTTTTTTAATTCTATTGAGAAACATGATTTTATTGGATGAAGCTCAACCCAAATCTTGAATTAATATATATCGTCGTAACTTTCTTTAAAAGAAATGCGAACAAAATTTCCACGATAAAATAATTTAAAAAAAGTGAAAATAGAATTACAAACAAAAATAAAAAAGGTACTTAAATACCGTACACGTTTTTTTTGTGTTTATTTCGCCGACAGTCTAACAGACATAAAGGGGATATCCATCATAATTGTGCGTGCTATCCCTTTTTTGTCTGTTGTCACAAGCTGTACTGACCGCCAATTGATAAGAATGGGAGGCCATGCTCAGCGGGAAGTACTCTTCATTGGGGAAGCAAGATAACGCTGTACACTTCCGGTGACAGCCAGCAATCATTTTAAATTTCCCTACTTTGCTACATATATTCACATACTCTTGCAAACACATTAATATATCTACGATATTATATATAAAGGGTGCCATATATGTGTATACATATATCGTTCCTGGGTATAGCTCTAAAGTAAGTGAATTCGCATATGCCCTTAGATATAATTCAAAGGTCTTCATAAAAGCTAGCGAAGAACACTTTCGTATTTGACACTGTTTATATTAATATTACGTTTTCGCTGAGCCCCGACACGGGATCGACGCCCGAATAGGTAGAAGCACCAACTCTCAAGTAGTTCGAAAAGTTTATTCTGTCCGGCGAACGTGTTCGTCAAGTCACACTGAAAAGCTATGATATAAAGAAACAATATGGATATGTATGACTATATATATATATATATATATATATATATATATATATATACAATAATATTTTTTTAATAAATATTAAATATTTAAATATTTAGAGACATCGATGTTTCATGCTTACGCAATCTTCAGTCTAGGAACTAATTTCCGACGGTCGGTGGGCGCGAACCCCGAACACAAATCGCCACTGATTCGTAGTCGGTGATCTTAACCAAAGGGCATCGTAAATTAGTTAGTGAATATAGAGTAACTTTAACTGTAAATAGCGACACGTGGCCGCCATTTACCAGGCAGCTTAGAGTGATCTTACGAAACGGTGTTCGGATCTCGCATATAGCTATTAGTACTGCTTGTTATTAAAGCTACTCGAAAGTGCCCAACCCTTGTGGGAAGGGGGGCTGATAAACAATAATATTTTTTTAAATAAATATTAAATATTTAAATACCTGGAGACATCGATGTTTCATGCTAACGCAATCTTCAGTCTAGGAACTAATTCCCGACGGTCGGTGGGCGCGAACCCCTAACACAAATCGCCACTGATTCGTAGTCGGTGATCTTAACAAAGGGCATTTAGATCTGTATGGCTAGGTTTCTTTCTCTTATCTATTTGCCTATCTGATACCAAAGGTGCTTCAGCTGCATATTTTTATACATCTTTTATTCCTATATAATCTTATTGAGTGAAGTGTTTAT
>OY744519.1:199113772-199143772 GCA_963556195.1 Sepiola atlantica | reverse complement strand
AATTATTGAATTTAAATGTATTCTAATTTGCTGGAATTGTTTAAGATGGACATTAAATATCATATGAAAATAGAATTTTTATTTCAAAATAGCTAAATAATTCGAAGAAAAAGACTGGATTTTTTTTATTTAAATATTTTGAATGTGCTATCATTTATATCAATTTGAAACAGTCTAAATAAAACTGAAAACATTGTTTATGATCGTTTGGTACACCAAAAACTGCCCACTAATGACTGACTACAACCACAGATTCGGAATAGGGGCGTGCGAGCGGGAAAATTCAATATTGCCGAATGATATTATCTCATAAATTTTTTGTATATACGTGGCAGATTCCTTACTTACTATTATTATAGATACCTATTCTAGGAAACACGGTGAGTAATGTGGATCATTATCTTTAAATAAAGTTCATTAACTAGAGTCATTGCCCCCTAATCCGCACATACCCTGTTCAAAAATGTAATAAGAACGATACAATTACCTACTAAATAAAGAACGTTTAATTCCATAAGATGTTACAATTAAATAACGTTTTTTTCATTTACAGAACGGACGGAGTACATATTTATCTATTATATTTATATATATATATATATATATATATATAATATTTTAATGCTGAATTCAATTAACGATAATTGAATTATCGATTAATAATAATCTATCGTGATGATATAAACCTCAATATATTGAATAGAAAAATCAATTTTAGAGCTACTCATTGTCATACGTATATATATATATATATATATATATATATATATATATATATATATATATATATTAGAGATGAAAGATGAGAATAAAAAAGTGTAAAGATACAATATTTATGAGCACATTTTGATGTTCTAATAAATATTGTATCTTTACAATTTTTATTCTCATCTTTCATCTCTAATATATATATATATATATATATATATATATATATATATATATATACGTATGACAATGAGTAGCTGTAAATTTTATAGATATTGCTTATACCTATTCCTGGGACGGGTATTCTTCTTAATGTATTTCAGAGAGTGTTTCTCATGTGTATCTATATACATCTTTTAAGAAGAGTTTATTCATTTCATAATTTCTCGTTTTGTTTTCTCTTTCTAAATTCGTCTTTGAATGTATCTCTCTCCTCTCTCTACTCTCGGTTTCACTCTCACTTTCTATCAATTGAGATGTTTGTTTAACCATGTTCCACCATGTAACAGCATAAATATAATTAGTAGAAAATAATTAATTTTGATTGGTTAAAACACTTCATTCTGATTGGATACTGCTATACGATCTACCCTCTTACTGGGAGCCGGGTATCCTCTCTGTACTTGCTATCAAACCGGGGACCCATGTCAGCCAGTAAGTTAGACACACATCCCACTATGTAAATATGGTATTCGGTACCATATCAAATAAACTTTTTCTGCATTAATGATCTAAAAAAGTTTCCACACTGGTTACACTGACAATAAAGGACTTCTAATTACCAAAGTGTTCAGAACTGATGACCACGACGTGACAAGTTTACATTATTTTCTTATGGCGAATTTAAATAGTTTTACACTCACAAGAATAAAAGGAGAAAACTTAACATCATTGAGTTTTCTACTAAACCAGGTTTGGGTCAAATAAATAAGTTTTAGAGATGCACACTATTACATTCTTAATTATGCAGCCATTTTCTACACTAACCCAACTAAACGTTATTGATTTTTCTGCTAAACCAGGTTTGGGTCAAATATATAAGTTTTAGAGATGCACACTATTACATTCTTAATTATGCAGCCATTTTCTACACTAACCAAACTAAACGTTATTGATTTTTCTGCTAAACCAGGTTTGGGTCAAATAAATAAGTTTTAGAGATGCACACTATTACATTCTTAATTATGCAGCCATTTTCTACACTAACCAAACTAAACGTTATTGATTTTTCTGCTAAACCAGGTTTGGGTCAAATAAATAAGTTTTAGAGATGCACACTATTACATTCTTAATTATGCAGCCATTTTCTACACTAACCAAACTAAACGTTATTGATTTTTCTGCTAAACCAGGTTTGGGTCAAATAAATAAGTTTTAGAGATGCACACTATTACATTCTTAATTATGCAGCCATTTTCTACACTAACCCAACTAAACGTTATTGATTTTTCTGCTAAACCAGGTTTGGGTCAAATATATAAGTTTTAGAGATGCACACTATTACATTCTTAATTATGCAGCCATTTTCTACACTAACCAAACTAAACGTTATTGATTTTTCTGCTAAACCAGGTTTGGGTCAAATAAATAAGTTTTAGAGATGCACACTATTACATTCTTAATTATGCAGCCATTTTCTACACTAACCAAACTAAACGTTATTGATTTTTCTGCTAAACCAGGTTTGGGTCAAATAAATAAGTTTTAGAGATGCACACTATTACATTCTTAATTATGCAGCCATTTTCTACACTAACCAAACTAAACGTTATTGATTTTTCTGCTAAACCAGGTTTGGGTCAAATAAATAAGTTTTAGAGATGCACACTATTACATTCTTAATTATGCAGCCATTTTCTACACTAACCAAACTAAACGTTATTGATTTTTCTGCTAAACCAGGTTTGGGTCAAATAAATAAGTTTTAGAGATGCACCCTATTACATTCTTAATTATGCAGCCATTTTCTACACTAACCCAACTAAACGTTATTGATTTTTCTGCTAAACCAGGTTTGGGTCAAATAAATAAGTTTTAGAGATGCACAGTATTACATTCTTAATTATGCAGCCATTTTCTACACTAACCCAACTAAACGTTATTGATTTTTCTGCTAAACCAGGTTTGGGTCAAATAAATAAGTTTTAGAGATGCACACTATTACATTCATAATTATGCAGCCATTTTCTACACTAACCCAACTAAACGTTATTGATTTTTCTGCTAAACCAGGTTTGGGTCAAATAAATAAGTTTTAGAGATGCACACTATTACATTCTTAATTATGCAGCCATTTTCTACACTAACCCAACTAAACGTTATTGATTTTTCTGCTAAACCAGGTTTGGGTCAAATAAATAAGTTTTAGAGATGCACACTATTACATTCTTAATTATGCAGCCATTTTCTACACTAACCCAACTAAACGTTATTGATTTTTCTGCTAAACCAGGTTTGGGTCAAATAAATAAGTTTTAGAGATGCACACTATTACATTCTTAATTATGCAGCCATTTTCTACACTAACCCAACTAAACGTTATTGATTTTTCTGCTAAACCAGGTTTGGGTCAAATAAATAAGTTTTAGAGATGCACACTATTACATTCTTAATTATGCAGCCATTTTCTACACTAACCCAACTAAACGTCATTGATTTTTCTGCTAAACCAGGTTTGGGTGAAATAAATAAGTTTTAGAGATGCACCCTATTACATTCTTAATTATGCAGCCATTTTCTACACTAACCCAACTAAACGTTATTGATTTTTCTGCTAAACCAGGTTTGGGTCAAATAAATAAGTTTTAGAGATGCACCCTATTACATTCTTAATTATGCAGCCATTTTCTACACTAACCCAACTAAACGTTATTGATTTTTCTGCTAAACCAGGTTTGGGTCAAATAAATAAGTTATAGAGATGCACACTATTACATTCTTAACTATGCACCCATTTTCTACACTAACCCAACTAAACGTCATTGATTTTTCTGCTAAGCCAAGTGTTGGTAAAATAAATGACTTTTAGAGGTGGACGCTACTGTGCATATAACAGTATCATGCACACTATAACATTCTTAATTATGCAGCCGATTTCTTTACTGACCCAACCGCGTTATATTATTTCTATTACATAACAGTGTATTGATTATAACAGTGTGCTTCTGAAAGACACTTCTATCTGTTTATGTATATAGCGATCAAAATATCATTTCAACTCTAGCTGGATGAAAAACAAATACGAAGACGCGCCTAACAATGAAAGAATATTTAGTATTATCATACAAAAACGATGTTATCAGATGTGGCGCCTGTCTTATTTGCTAAACCAACGGTTGTAGACTTCCATGTGATATACAAGAATACATATTCGTGTGTGTACTATTTTGTGTGTTTGTTATTAGCGTGTGTGTGTGATTTCTGTCAGAGTTGACACGGCTTGTATTTCATCACCGCCGGAAGTACGGTCATCAATCGGCGAACACCCCAACCTACAAATTCTATTTGGAGAAGAATTTAAACTAATCATTTAGCTTAACTGTCGACATCAGAAATGTATTTCTAATAAGACAAGGTCTGTGCGATCTTTCCCCGCCTACAGTCATTGGTATTTACATATATATTTTTTTATTTCAAGGTAAACACACAGATACAAAAAATAACATACATATACCTAGTCTTACACACGTATATAAACCCACATAAAGTATGTTTGCGATCTTAAAAGAAATATACTCTCTGCATTACACACATGTGATAAAGTGTTAATTCAATTAAAACAAGTTAATTCAATGTAGTAAATAAGAAGAGATATAAAATGAGTAAATATATATATATATATGTATATATATATATATATATGATATTGAATTTATTGAGAAACTCGAGTAAAACCTTTTTTTTAATGTTATATTAAAGGTAATTCTGTATAATTCTCCGCCCTTAAAAAAGTTTTAATCGAGTTTCTCAATAAATTCACCAGTTTTAGTTTGAATTACTCCCCAGGTGCCTGAAGAAAACTCATGGAAGTCGAAAACGTAAGCAGTTTTGGTGAGTTCCTGTTCAGAATCGAACAAACCATTAGATCATTAGTCTGTCAACATGACAATCTGGGTTAAAAACGAAACAAACAGTAATTACACATGTTGTTTAATCAAACATGCATCAATGAAGAAATGCTGCCTAAGTATACCAATATATATATATATATATATATATATATATATATATATATATATATATATACATATTATTCAAGCAAACATTAGTTGTTGCATATCTGCATACATGTGTAAGTTTTGCTCTTCATAGAGAGTCCAATTCCTCGTTTTCGTCTGAAGAGGGTGACTCTCTATGAAGTGTACAACTAAAACATGTATGCACATATGTAACCAATAATGTTTGTATAAATGAACACTTATTCTAAATAACAGCCTTAATTTTTATTAAGAGCTGCTTATAAACACTGGAGTATCAACGGATTAACATCTACAAAAGTAATTATATATATATATATATATATATATATATATATATATATATATATATATATATATATATATATATATATATATATATATACAGAGAGAGAGAGAGAGAGAGAGAGATTGTCTAGTTGAGTATCCAATTGAGTGTTTTTATTTGAGGTAACATTACTTAGAGAAGGTGCACCATTTCTCGCTGCCTAAGTATATATATATATATATATATATATATATATATATATATATATATATAATTAAAAGTACAGACACCAGCTACATCACTGCTGCTTAGATAGCGTATCGTTGGCTCTCGTAGGGGATCTGAGTACGTCTCCCGACTAGTTTTGTGGTTTTGATAATAACCTGATGTGTATATAATGTGAAATTTAAAGTTCCAAAATCTTTGGTTAGAGCACTTTGAGAGGAAATCAAACAATGAACTAATGAAATACGATTATTTAACGATAGCTCAAACGACGATTAACTTAAAACGATGAAAAAATAACATTTTTTTGATTTTATCGCATATAAATACCATAACTAATAAAAGATGTCAAGAAATGTCGACGGTGTAAGAAATAACAAGAACCGTTAGTTTCTTCCCCTTTTAATTTTTTTCTTTTTTTTTTCTTTTTTCTTACTTTCGACTTGCAATTCATGTTCCTTTTTTATTTCTATCTACAATTTATTTGCTTTTTAAAAAAAACACCCTTTTTCTATTTCTTCATTTGCGATTTATTTAAATTATTTTTGGGTTTTTTTGTCCGTTTTTTTCCTGTCATTCACTATAATTTATTTTACTTTTCTATCTGTTTACCTGTCGATTCTTTTTTTTTCTCTTATTTTTCATTATTTCACATGTGATTCCTTCTTTTTTCTTTTGTTTTTCTTTTTTTCTTTCTATTTAATAACGTTGGTTTTATTGTTTTCTTATTTACCTTCTTTCTTTATTTCAGGTAGTCATTTAATTTTATTTATTTATTTATGTATTTTTGTCCACCTGTGATTATGTGTTGTTTAGATTTTTTTTCTCTCTTTCTCTCTCTCTCTCTCTCTCTCCCTCTCTCTCTCTCTCTCTCTCTCTCTCTATATATATATATATATATATATATATGTATATATATATATATATCGCTCCCTCTCTTTCCTTTACTTTATTCTTTTAATATCGTCCTATTGTTGTATATTCTATTTTTGTTCTTTTTATTTTGCCAATAATAATATTTCCAGTTTCTTGTTTTCTTTTAATCTTGTGTTTATTTCTGTTTTCACGTCTTTTTTCCTTTGTTCTTTCGACCATTTCGCTTTCTTTCTTTCGTTCTACCTTTCGACGTATTGAATGATTTCTTTCAATCATATCATCTATTCTTTCTATTAATCTATTTTCAATCCGTTTCTCCTTCACATCTTTTCTTTCGTTCTGCTTTCATTTATTTTTGTTCTTATTTGAATTTCTGTCTTTTGTCTTTTTTTCTTTCTTTTTTTTTTCTTCCTTTGTTTCTTAATTGTTTTCAATACTATTTTTCCTTTGTAATTCGTGGTTTCACATTTTTTTCGTAATTATATTTCTATTTCTTTATTTATTTAAGATAAGATGAGCTATGTTTCTCACAATTCGCCATTTCGGTCTTCTCAACTATTGCTGTTGTTTAACCTATGCCATTCTTTTTGTTAATTAAAACACGGTGTAGGCTAATGACGTCCCTCAACGAAATGACGTACTAACGTGAATCACGGCGATGACAGGACAACCAACCGCGAGATTTGTGATATGGATTCCAGCCATAACGTTCATTATGCTATTGGTATGTTGCAAGCGAGAAGACGACTGATTGGTGTCACAACATTTCTTGATAATTAATACTTTACTACTTGACTAATGGGTAAAACAACATAAATATTTGCAAGTAAGCACAACACACATACATGGCTATGTATATATATATGCGACTATATATATATATATATATATATATATATATATATATATATATATATATATATATATATATATATATATATACAAATTACGTCTAAGCTTTTAAAAATCGCTTACTTTAAACAGATGGTATACTATTGTTTAGACTTCATCATCTGTAACATTATATATGATTAAATATTTCCCTCGTATTTTAAATTATCATATTTTTTAAATTGTATTTTAATAATCGAGAATAAAGTACACATGTATATATATATATATATATATATATATATATATATATATATATATATATATATATATATATATATATATATATATTGTTCTCGGTTCCATTTGTCTTTATTATGGAAAATATTATTGTGCATATATATATATATATATATATATATATATATATATATATATATATATATATATATATATATATATATAAATTCCCGCAACAGTTTTTCATGGTAAACAACTGATGATCCCTTAAAATAGTGTTAGAAACAAACTAATATAATAACTGTAAAAAATAAATTGACTTACATGAGTGATTTTCCACTGAAGAGCCTATAAAATACTTCTTCTTTTTTTTTTAATATAGTCTTAATGGTTGAGAAACCTCCGAGACTATATATATATATAAATAAATAAATATATATATATATATATATATATATATATATATATATATATATATATATATATATATATATATAAATAAATAAATATATATATATATATATATATATATATATATATATATATATATATATATATTTATATATATATATAGTCTCGGAGGTTTCTCAACCATTAAGACTATATTAAAAAAAAAAAGAAGAAGTATTTTATAGGCTCTTCAGTGGAAAATCACTCATGTAAGTCAATTTATTTTTTACAGTTATTATATTAGTTTGTTTCTAACACTATTTTAAGGGATCATCAGTTGTTTACCATGAAAAACTGTTGCGGGAATTTATATATATATATATATATATATATATATATGTATATATATATATACACAATAATATTTTTTTAAATAAATATTAAATATTTAAATACCTAGAGACATCGATGTTTCATGCTAACGCAATCTTCAGTCTAGGAACTAATTCCCGACGGTCGGTGGGCGCGAACCCCGAACACAAATCGCCACTGATTCGTAGTCGGTGATCTTAACCAAAGGGCCATCCTCACAGAGACAGAAAGAGAGATTTACAGGTACAACATCATAACATAACTACTATTGGCAAATTAACTATACTTACTCTGAGAAAGGTAGGCCGTTATTACTAAAACAAAAAAAAACACAGGAAGGGGATCAATAAATCGATTACTTTAGATTAAAAAACTCTTTTATTTCTTTTTTGCAACTATTTTAAAATAAAAGAAAACACTCAATAAAAAAGAAAAGAATATGTTACTTCTGAGATTACGTCTCTCAGTCGTATATTTGTCAAGGCTATTGTCGACAATATAATGGCGGTATAACGTATGTGAGCGATGTCAGATGTCCATGAAAAAATGACAGAGAATTAAAGATATATGAGACAAGTATCACATCGTACAGCCATGAGTTCAACATTTCAGTCACGTAAATTATTAATGTATACTTTGAATAACTATATACCAATCGAATGTTGACATAAATCAGCTATGTTCATAATCCAATGGCAGGGAACAGTAAACATTTTGAAAATATGTCGTCGAAAGACATCTCCAATTGGATATAGTTTGTAATCGATTAAATAGATTTGAATGGTAAACATTTGTTTTTAGCAAACTCACATTGAAAATGACAGTAAACACTACCTATCGATTAGTCTATTTTGTGTTAGCAGTTAGTTGCTATTTCGTTTCTAAGATTAAGTATCATTTGTCATATTCAAACTTTACGTTTTCTTGTTTTTAGTATCGTATAAATATGTGCATATGCTGGCTCATCCTCATATGTTTTATTCAACCCTGCTCTCTCTTTACGGCTTCGGCAATGATTTGATTTCATCTACTAAATTTGTATTTTAGTTATTAGATATGTATTTTTGATTATACATTTTTTTTGTATTTAAGTCGTGTTTCCTTTTTATAATATATTTGGTTTTATAGGTTTAATGTGTAAAAAGTTTTGCTAGATAATGATGCTTTTATTTAAACAGTTATATTGTATAAAGAAATGTCCGTGACTTTTCAGGCTTAAGGTTTGTTTCTCTATTACTTACATATTTTAAACAATTTTTATAATAACTGTTACTTTCTTAGTCATTACTATTACTTGTGATATCATTGTAAATATTTTCGTTATTACTATACTCATGCGTGCTCACTGGGAGTTCCCACACAAGTCATCGTAAATGATTGCTCACCAAATAACAACTAGTTGTGTTTCATGATGTCTGAAATAATAGCGTCCTCAGAGTTCCAGTATTCTCCACATCTTTTTGATCACCACCGCAAATGACCTAGCGGTATCGCCACATCCGCCTACCATTGATTTCTCGCTGGCAACGACCATGTGTCTCCCCTGAAATGGTGGTGGTATTAAGCCCCCCTCAACGCCCTTACACTCTCCGCCCTCTTCCAATCGATGTTTGGTTAGTGCTATCCTTCCTCGGTCTTGCCATCCTCCTTGCCCCTCTATGACTGTTTTGTGTGTAGTTAGTCGAGTCCGGTGCTCTATAATTTATTTATTCAGTGTGGAGGAGAGCAGATTTTTTCTTGCAGTTTCTGTTCCTTGGTTCGTGCGGTAGTGTTCTTCCTGTGGTTTATTTTTTTTCCTGTTATAACTTACATGTGACTGGTTACCATTCGTAGCTTATGCGGGTTGATTTTCGCATTCAAGGATCTTCCTTATATTTAAGCTGTTTTTATCATTGCCGTTATTTGTATAGTATCAGTTATCTCTTTGATTCCAATTTCTGCCAGTCTTTTCTCCACATTGTTTGGGACTGTTCCTAGGTCTCCTACGGTTATTGACATTATATTGACTTTCTTCATGTTCCATATTCTTTTCAGTTCTCTAGCAAGTTTCGTGTATTTACTTCATTTTTTTGTATTGTTGATCATCACTCTTTGGTCTGCTGAAACGGCATTTTTTCAATTTATTTTCTCTTTATTACTGTAATTTTGTATTGGTTTATTTGTAGTTATGATTATTATTTCGAAATTTCTAAAGCAACAGATAAACAGTAGTAAATAATTTGATTGAATATTTTAAATGTAGGATGTGTTATGGGAAATGTTTTTCGATAGGATTTAGGAATTTCTTACGAAGTTTAGGTTACACGGTGGGGTGAACCAAATTGTATATTTATGACTACAATTATGTTTCTATTACTATTTTAGTGTTACTACTTAATTTCCATAGTATTATGCCTGCTAGTTTCAGAGCTGTAAAATAAAGAGTTCTTAAATTCTTACTATTTCCTGATTAGAGTTCTTACCACGTGTACATACGGTAGAACTAGAAATATTTTCATGATTCCCGGATTGGTGGGATTTGTGCTTCACGGGTATTAGGTTAGCGTAAGGGTTAGGCTTAGGATTAGGATTAAATATGAATCGTGTTTATTTTTAAGTTATTTTTGTAAGTTTCAATTAAGTAATATAACGTACCTATATGGAATTTGTGCTTACATTCTATGCGTCATGGACATCCTTAAAGAAACATTACCTTGCGTTTCCAAGTAGCACTTCCTCACAGCACGGCATATATATTTACCCTCTATCTTATATTTACCATCTAAATGACGGACTTCCTATCTTTTAGAGTATCTCTGAGTAAATTGATAATATTATGTCTGTTCATCGTTCTGCAAACATTCACATCTGTGGAGAGTTTTATTTTCATTACTTGTCTACTCAAACCAGATCTGATGCAGTGATGTTTTGTCACGATTTCCCCCTTGCTTATGATGTAACACATATTTTTAGAAACCTACCCACGTACCCGATACTGACAGAAATTTTGCAAGTCTTCTGGATTTTTTTCTGAAAACTTGTTTTGTTTTGTCTCTGCTGTTATCATCCGATCACACAGTTGTCTCAATTAAGATCAAAACAAAGAGAATCAAGACGTCTGATGTATTTTTCAACATACCAGTGTATCGATACTCGAGTGCTGACTGAGACAGCCTCGGATCGATCATATCAGAAATTTCTCTTCATTCTACTTTTGAAACGAATTTCAGGCATTGTATCCGATTAAACTGACTGGCTATTCGTAGGTATCGAAAGCTTCATACCCTTCAAGAAATTCCAACAGAAACCAAATAGCCAGCCATGGTACATCCCAAAGAGGTGCCGTTGCCATTGCTCATAGACACCACTATTTGAATTGTTTTCAAGAAAATTGATGTTTTTAAGCGAAAACAACCTTAAGTACTGTCAGCAATCACTGCAAAAAAGTTATAGAAAATGCGAGAGCGTCATATGCCCAAATCCGTTAAGTCTAAAGTAACTGAACAGAGATTGGTTCTAACGAGTTTTGGAGAATTTCAAGTAGGATCCTGAACAGATGCCTGATCGCTATCGCAACAACCATCAATCAAGCAGAAGTGATTACATCATCTTCCGATGAAGCGAAACCTTTTGCAAATAACTTTGCATCAAATTGCACTCTTGGAGATCAAGCCCAACTATCATCTGAATTAATCCCTATAACTGGAAATACCCAGAGCAACATCCATATATCCGTCAGGAATTTTGTAATATATATAAGAACTTAAATCCTATCAAAGTAACTGGCCCTAACAACATTCCAAGTATACATCTTAGAAAGCTTGAACCGGAACTGATGTACGGGTTGGTCGAGTGTATTTACGTCGAGGGGGCACTAGAGCAGTAAGTTCATCGGAGCACATTCCATTAAAGTACTTGTAAAAAAGCACAAAGATGTAACTTTCGGCGATTGGACAGGGGTTGGAGCTTTGTTAATAGTGAGGGCGTTATCAGATTATACACTTTTTGGGGACCTTGTGTTGCATAGAGGGACTTGTGGATGGTGCACCAGCCAAGATGTGACAACAATACCACATACATGAGCGGATGGTGGCTTTACTGTCACGTGTGAGTAGTTTTCTGTTATGTTCGGGTAATTTGTTTATCGGTCCTGGGAACATTATTCTCCCAGTATTATAGAAATGTGTAGTAAACATTGCTATTTTATTTTCATTCGAATTATTATTTTTTTTTTTAGAGAGTAATAGTGTGTTAATAAAACAGATACATTATTACAGAACAATTACTGATTATATATATGGCTGGAATGTAAACACAACTTAGTAATAAGAAAACAACACTCCAACAGAATGTGAAAGTGTGCCTAAAAATAGGTATCTTCTTTGTCAGCCTCATAATCATCACTTATTGTTTACAAAGACGTATATACTATATTGATTACAGCTACCACAGACAATGTTCAAAATCGACTTCAAAGTCTAGTGGATGATGAACACCTTTGTCCCTTACAGACTCTTCCACACAGAAAAAAGAGTGTTAGTCTCTCTCTACTCAATCGTTATTTCCATATAAGGTGGTTAACTGACCTCTAATCTCTGGTTCTTCATTGTAAGACATTAACAGCAATAAGTTGTTTATTCTACCACACCAAAAATAACTGTCCTTTCTTCCTACATGCACTCTGGTTCAGGCGGAATTTTCACGAATAAAGCTTTTTCGCGAGGGTGTCCTGTCTGTCGAACACATTACTATGGGACTGCTTCTATGTAGATTGCAACATGTTGTCTTCAAATGCAATGTGAGCTGATGCTTGTCATAAACTGTACCCATAATTAATCAAACTAATTGCATCTGATTAATCAGTGGCAACCTTCTCCTAAAGTTCTTCGGCAATAAACTAATAAACATTCTATCTCATTGAACCGTATCCTCGAGTGGCCTTTGGCCTGTTTTATATAGCTTTTGTGCTAAAATAATTCCATTCTTTAGACTTTCGCCCGAACGCAAAAACCCACAATATTATTCTAAAACATTTGTTTAAATTGAAATATATTATCAAATTAGTATATATAATTGTGTTTCAGAATAGACATAGTTATAGGGGTCTATCTCAGCGAATCTTGTAGGAATGTTGATCCTACAGACATCCGTCTCGAACACAGACCCCGATATAATTCAACAGAACAGATACCACATTTGATCCTCGTCCGAATAGCAAGAATGTTTACTTCAGCTTTAGTTATTTCACAGCAGCAACATAAGATTATATATTTAAAATAGTTTGTTTTTTTGCATTGCATTTTCGGCGATCTTTTTAAAAGGGTGGATAGGGTGATAACGTACATGCGAACATGAAATTGCCTTAATGTATTATATTGATGGAGAATTCGGAATTCCTTTGAAGCAATTGACTCTATTTGAAACAAAATATTGCTTTCATTTATTTATCGCGCCTCTCTCTCTCTCGCTCTCTCTCTTCCCCCCCCTCTCTCTCTCTCTCTCTCTCTCTCTCTCTCTCTGTGTCTCTCTCTCTCTTTGTAACATAAAAAACTATTTTGTATCCTGAAGATATATTTCTTTCGATACCCCAAAGACGTCCCGAATTAAGCTTCCCACTCGTCTGGGACCGATTAACGATGGGCGAATTCCATAGCCGACCGCAATCATTGATTGGATGTCAGGTGGCGCTACTCACCAAATATATGTTTTTTTGTTGCGGCATCCAATTCGAAAATTAATGACAGACGCAAAAACCAATAAAAGAAAAGAATAAAAACAATCCACCCAACAAAAAAAAGATAAAGTTAGAAAAGAAATGGATAAATAAAAACATAAAAAACGAAATAAAGAATTGGCGGTTAAATCATATAATTACCCCATTACTGGTTCATTCGCCCGGAAAACGTCGGTCCTCGATTCTGTGCCGACAGCTATTCGCTAAAAAAACACATTCTTCTACTTCTTTTTTTCCTATTCTTCTTCTTCTTCTTCTTCTTCTTCTTCTATTTTTTCTTCTTTATTCTTCTTCTTTTTTTTCTAATTCTCCTTTTTTCTCTTCTTCTTCTTCTTCTTCTTCTTCTTCTTCTTCTTCTCCTTTTTCCTATTCTTCTTCTTCCTCTTCTTTTTCTACTTCCTCTTTTTCTTCTTCTAATTCTTGTTCTCCTAATTCTTCTTCTATGTCTTCTTCTTTATTCTTCTTCTTTTTTTCTAATTTTTCTAATTCTTCCTCCTTTTCTTCTTCCTTATTTTTCTATTTTTTTTCTTCTTCTTTTTCTTCTAATTTTTTTTCTTCTTTTTCTTATATTTCTTCCTCTTCTTCTTCTTCTTCTTCTTCTTCTTCTTCTTCTTTTTCTTCGTCGTGTTTTTCTTCTAATTCTTGTTCTTCTAATTCTACTATGTTTTCTTCTTCTTCTTTTTGTCTAATTTTTCTTTTTCTTCTTCTTCTTCTTCTTCTTCTTCTTCTAATTCGTCTTCTAATTCTTCCTCTATTGCTTCCTTATTTTTCTATATCCTCTTCTTTTTTCCTTCTTCTTTTTCTTTAATTTTTTTTTCTAATTCTTATTTGTTTTTTCTTCTATTTCCTCTTAATCGACAACCTCATCTTTTTATCTCATCATCATTTACTCACTAGGAGTTCTCACAGACTGCATTACCTGTGATTGCTCATTGACCAAAACAAGTAGTTTTCCGTCGAGTCGATTAGGTATCAAGTCTCCTCAACGCTCCAGTATCCTTCGTTTGTTTCAATAACAGTGGTAAATCACTTTGCTTTCTCACAACACGTTTACACTTTTTTTATCACTCATAAAGACTGTTTCTTAGACATTTTATTAATATAAACGTGTTATATCTGTTCCTATACTACATTGTATCTGTCTTCGGTCACCGAATGATAAATCTTTCTAGACTGAGGCATTTTTTGTCTTAATCGAGAATGTTTTTTTTATGTAGATTTTCCTCACAAAAAGAAACAAAACTATATTTTGTCTTACTTTGACATGTGAATAGAGAATGTCGGTTTTCTCTCTGGAATTTGAGTTACAATAAACTTCCCCAGGATTTGAATATTCTCCGTAACATTCTAGTAGATAGCTGGATGGGTACCTATTCGATATTTATCCTCATTGATCTATCGCGACCATTTTGTGAAATACCAACTGATTATAGTGCCAATAAATTTGAGTGTCAGAGTATGCAATTCTTTTTTTTTTTCAAAGTCATACCCTAACACTCTTAGTTTATTTGTATTCGTGTAATATATATATATATATATATATATATATATATATATATATATATATATATATAGATATCTTTCTTTGTAATATAGTAGGAAAATCCCAACAGAGTGCTCGATTGATTAAGAATTAAAGTTTAACGTTAAAAATTAAAAGCGCAATATATATTTCTTTTAGTACAGAAAAATTAGTACAACATTCGTACGGTCGGTTTCAAGCACTGAATGATTTAACCATCCGGCTTCTGTTGTCATCTGTTTCGGAAATGGTAAGTCACGTGTCAATTTCGTTTGGGCACGTTATTTGCTTAGAGTTTATGTATGTGTGTTTTAATTTTGTGTTCGGAAGGTTTAATAAGGTTTGAGAAAAAGGTGGAGGGTAAAAAGTAACAGTTGAGATTTAAACCGGAGTGTGATGTGTGTGAGATGGGTGCCCAGGTGAAGCATACGGCCAATTCGAGGCAAAGGTCGCCCGATTATCGATTTTGATGGGATGGCCAGAGAGCCAACTCAAATCGTAAGATGACCTGTCTTACATCCCAGGATTAGAATCGTGTGATGCCTATGGATTTCCGGCTGGATTCGGAGGATTGGGGTCCAATTATGTTTGATTCTAGATTCTGACCAGTCCCAGGGATGAGCGTTTGGAGAAAAATATCCAAGGATTGTTTTTTATGATAAGAGAGGATGGTATGTTACATCATGACGGGCCCTGTATTTTGAAAACGGGTAAAGTAGCTAGTATGAATTATGAACTGGGTGAAAGAAATAGGATGAAGTGCAATTTAGGTGCATTGATAATTTGGGACAAAAAAATGATTAATTCTGGGAATCATTACATACTGGATGTATGCTGGCCGATATGAAACGCTCGGATCAAAAAGGTTAGACAAAAAGCGATATTGAGTCTGTTATGACATTCGTGAAAGGGTCAAAAGTCTCTGACGTCACAGATCCCTGGTGAGAAAGTAGCTTTCTAGACAGTTCACCATGAAGGCGCGTCATGGGCAGGCGTATATAAACTGAGCTCTGCAATTCGTAGTCTGGGTGGCATCGCCATATATTGGCTAAGATGTAGAAGAATATAGCCGATTGCATCCCGTCACGTTCCAAAAGCAGTATGAAAGAAAGACAGAGTTTGAGTGAACGAACCGACGAATGGAAATATCTCCGATTGAAGTGTGGAATAAAACGTTTTTGTCTCGGTGCATGAAAACAGTGTTTAACCACAAGACAGGTACACTACTACGATCACGGGCCAGCAACGGAGATGAGTGTGCAAGCAAACCCACGGCCACCAGTGAAAGAAAATGTAAGGTAACTTTTTTGTGCATAACATTTTGGGTCCTAATCTGTAAAACGCAAAGAAGTAAACATCGAAAGATATGCCTAACGAACAATGCTTAAACGGTTAATGTTTAAAGTGTTTAAATAAGATACAATGTTTAATGAACTATGTTTGAAATACTTAATTTGAAATATTTAAAAAGAAAAAGGTTTTGATAACGAGGAGTGTTTGAAGGGTAATGTGAAAATGGGCCGACAGTTTAAAGGGTTAAAAGTGCATTAAAATGCTCCTTAAGGAGGTGTATTAAAAGTACCTTACAAAAAGAGTTAAAAAAAGGTTGGAAACGCTTTCATAATCTTTTCATAGACTTTTCGTATTGTTTTCGATTCCGAGAAGATTTAATCCACAAGCGGTGTGTAGCAAATCCCCCGTTGGTGCCACGCGATCTTTTGTTGTGGTTATGCAATATGTGGACTAGTATGTCAAATCTGAATCAAGACTGATCCATTTACGTGCCCACAAGCGACATAGCAGTCTAGTAGGGATGGCCTGTTCTGTAAAGAAGTTGGAATCATCATACACACACACCCACATACACACATATATATATATATATATATATATATATATATATATATATATATATATATATATATATCAAACATCTTGTCTACCACGGCATTTCAATTTCATGACTTATCGTTAACCTATATATATATATATATATATAGATATAAAGATATATATATATATATATATATATATATATATATATATATATATATATATATATATATATATATATATATATATATATATATATATATATATATATATATATATAAAAATTAATCTTTGTAGTGTGGGTAGACAGGCAAATGGGTCAAACTGAGACCGAAACCCAACCGTTTAGTAAGCGAGATCTCAATAGTCATGTTAACACTATCACATATGGAAATATATATATCTATATATAAATTAATCTCTGTATCACATTTTTTAAGTCTGGGTAGACAGGCAAATGTCTCAAACTGAGACCGAAACCCAACCGTTTAGTAAGCGAGATTTCAATAGTCATGTTAACACTATAAAATATGTAAATATATATATCTATATATAAATTAATCTCTGTATCACATTTTTGAAGTGTGGGTAGACAGGCAAATGTCTCAAACTGAGACCGAAACCCAACCGTTTAGTAAGCGAGATCTCAATAGTCATGTTAACACTATCAAATATGGAAATATGTTCAATTTGTTTACACAAACAGGTTTATGCCCGCAAAGATCTAGCGGGTATTGGAGTTAAGCAATGCTAGCGTACTATAAATTCTGCCATTTTATTACACATTTGTAAAGAGTATTCTATTGGCTTCTTGGCTATAAGAAGCGGATGCGATTTCTGTGAGTATAATGTATAATTAATATATAAAGAGAGTCATCTGCAGAGAAGCTGCTTTGCTGTGTCAGAACTCTTCGGTGTGGCTATACAGACAAGTGTCTCACGCCGAAATCGAAATTCAACCGTTTAATTGACAGTTGAGAGTTAAGCAATGCTGACGTACTATAAACGCGCGCTCTCTCTCTCTCTCTCTCTCTCTCTTTATTATAACTCCGTAAAGAAGTATTCGTTGTCTACACAAGATATAAGAAATAGATGTGTGTATTTATGTAAGCATGTATGTATGATTATAACTTAATATATATATATGTATATATATATATATAGATATAGATATAGTTATATATATATATATATATATATATATATATATATATATTGCGAGATCCAACATAGTGTGTTGTTGTAGATTACTATTCGCTGCTCGTTGTAAAATACCCGCCGACTTGGTATTTACAAAGTTAAATTGCTCCTTAATTCTAAGCTAATTTGTGGTGGCCAACGGGAAACGGTCTTGACTGCGAATCAGTGGCGATTTGTGATTTGAGTTCGCGCCCGCCAACAGTTGGTAATTTAATTCCTGCACTGAAGACTGCATAAGCATGAACCAACGATTTCTGTATGTAATAAATAATTAATATTTATTTATAAATATTTATAATATATATATATATATATATGTATATATATATATATATATAGATTTAGATTTTTCACTTATAAAATAGATCATTTTATTGTGTGGGGGGGGATTTATTCAGCTAACGTGAAAGTGTATTATCGCACATTGTTCCGGTTTTGTGGTTTTATTGAATGTATTTGGGACCGACTACTTGCTTGTTGGCTTGGTGGAAGAAATAATGCACAAGCTACTTTTCTAAGACTTTTCTAGGACTTTCTTTTCTTACCGTTGTTCTTCCTTGCTTTTTAAGTTTGACTTTTATTTTTATTTTTATTTTTATTTTTTTTTTTTCCTCTTCTTTTCTTAAGTGACCTCAACTATTACAACGCCACATTGTGTTTTGTCGGCAGTTGAAACCAGTATTCCAGACATTTAATTTCCCTGATGATCTGCCAAGCAAGTAACTGCTTGGTAGTGAAACACGTGTAGGAAAAAACATTTAATTTGAATAAATAGTATTTGTAAGAAAAAATATCTTTAATGGTGATCATTGGTGTCTTGAAAGGAATGCTTTGGTAAGCCTTCATAAAATCACATATATATATATATATATATATATATATATATATATATATATATATATATATATATATATATATATAAAATAACGTATAATGTGAAGTACATTTGATGAAATAGCAAACCCAGAATTGTTCAAACTTCCGACCGAGTAATCCAGCCGAGATAAAGGTGGGAAGTCTGCTAGAAACAAGGAGGTCAGCGTGTGCGTGTCAATATACAAATGCCAAGAAACACATTTCCGGTTTTCCCCGAATTCTACTTTCGGATCTTTATATTTTGATCCGATGGTGGCAACAAATAGGGCGTGTGGTGCCAGCTCCAATTTAATGATCAAACGAACAGGCTGCCCTCAGAGAAGATATGGAGGTTATAAACCATTAAAAGAGTGAAAGAGTGGGGTCGACTATTCTTGAGGTGTTCCATTTAGATGTTCTTTTAGGGGGTGTGCTTCTACGCATGATTAGAAAAGTCTCGCTCTCCCTTTCGACTATGTTTATTTGACGACCATTTACAATAAGAAACTATTTTATTTATATGAGTCTGTCTTAGAAATTACAATTTAAATAAAATTACTTGCCACATGCAGAAATTAGCACAAACACATTCACACATACACACCTATCTTATCTAAAAAGAAATGTTGTTCGTCTGTCCGTCCGTCCGTCAGTCACAATTTTTCTGTCAGTCACAATCTTTAAAATTTGTTTTCTTTTAACGTAGTTCACCCCATACAAGGCAGGCAGCCACTGTAGACGTAAGGGGCTGCTGAGAAGAAATAAAAGGGGATAACGTTGGGGGGGGCAACCTAAATTGGGATCTGCGCAGCTAGATGTCTGTTTACATTAGTTCTAAATTTCTGCATGTCACTACTGTCGGGGAAACAGGGGGCAGGGAGGGAGTTCCAGAGGCCAGCAGCACGAGGAAATGTTTCTGGGGACCTCCACAGTGAAAGAATGAGATTCAGCTGATTGTCGAGTTTGTCTAGTGAATTACGTCGAGGAGGCACCAGAGTAGCCAATTCATCAGAGCATAATCCATTGAATTATGTGTAAAACAAACATAAGGATGCTACATTGCGGCGATTGGACAGGGACTAGAGCTTGGTTGACAGTGAAAGACCTATTTGGTTGGCGACTCTTTTTTGGACCTTGTCAAGTAGGGAGAGACTAGCAGACGATGCACCAGCCAAGATGTGCCAACAATACTCCAGGCATGGGCGGATGGTGGCTTTGTAGTGATACAGGATGATGTCAGGTCTGAGGAGTTTACTAGCACGGTAGAAGGAGCCAACCTTCTTTGCGATAGCCTTGGCAATGTCTTCAATGTATTTGTTCCAATTCATGTTACCTGTGAAGGTTAGGCCGAGGAGTTTGAATGATGAACTCTCAGGTAGGTTGTTATTTGCCATGGCAATCGGTGGTTGGAGAGGCTTTTTGTAGTTGTTGAAAGAAAAGGAGCTTTGTCTTTGCGGCATTAAAAGTTACCAACCATTTATGACCCCAATCCACTACAGCCTGGAGGTCATTTTCTAAAGAATAAGCCATTGCCCGGATATGATCGCGTCTGTTTTGCCAACATGGCGAGAGTAAAGCGTGGTGTCGTTAGCAAATAAACCAATCTCCGACTCTATGTCATCAGGGAGATCGTTTATATAGATCAGGAACAACAAGGTCCAAGGTCCAAGGATAGATCCCTGGGGTACACCAGCATTTAGGTCATGTTGCTTAGATGAACGGCCATCGAGTACAACCTGGATTTTTCTTTTGTTTAGGAAGGATCTAATTATATTAAGTAATTGCCCAGTAATACCGTATGAGCGTATTTTCAGGAGAAGCCCTTTATGCCATACCTTGTCAAAGGCCTTTGATATCTCAAGCGCTACTGCCCTAGCTTCACCTGCCTTGTCGAGTGTATGATACATGCGTTCAGAGATGACCGTTAGAATGTCTGCAGTAGATCGTGCTTGTCTAAATCCATACTGGCGGTCAGATAGAAGTTTAGCATGAACTAAGTGCCGTACTAGATTGATTAAGGATTCAAAGATGTTAGCAAAGATCGGCAGTAGACTGATTGGGCGGTAGTTCTGAGGGTCGGTTCTATTCCCAAAACTCTTGTAGACTGGTACCACAAAGGCAATTTTCCAGCTATCGGGGAAGCAAGATTCAGCTAGGCATTTATTGTAGAGTTTAGAAAGGACAGGGGCTAGTTCAGCAGAACATTTCTTTATTACTATTGCAGGTATAAGATCAGGCCCACAAGTTTTAGAGGTGTCAACGTTTTTTATGATGTCTCTGACCTGGGATAGGGTTATGACCAGGTTATCAAGTGTGACTTCGGTCCGCAAATGGGAATTCAGGGAGGGGGTGGTTATCTGAGTCTAAAGTAGAGTTAGAAGCGAAACGCTGGGCAAGTAGTTCAGCCTTATCAGTGGTCGTGCAAACGACATCATTGTGGTTTGATAGTGGGGGAATCGTTGATTGACCATTATTCACTACACTATTGTAGAAATCGCGCGTGCTTAGTTTCTGTGACTGGATGCGTTTTTTTGTTAACTCATTATACCTTCTCTTCGCTTCGCCTATCACGGCCTTGCAATTATTTCGTGACTATATAAATTTATGTCTATTAGTAGCGGACTTATGGCGGCCAAATTTACGGAATGCTTGTTGCCTCTTAGAAATGGCAGCTGCACATTCTGAGGTGAACCATTGAGGAGAGTGGGGCTTGCTAAATAATTTTCACATGGGGGCATAGGCTTCAATGCCTGCTTTGACCCAGTTAGTTAATTCGTTTGCACACTGGTTGGCAGCTAGTGAGAAGATTTCTCTCAATGGGGCGTCACTGATGTGATCTCTGATTGACTCGAAATCAGCCTGCTCGTAGTATCTTGTTGTTTTGAGCAACGGTTCATCAGCTTGGTGACGACTTTTTAGGGTGGTATGTATCATTAGCACAATGTGATCAGCATTTCCAAGTGGGCTATGAGCTTTCGTCACACAAGCCTCGGGCATTGAGGTCAAGAAGAGGTCTAGAAGGGAAGCTTGCTGGTCTACTCGATCAGGGATGCGGGTCGGAATATCGACAGTCTGAGAGAGGGAGTGAGCTAAGGAGAAATTATACGTAGAGTCAGTAAAGCTGGAGAATCTCAACCAGTCGCGGTGGTGGGCATTAAAATCCCCAAATGCATGTATCAGGGCATTCGAATCAATTACAAGTGCTCTATCTATGCTTTCAGACACAGAGTTTAGCAGAGTAAAGTCCTGGGTCGACGGGGAGCGGTATAAGAAATATAAGTAACTGACGCTATGATGTAAAGTCAATCTAAAGCACATGTAATCCTGGTCATCTGATTCTAACGTATGTTCTCTAGTCAGGGGGAGGGCGTTCCGAACATAAACGCCTAGACCGTGCATATGTTTGTCAGAGTCTTTACGGTAGAGTGGGGGTAGTCACTCATGTCAAAGTGGTGAGAGGAGATTGAGGATTTAAGGTTAGTTTCACTAAGAGCTAGGATGTCCGGGGTGTTTGTCAGGAGAAAGTGTTCTACGTCGTTGATGTTGGTTCTAAGTCCCCGGATATTTGTGAATGCGAGACTCAAGGACGGATGCGAAAGTGTTTTTTGTTGGGGTCTGATTAAGGTTTGCTTTTATTTTTTTGTAATGACATGTTTGGTTTGATTATAGATGCGTGACATAGCACATACAACTACCCACGGTATTATGCAACTGATGATGGAGCAGCCGTTCTTCGCGTTACCGAAGAGTTTGGGCTCCGTGCTTTCAGTCGGAAAAATCAGCCAGACAAGCTGTCTAACTTGTACCCTCAACCTGTCGGAACAAGAGAGACTCAGACTAGTCATGTAAGACTTAGTAACGAAAAATCTTTCCCCAAGTTGCCCAAATAGAGAGAAAAAGAACGGCGTTGATTGTCCTAGTAAGGAAACAAGGCTAGGCACTGAGTGTTTAGAGGCGCTGTTACCTCTGCGCGTGACTAATAGGCAAAGGAGGAGTGCAAGGGGCAGCGATAGACAGAACCTATCTACTTCTTGAGCAATTGTAGGATATTTTGTTCGAGATTCCAACTCTAGGAAGGTTGTCGATCAGGACTAAGGAGGCCTCTCTCCCCAATGGTTTACTGCCACGTCGTAAGTAGCTGGTAGCAAGGTTTTTTGTCAGAGATTTCCTTTTCTTAGATGGATAGCCTTACGAGGTCTTACGGGTCCAACACTTCGAGAGGGGTAACGATAGCCTGCGCTCGTGTACAAGTCGGATATTTCCTACACCCCGCAGGTAAAAAAGAACAAAAAAAAACTTTCATATAATATATATATATATATGTATATATATATATATATATATATATATATATATATATATATGTATATATATATATATATATATATGTACATATGTAGATAGAATAAGTTCAATTGCATACTAAAAAGAGAATAGAAAGTTGGAGATAGGTTTCCCACTCAACCCCCCTTTACAACCCCGAACGCAAATGACCCCTCAATTACCAGGCACCGTGTTAGCAAGAAAAGAAAAAGACAAGAATATAGATTTTTTGAACAGTCAAGAAACCAAAAAACTTTGAAAAAAATATTATTTAACTAGATACTCATCACAATGTTAATAACACACACACACACACACACACACACATATATATATATATATATATATATATATATATATATATATATATATATATATATATATACATAATATTAGATGAAAACATTAAAATAAAGTGCGAATCAGATTTTATTAGAATTCAATGTTCAAGCAAAGTACCTTAATGTCCTTAACTCATGATATATATATATATATATATATATATATATATATATATATATATATATATATATATATATTGTAATAAATTATTTGTCACCCTAAACAAGACTGGGCTTAGTAGTGAGTAGTAACAACACAGCCATCACCGTGTCTTCAATGCAATGTTCCTTTAAAAAGTCGAACACTTTATGACAGCTGCCTTTAAATAGGATTACTATTGCGCTCATTTATCGAGTTGTTGACAACGGCTGCGTGGACTAAGGCGTTGGAATTTAAGTTGTAAATATAACTAGGATTCTGGGGTTCGACTCCGGCGACCGGTGTTTATAATTCTTCTCTTCACTGACGATTCTCATTATGATGAAACGTATAAATATGTACATATATACATATATATATATATATATATATATATATATATATATATATATATATATATATATATATATATATATTTATATATCATTTCATGTATCCCCATAAAATGTTATAAGAAAATATAATTTTAATTTATCAATGTTCAACATTCCTCGATATGTGAGTAGAGCTAGTTTGTAAGTTATGAAAACAAACAATATATATATATATATATATATATATATATATTTCTATCTATATTTTATTTTTCTTATCTTTCTGTTTTTGCTGGAGATGGGCATCCTACCGAATGCCAGACATTCACCGGTTATTTCGGACATTCCAGACTTCAGATTCTAACCGTCCTTTTAAGTGCAGTTGTTTGTATTTCTCTTGCACTCGGTTCACCGGGTATACTCGCCAGATAGCTTTTGAAATTATTTTTCATTAGTCATGTTGCTACTATAATTACTGGTATGATGGAGATTTTCCTAAGAGTCCGGTTGGTTTTCATGTCATACATGTGTGTGTGTGTGTGTGTGCGTGTGTGTGTGTGTGTGAATATGTGAATAATACTACACAATTTTATAACAGCTATGTGTAAACCATTTAAATTACTTTTCATCATGATAAAAGCTAAAATAAGGCTATATGACAAAAAACAATGCACATTATTAATCAAGTTCCTTTTCTCTGTTGTCTAAATTAACGAATACATAACTCATAAATGTCATGGGAGTAATATATAAAATAACACGTGAAGACTAGAAGCATTTGCTGAACATATCAATAGGTAAATGGCATAAACAATTCTTTTATTCGGATTTCTGTCTTCGTTAACTGCATTTTTAACATGGGATTACATGTTATCCAGAAAACAACCAAAAGACAATGTCCTATCAGCACTATGTAAATTGATCTCATTATTATTCAAGATTAAGTGGCACAATGTGTTTTATTGGTTTCTTTACCGTATTAAAATTTAAAAAAATAAATGCATTCAGTGGAAATATTTTACTCATAACTTACACGTGCCTAGCAAGGGACATCACTCATATCGGACATTACACACCAGCCTTCAATAAGAACAGAAATTTCAATGCATTCAAACGGTGGAAATATTTTACTCATAACTTAGAAAACTAAGTGGCAACAAGTCGCTTAAAAAAAAGAAAGATCGTGTCCGTATTTTCCTGATGAATATTCTTATAGTAATGGAACATTTGTATATTTAATAAATAATATTTTATTTATTTTAAAAAATCAGCGTTTTATTGGTTTCTTTACAGTTTTACAAACTATACATTTAAATGCATTCGAACAGTGGTTATATTTTACTAATTATATATATACATATATATATATATATATATATATATATATATATATATATATATATATATATTATACATACATATATATATATGGGAAAATGAAAAAGGAAAACCAAAAAATGGATGTTTTTTATGTGTACATCAACGTTTCGTCTTTATTTATAAGACTTCGTCAGGATGATAATATAGAGAAAAATGTCATGCAAGTACAAACACATGTGAGGATAACATATTGGGAGAAAGGTAGAAAATAATGGCCACTACTGGGTGGACGTCCGTATATATATATATATATATATATATATATATATATATATATATATATGTATATATATATATATATATATATATATATATATATATATATATATATATATATATATATATATGTATGTATTCAGTAACTGCATTATGATTTAACGCCTGCTAATAGAATAGATTAGATATTAAAAAAACTCACGTCATCCAACGCAAACATGACATATAAAATTAATTGCTAACGGAAAAATCCTTTAAAAAAGCAGCTTAATTTTCAACTATTAATCGCTCTTGATGGCTGCAGGGTGGTCCAACACATTTATTTCCCTCATGTTAAAATTAAATAAAAATCCTGAAAAGGTTTTTTGCTTCTCTCTGTCATATAAGATTTATAAAATATTTTGTCATCTAATATGTATAAAAAAGCTTAAATATCTCCCCATCCCAGGATAGGTTCATTATATGCCGATCGCCTTGAGCTTGACGATAATTGGAAAAATCGGAGCCGAAAATAATTTAAAGAAATTGAAAACATAATACGATTTAGAAATCTCTATGAAAATAACTCAACTGAAGGACTTAAAAATAATTATTCTACAATTTACATATTCGGAATCTACGAATAGTTTTCGAGTAAGAATACGTTTTTGTCGTTTAGCAATGATTTACATCTGATTAAAATTACGTATTCGTACTACAAAATTAATACTTCTAATACCACCGTATGTCTTTGGTGTATATGAATACAAATATCGGTATGCTACCTTGTGCTGTAAGCAATCTAAATCCTGCGTTATCATGCTCCCATCCAAAATTTAAATATTAATCTGACTTGCTAATATAAAAAATACATTCAGACATCATCTTTATTATTTATGAATATTCGACGCAAACGCAGTCTCCATGGCATTATTGTAAAACTTCTAATGACAAATTAAGCCAATAATTGAATTCCTCGTGAAGTTTTAATCGAAGAATGTTGTTGTTTGTTTTGGTATACCACCATAGTTTTCAATTGCTCGTCAATAAGCGATAATTCGAACCGTTAATTAGACCTTACTGACAGAAGATGCAATCGGAGGACATTCGAATTGTTTTATTAAATTTCTTCAAGCATTCAACCCTCATAGAATGAAAATAGTTAACTTACTGATTTTTATGAAAGACGACCAAATGTAACCCTTACACACACACCCAACTCGCAGACACCTCCACAAACACATGCATATATATTTATTTGGGAGACAACTCCAAACTATGGCAAATTCATCAGCCAATTCCCTTCCGAAACTAAGATCCTGATTCGGACTATTGAAAGGATCTACCAAAGGTTATCTAGACATTAGTTGTCTCTTATATTCAACAATACTTACCTGCAAGAGAGGATGCTGCCAATATATACCTATATATATATATATATATATATATATATATATATATATATATATATATATATATATTTATATATTTCTACATCTTCGAAGGGAAAAAAACCATTATTTATAAAACAAAATATAGCTTGAAAATGGTTTATTAAATCGAAAGCTTGCATGAATACTTCAATGTAAATACATGTGTATGCTCTCTCAAAATGGTATATTTAAATACGAAACGATACTTATAAAAAAGTGCTAATATTTCTTATATATATATATATATATATATATATATATATATATATAATGTGTGTTGTAATGGTCTATTGATGCATCAAGTGTGGTGCACTGCGTGTTGTGTGCTCGCCACCTTCCTATTACAGTCTCCACCGCTGGCTAGTCTAGGCGAAAAGGAAGCAGAGTGCGGAAGTCTTCTCTGCCTGTACATAGCCTCTCTATAGGCAAGCTCAATGCAGTGCCTCTCCGTGGTGACACACATCCATTGAGTACCTTGCAGACTCAATCAGAACTACAGAAAACTCGGAGGTGGTCTGCCCGCAGACATGCGGCATGCCACGCACATCGCTGTATGGACAAGCCCTGGTGCCCATGAACAGGTCCCCAGCTATGGGTAAATAGTACCACTGCCTTATGGTTTTTCGTTGGTTCGATTATGGCTAAGGGAGTAAACCCCACATAAAATCTAGTGTAGCCCCACAGGCAGACAAGCGCTGTACTTAGCTCTTCTCTGGCAGCTACTTCAGTCGACCTGGTGCCGGATGTACTGGTTCCTCCATTCCTTTGGACAACATCAGCAAGACCGAGAGGAAGATTCTGACGATTGTAAAAGTCAGTATCGCCATGGATCTGCGCTGGCCAGCGCCCTGGAGAGAAAACTTCAGCGATGCATCTGCATAGGACTAAACAGGGGAGCGACAGTTACCGGTTATAAGCGTACGGCTTGATTAGGGGGCAGTTGGGCGCCAGGGGTCGATCTCGACGGTGGGATAGATTATTTAACCTCATTGGACAGCTACCGTCCGCTATAAAGCTGAGCATCCCCCAGCCAGTAAGGTGCTATCCCGCAACTGGCCATCTGCTTTACTGGGTGCGTAAGGCATAGGCTAATTAAAACAAGTGGTTACCAACCATTACACCAAACAAACACAAAAGAAGTACAAAGAAACCAGCACATAGGCTAGCGTGCTCGAATGTCCGTACTATTATAACTGGATTATCTACTGACATACTCAACATCTCCGATGTTCAAAAAACTGCTATCATCAACAACGAGCAACTGAAACTAAAAGTAGACATTGCTGCACTACAAGAAACTCGCATAGCAGACTCCGGATGCCTAAAGAAATCAGATTATACCTTCTTCTGGCAAGGGAAGAAGGAAGAGGAAGTTCACGAACACGGTGTTGGTTTTGCAGTCAGGAACTCATTGTTTCAAAATGTACAACTCTGTGATTCAGCCACTGAACGCCTAATTTCACTGCGGCTGAACACCACAGATGGGTCAATTAATTTATTGTGTGTGTACGCCCCAACACTCGCAGCACTGACGACACAAAAGAGCACTTCTACACTCAGTTAGATGACACTATCTAGGCATTTTCACAGAATGAAGACCTGATCATACTTGGGGACTTTAATGCGCGTGTAGGTGGTGACAACAATGCATAGTCAAGCTGCCTCAGGAACTTTGGAGTGGGTAAATGCAATAATAATGGTCAGCGACTACTAGAACTCTGTGCCTACCATGACTTATGCATCACCAACATATTCTTTGGTGCCAGGCCGCATCACAGGATAACACCCGCTTGACCTTATCATTATTAGATGAAGATACCTTAATCTTTTCCTGATGTCTGGAGCCTACCATAGTGCCAATTGTGATACGGATCATTCCGTAGTATGCAGCAAGGTAAAACTTCAACCCAAAGATTTCTACCGCACTAAACAGGAAGGTATTGCGCGTATAGACGTTAGCAAGACTTAACACCCAGACCGCATGGCAGAATTCAAGGTGATGTTTTCGTTCACCTTCAAAGTAGATAACAGTAGACCTGCATCTGAACAGTGGGAATAACTCGATACCGACACCCACTCTACAGCGCTCACATCTTTTGGGAGCAGGGCAGGTTGTAAACGCAATGACTGGCATGATCGTAATAATGCTATACTCGATCCTCTGATTGAGGCAAATCGTTCATCCTTACATTCATACAAAGCCAACCCGTCTCCTACATCGCTGGCTACACTGAGTTCTTCGAGAGATGCAGTAAAAAAGGCTGTCAGAGAAGCTGCGAACAACTACTGGACGGATTCTGTAAGACTATTCAGCAGGCGACTGATACAGGCAACATGAAAAACATGTATGACGGGATCAAGAGAGCTACTGGACCCAGAATGAACAAAACTGCATCACTGAAGTGCAAGTCGGGTGAACCCATACTAGACAAAGTCAAACAGCTGGACAGATGGGTAGAACACTACTCCGAGCTTTACTCCAGGGACAACGTGGTACATCATTGACTGTCCTCCCCTGCTGCATCAGCTCGATGAGCAGCCATCCTTCCTTCCTTTTATATATATATATAATTATATATATATATATATATTTATATATATATATATATATATATATATATATAT
>OY744519.1:199086272-199108772 GCA_963556195.1 Sepiola atlantica | reverse complement strand
TCTGACCTTTGACCTAAATTTTCTAGAATAAAATCAGTTCTTACATGAACAATAGAAGATAATTTGATCAATTTTAGTAAGGATTGCTAAATAGATGTGTACGCTAGGGTGCACAAAAGCAAGCAAACATAGTTACAAACCCGACAGAAAACATAACCTCCACCTTTCGCGGCGGTAATAAAATAAATATATATTTCAATTTAAAAATGTGTTTGTGGTAACAACTAACCTAAATAAATAAATACCACGTAGCTGCTTCTCAGCTGAATTCAATATGGTAGTTTTTACTGTTGACAAATTATTGTTTACCCGGCCTTTCAAATAATAAAATTCTGCCCTGTTTCAGCCATCGTCTGCACCGCCGAACATATTATATCTTATCCTCAAGTGACCTTTGAGCCTTGATAAATTTCCACACATTAGTACTAACACTCATGGTCATATAAGAAAATGAACATGATATGGAAATGCAAAAATTCGGTCAAGTACCTGATCTGAGTTCCTGAACTCTGTGGCAAGAACAAGAAATTGAAATAGACATAGTGTATAAAATGAAAGTAACCGTATAAAGAAGAGTATAACACCGATCATATCAGACAGAAAGGCGTATATTTTACTAATACGTCACCGGTTAGCAATGCTAAGATAAGTGTAAATTAGAGTATCAGTAGACGTTGAACGAAAACAGATGGTTGAAAACAATGGCTAGAATAGGCAGAATTTGCTTATCTAAGACAACGGCTCAGAATTATTCGTTAACATTGGACTTGCATTTGACAATTGTTGTAGCTAAGTGGGAAGCAGCCTTGTAGTATTTTGTTCCACAAACCGAAGAAAAAAGGCACTTTCTTCAATAAAGGTTCTCTCCTTTATTCAAGGAAGTGCCTTTTTGTTTGTTGTACACAGTGAGAGAAAGGAAAGCTCTTTAATGTGAGACAAGTTCCAATTGTGGATGTTTTTAAGAGAACGCCACAGATTGGAGATTAGTTGAGCAACTACCATCAACATAATGATGGAGTAGAGATAAACTAGCTACAGCTCTACAGTGGGAAAGGAGATGACAGGAACAAGCGAAATTATCCTCTACTAGATTGCGAAGTCTCTTTATTCTCTGTAAATGTATCAAGAGAAGGACAGCTCCAAACAACAGTACTCCATCTTAGTACAATCTGGTTCTTATGAATGGAAAAGAGAGCATCGGAATTCAGGAACTTTTGAAAGAACTTGGAGTCTGACCCTATCTTTTCAAAGTACCTACATTCTAAGCGCTAGAATTATTAAACTATTTTATCAAGACATATTAGTAACAGATTCGTAGCAAGTCTATCATTTCAAGTCTAGAGTCAAAGTATAATATATATATGTATTTATGTACATATATACACACACATATATTCATATATATATATATATATATATATATATATATATACATATATATATATTAATTTATATGTATAGTTACTAAGCATATATATATACACACACATGTATATATTAATGTATTATATATATATTCATGTATATACATATATATATATATATAAATATATATATATATATATATATATACATATATATATATATATATGATTTAGAATAGAAATAGTATTATATATGTATTCGTCAACGTTGCGTGTTTATTTCAAGATTCCTTATGATGATTGTCTGACGAAAAATACACAGACGTACTAAAGGTTTTAAACAATATAAGCAGCTTTTTTTATATACAGTCTCCCTACTACGATTATTTCAAACATGTTTTAACTTGTCTGTTGATTTTAAATAAATACATATTTAGATAAAAAAAATCATCTCCGTTGTTCTAGCGTTTGTGCCTCATTTAATGAAGCTTCTGTACATGATGGTATAAAAGGTTCTGACGAAGCAATCTCCTGTATCATAAAAAAATAACAAAAAAGTATAATTAAAAAATTCCAGAAAGTCTTGAAAACGATCGTACGCCGAATGCTTGTAGGTTTTGAATTCTTAGAACAGTGTGTTTAATTATATTGATCTAAACTTGCATTATATATATATATATATATATATATATATATATATATATATATATATATATATATATATATATATGTATGTATATATATATATATATATATATATATATATATATATAAGGAATAGGTATAATAAATACCTTTATAAGCATTAATATGCGATATAAATTTTTTTTTCCATAAAAAAAAGAAAAACATTAAATCGAAACAGATTTTTTTCCTTTTTTTTTATTAAAACTAGCATTTTTTTTTGTTAGTTTAAAGTGATACAGATATTTCGCCAAAACCTGGCATCATCGGTGTGTTAATATATCCTGATGTCATCGGATTTGTATTTTTTTTTATCTCTTAACGGCTTGTTGTTTAAACTAACAAAAAAAAATGCTAGTTTATTTAAAATTAATATATATATATATATATATATATATATATATATATATATATCTGAAATATTTTATAATTGAATACATGATGACATCATTTATTTAATTTTTTTTGCAAGCTTTCGTTGCAAAACAACTTTGTCTTTTTCTTCTTTTCTTCTATTTGATGTTGATGGTATTAAGCCCGAGGGGTCGAATCACGGTTGATACAGAAAATCACGTCAAGTTGTAAAAGACGTTAGGATAAGTAGAGTCTGGGCGATGTAATGCGTAGATTGGCGCTTTTTTAATAAGGAAATTGACAACATATTTGAAGCACGCATTAAAATGTATTTAAGTGAACTATTTTAGATATACATATACTCTAAGAATACTCGTCCCAACAGAGGTTATGTTATTTTCTTGAAACAGAAAAACACTTCTCAGAACTTTTATGTACCCCTGCAACAATTAAAATCAAGATCGAATGCTACTAAATCTTATGTATAAGATCTTTATCTGAACATTTCTGAAAGTCCATTACATTATTTTGATTTGAGAAAAGGCTTACCGTTAAACTGCCTAAACATATTTAAATTCAGTAAATCTTTCTTAATTGCTTTATATTCACTTTGAATTTGTGTAATTCAACTATTCAATATTTGAGTAAACGTAGTCATAGCGAGTTGAGGGCAATATCACATGAAGAAAAAATAGGAAAATTATTCTTATATATTTAATAGTCAGAAGACATTGGACTAAAAACCTTTGAAAAAGATTTAAAATGTTCGAGAAAAATAGAATATGTTCATATATATATATATATATATATATATATATATATATATATATATATATATATATATATATTGAATAAAAGTAATGTATATTTGTCCTTTCCTTGAGCTACCCTTTTTTTCAAAGAATGGTTTCTCATCTTCCGAGGAATTAAATAGATATATAAGTTTGCAGAGAATAAACCAAAGAAATTTAAATAGTTATAAAATGTAAATATAAGTATGTGAATAACTAAAGATGAAATTGATTCGCGATTCTTACATTTTTTTTATTTCTCTTCTTTCATTGAACTATATAATGGTTTTGCCCTGTATATTGAACTTTACACACTTAACTATAGGTTAAAATTTTAAAAGTATACATTCACCTTTTACTTTCATACCATTTATCTATATATATATATATATATATATATATATATATATATATATATATATATATATATATATGTGTGTGTGTGTGTGTATATAATAATATAATATATTATATCAATATATGAGAGTTACTATGTGCGTGTGTCTGATTGATCTTTGTGTCTTATGCTCACCCAAACTGCTGGGCAGAATTACTTGAACATTGGCATGTGGACTACTGAATTCTCAGCGAAAGTCATAGGCTATATAAGACATATATCTCTTCAACACTGGGGATCCTCCCACTGAAAACTGTTTTCCCTTAGATTCAAATGTAATTTAAATCATAGGTAAATGACAAAATATGATGTCTATTCCCCACTGAAAACTGTTCTCCCTTTTATTCCAATTAAATATATATATATATATATATATATATATATATATATATATATATATATATATATATATAATCAAGGAAATGGCTCTTCGTCTGTGCATGTCTGCCTTAAAAACGAAGACATACTAGGAAGTGTATTTTCAATGCACAATTTGCATGTGAACATAATGGAAGTGTGTTTGCGTCTCCGGCTGCCCCTTAAATAAGCTAATTACACTTTTCAAACATGTTACACAATTAAATTAATCTCTTGATTATCGTCAGTTTAAGAGTATTAACATATATCTGAATAGTTCGGTAGGTAAGATATCTAGCTGACAGCATCACGGTTGTTGTAAACTGTCCCTACCATGATGTTGCATGTGATGCTATCCCGCACTCAAACCTGGGCGACACCAGGTAGCTCTGATAGTTTATATATATATATATATATATATATATATATATATATATATATATATATATATATATATATAAACTCAGCTTAATAATTATTCTCATTACAGTTGATGTGTACTCACCGTGTTTATTGCACCGTGGATCATCGTTAACATTTGGTGGGAGACTGGCTATAAATGCGTTCTTGCTTTTTCGACAGGCGTCTGATTCCCTGAGGTGTAGAGACCTAAGACGCATCGGGTAATCAATTGGATGATACTCACATCACAGAACACAGCCTAAGCGTACATAGACGCACACACACACATATATATATATATATATATATATATATATATATATATATATATATATATATATATATATATACGTGTGCACAAAGCTATACATACAGATGTACAAGAAACAAATGTACGCACGCATGCAGTAATCTTATGAACATGTTCAGAATTGCATTCTACTACTCATAGATCGACACTACTACGATATTAGTATGTTTAGATTCATTTTATGTAAATATATTGGTACGTATTCCTTTAAGTAGGATTGTTTATTACCGTGTTTAACTTAGAGAGCGTATAGAAAATTACAATCAAGATTTTAAGATACATCCATCTATCTATCTATCTATCTATCTATCTATCTATCTATCTATCTATCTATGTCTATCTACCCCTATCTATCAGTTCCTCTCCCTCTCTATATGTGTAGCTATATATATATATATATATATATATATATATATATATATATATATATATATATATATACTAAATGTGTTACTGAACATCAACTGAACATGATGCTATCGGTTTCAAGCCGTGTATTGTCTCAGATATACACTAAACATAATGATCTGTTGTGTTTGCTTGTAACGTAAACTCGTTATAAGTTGACATGAAGACATATCTGTGTCTATGGTTTTTAAATGAAAACAGCAGAACACGCATTTTCATATATACACAATTAAGCGTATAAATATAGTTGACATTTGCGCCATGCCAGGTAAGTTTACAGGTACATATATGAGACAAAACACTGACACAATCACATATCTCGATTCTTTTCGTTCGCTTAAATTATATAGCCATCATTTGTTAATCAAATTGACTACTTAGTTAATTCCACCTGGATTTTATCAAATGTTGATATCAGGATATAAAAAGTTGTTTTCTCAGGAGCTCTATTAGGTAAGGTCGACATAAATTCCAAAGAATCTAAAGTGTACTGCTTTCTCAGATAGCATCGTTTTTTTCTGGTCGCAACTTCTTTTTTCAGAATAGAAAACTTAGTTGCTTGGTGGCCTGTCCTACAACAAGACTGCCGTCATTCACACATGCAGTCATAATTCAGAAAAGAACGATCCGGCGACGTTAGTCAATTATTATATCGTTCGTCTTAGAAAACGAACGATATAATTGACTTTTGTAAAACTGCATAAGCATGAAACTTTACATGTAGTTAAAATAACGTTAATGGTATTTTGGGGAAACGCCTTGCTTATCCCCTGAATGCGAAGCTTTCAAATAGCAAGAAAGTGATGGTGGTTCCTGGCGAAAAAAGTTGCTCTTAGAAAGACAAAAGGATGCATCCCGATCGTAAGAATTATACACATATCAAAACGTACCTAAAAGAAAAATCGATTGCATACACATTTCAGAGAGCTACGCTTCCGTCCTGTGAAACATCATACCACAGGAGAGCTTCCTTTCTATTTATAGATATGGCGTTTCAAAATCGATTGTCGAACATTTTTTGTTATAAACCGCTCCATCTTCTAATATATAAAGTAGAGACGATTTTTCCCCTGTACATTCTCGGAGTATAGGAAAATAACCACATGCATCACAGGCTACTATACTACACTTATTCACTCGAGCGTGTTTTAGTAAATGTGTTATTATTTTTTTCTACCTAATACTAAATATTACATTTGGCCCACCATCAACGTTTCTCCGAAAAACCAACTCCATATAGGTGGTAGCAAAAACTTTTCTCCCTAACAATTCTGTACTTTCACTCTACTCATCGACACCGGGAACTAATACACACAGTTTAATTTTCACAAAACACTGGTTGTTATTTATTATTTCCTGGTATTAATTTAACACGCATGCCAATAATCAAGCTTTAGTTAATTGGCCTATTTTTCGGAAGCGTGGCGCGGTCGGTTAGAAATCAGGTTTAATTATCGCCAGTTTTAGTGTTCGGTCCCATTCTACTCTACCGCTTTTTTCTTTTGTTTTTTTAAATTTAAAACATTCACCAACACGGTAGACGGAGGAGAAAGACAATAAGTCGTTTCTTTTTTTTATTCGACGTCATGCAATAGGTAGTACTTTCCCCTGGGCAACGCCGGGCGACGGGTTCCGCTAGTGAATAATAAAACGCAGATACATCATTGATCAATGCGTTTACTCCCGTAAGCTCCCTCATCGTTCGGCTGGCAATAATTTCCGTCTCATTTATTCTTACCTTCGGGTGGCTCATGGACTTGGTAAAATGTTACCGAAAACCTTTTAAAAAATAGGACTTACACGCTCAGCTTACGTAAACACACAATCAATCAAGCGGGTACAAACAACTAACCCTCGCAAAGATTACACACTTCAAGACACGTATAAAGCAGATATATAAACATCAGTGACACAGAATGTTTTTACATCAAATACGGATATGCATATCACCAGGTGCGGAAAATGAAATTTCTAAAATGAGCAGCCACTAACTCAAAACAAACACAAAATAATATCACATTTACTCTGTTTGCTGGTGCTACCAGATCAGGCTGTCTGAAAATACTTCCTCTTTGACATGAATGCATGAACTTTTGGTATTTTCTTTTCTTTTTCTGTTTGCAAAACTCAATCATGTTCTGCAAAGATAAAAGCAAGGAAAATCAATGTTCTACAACACAGTCAAACAAAAACAATATTTGAAGATATTAAGAACTTGAATCATAAACACTTTTACTAGAATTACCGTATTGACATCAAATAACCCAAATTGTTAATATGCTGTGTAACCGAACAACCAAATCAAACACCATTAATAACTATTGGAAGGTATAAAGAATTGAAGCATCAACACTTTTACCAAAACGACCAGATTTAGCATTAAATATCTGAAAAGAGTTGGTATGCCGTAAAACAAACAAAAAAAAACACTAAAAACCCATAATTAATATTTGAAGATCTCAAGAACTTGACGCTTGGTAACAGTTTTATCTTTTACCAAAATTAACATATTTGACATTTAATAACCCGAAAAAATGTATATGCCGTAAAACAAAACAACTAAACTTTTTTACCAAAATTACAACATTTGGCATTAAATAATCAGTAAAGGGTTGATATGCTGTAAAATAAAACAACTGATAACTCGGTGTACTTATTAATTCACGATTGAAAGTTGGTCGATAGTTGATGGAAGTATGATTTAAGTTTTAATTCAAGAAATTAATTCATTTTTTGCAGTGAAAATTATTGGTAGGTGAGATGTTGGCTTATACAGTTACTAAAAGTATAACCATTAACATATTGAGAAGAATTCTAAATAGTTATATATATATATATATATATATATATATATATATATATATATATAGTTATCTTTAATATTACTTCAGTCGAAGTTTTCAGAAATACAGGCGGCCTGTTCCTGGGGCTAACCCTTTATCTATATATGAGATACATGAATATTCGAACATTCTATTAAAGTTCACCTGTCGCGCGTTGAGTTGGTAAATAAGTTAAGAACATAAACGTTCCATTCCCTAATTGGCCAGTTAACTATGTTATAGTATATCTTTTTTGTTGTCTCTCGGTCTTACCGGATTCCAGGACAATACATTTATCTAGTCTGGTGGAGTATCAATCTAAGTGATGTTACTTGAGATTACATTATTTGAAGAAGGTGCACAATTCGTCGTATGATCCAGTGCATAACAATGTCGAGGGGATCTTATTTGGGCTTCGAATACTATGTTACTTTGAATATTTGGTCGGGTTTACTTGTAATATGACGTATCTTTATGCCAGGTTTTCTCCACACATCTATGTAGAGAAAGATCTAATAGACTCGAGGACAGTGTCTTGTTGGTAATTCAAAGTCGCACTATATATTTATATGTGTGTGTATGTGTAAGAAAGAGAGCACTCGTTTGTGTATACGTGGAATAAATACAAGGAAATGTAAGAAAAATAAATTTTTACGTGATGTATCATGTTGAGTTAGGGGCGTATGTTATGCGCACATACACCAACTATAGCGTACACATTCGAAAGTTTGATAAAAAAATAATATCACCCCCACACACAGGCATACAACATACAAACATAAACGCACACATCGCAATTTATTAAAGTTAGGTATGTGTATATGTTTGTATATGCGTATGTATAGAATGCCCTTTTGGACTAATTAACCGATCATTTAAAATGTTCGAACACATATACTAGGCGTAAGTGTGGGCAATGTTGATTATATTTAGTTTAATTTATTTTTCTGAAAAGTGTGTACAATAGAACATTAAATCCGTTCGTGAAAATGTAGCTACCTCGACTTATTTTGAGAATGCTTAAAAATAGGTAATTTACCTCAATTAAAAAAATCTTCGCCAAACTTCAGTTTCTTCAAATATTTCAAAGTGGGAATAATATTGTCAAAACCTGCGTTTTTAAAATTTACAAAATTGCAGATTTGTATTTTATTTCATCCATATTAATTGGGCACGAATATGCAAGAGGTTTTTCTTAAGACCGCTAAAGCTTTTAACATTTATACTGTTGATAAAAATATGAGTGTGTAGCATATTATGTTGATGTTGAGCTTCATAAAAAACACTAAATTTGTTGGTAAAAGTTCATGTTCGTGGTATTTATTAATTCAAGCAAATTTCTCGCCTGGATAACTTTTTTCGTTTTTGGAATACTATTCACTACTTCTTTGACATCTTTCTTGAAAGTGTTTTAGACTTTATGACTTGGATGAACTGTATAAGTTTTACAAAAAAGTGTGTTTTGGCCAATATATTTGATGTGTCATATACTTTTATGTATTGTTTTATACATTTTTATATGTATTCAAAGCTTAATTATATTACTTACAGTAATGTCATTGCAGTAATGACCCTCTGAGGAAGAGGATTTTCTTTGAAAACTCATTAGTAAATGACGCAATATCACACCTTGTTTTTGAACGTTAATAAAATCTGATTAAATCTAATTTTCTGATGTCATTCAATTAATATATATATATATATATATATATATATATATATATATATATATATATATATATGTATGCACCAACATATATATATATATATATATATATATATATATATGAAGAAGAATGGAAAGGAATTAGAGAAGCTGCCCTTTGTTTCTTCCCCTACAACTTTTATTTTATTTTTAAAAATTTTAAATCTTGGCCTTTGCCAACTTATCTATCCCAGCGACTTCCTCTGATGATAAGATTTTTATCTTTGAAAAGCCTGGCTTAAGGAAAATTTAACTTGAATAAATTGCCTTTTTTGCGAGATATACCTTGCTCTGAGCAATTGAATTGAATTATGATTTGGCTTTTGCTTCTCTAATTCCTTTCCATTCTTCTTCAATCTACCTGCTCTATCCTGGATATTGAGCTGTATACTCTTCACAATAGGTTTTACTTTTCCTAAAAGTTCGCTTTTAGTACACCACTTTATTTTATATATATATATATATATATATATATATACATATATATATATATATATACATATATGTATTCACATACATATATATATATATAGATATATATATATATATATATATATATATATATATACATATATGTATATATATATATATAATGTGTACTAAATTCATATATATTTACATAGGATATGATAAAGTGTCATAATATATTGCGTATATATGATCAGTGTTTAGTTCAACAATCATCAGTACGTGGGTAGAGTTTAGTAGTCGTAAAATGAGAAACATATATCTGACATATGTCTGTTGTTATCCTGGTGCATATAACATGGACGCCTCTGTGTAGCTACCTTGTCATATATATATATATATATATATATATATATATATATATTCATAGTAGAGTATACACACACACAAAACACACAGACAGACACATATATATATATATATATATATATATATATATATATATATATATATATACACTCTCGTCTATACATATAATATAAGTAAATGTTATTGTTGTTGCATTATGTGTCTTTAAGCGTGGACACAAATCTGTTTGTTTGTTTGTTTGTCGATCTGTGTATGTGCGTATCCAGCTCTGCTTTTATCGTCTTTCTGCTCCTACCTTGATCATTTACATATGTTTCTACTCGGTACCCCGATGTTAAGATCGTTTCTCTGATTCATCATCATCATCATCATCATCATCATCATCATCATCATCATCATCATCATCATCATTATGATTATTATGATTATTATTATTATTATTTATTCATAATTTATTTTGATAAAGAAAGGGAGATGAAGAGTGAAAGACTATTCGTCCAACATCTGATGATATTAGGATCTTGTCTCAGCCGAGGAAACAAAGTGAATGCGTTTGGCCTGATGTACGCAACGAAATGAAGGGACGGGGGAGATCTCGCTTGGGTCCTCAGGAGACCTTGCGAAATGGAAAAATGTGGGTAGGTCTGGGTATGATTAAGAGATAGAACAAACTAGCTTCCAAGTACACACCCACGCGTACTGCACGTGCCAGAATTGGTTAGACAGAGTATATATATATATATATATATATATATATATATATATATATATATATATATATATATATGTATAAGATATAGTCATACAAAAAGAACTGTTTCATCGCTTCAACATTTGGCAGTGTTTGTATACGCGACTAACCCACGGACCCCGATATTAGAAGGCTGGAAATTAGTCACCACCGATCCTGAATATCCGATGTTATATTATGCGAGCAAACAATCTTGCTGCTCTCGATGGATGAAATATTTGGCGTTTTTAAATTATTTTAATTATTACTTGCACGATATTGATATCCTAGATAGTTCAATACTATTTACGGCAAAATCTTGGTTTACGTTTCAAGCAAGGATACGTATCTACAAGAACAGAGTATTCCACGCATTCTTTCTGAATACATATTTAAAATACGGTCATCTACACACGAATCGTTTGTAGGTTAAAAACTCCTCAGTTTGAGAACACGCATCACAAAAAGTACTAACACACACACACACACACACACACACACATATATATATATATATATATATATATATATATATATATATATATATATATATATATATATATATATAGTCTAAAGGAGCTTTGAGTTATTTTAAACAAAAAGACAAAAAAAGGAAAATGCTGTTTAAATTCCCACAGAACTTAACTAAATCCAAAATAGTGCAGACATAACATTCGTTGGAAAATTAATAAATAAATAAAATATATAATAGTAAGTTTATAAAATAAAAAGGGGGATTAAGTAGCTAACAGTGAAACAAAAACAGGAGACCTTAACGTAAGCATCTAATATTAACACGGGGATCATCAGCTGTTTACCATGTAACTGTTTCGGAGATTTAAAAACAGGACAGTTATATGCATGGCTCTCCAATGGTACAGATCAAACTACCATTTCCCCAATCAAGTGTCGAAATAATTCAGCTTAAAATGTTACTTATATATAAATAAATAATAATAACAATTCAAAAAATAATAATAATAATATACTACCCTTAAGATTACCGTGCTATATGGTAATTTGCATATCAAATAAAATTCTTTATAACAATAGTAATAATAATAATAATAATAATAATAATAATAATAATAATAATAATAATAATAATAAAATGCTATCTAAACACTACACGCAAGAACCATTCTGCGATATGGGCGCTAGAAATAAAATTATATAGGAATTAAAGTTGCATTAATATATATATATATATATATATATATATACATATATATATATATATATATATATATATATATATATAAAGATAGATGAACGAAGAGTGATAAACATGCACGAATGTCCAAATTTATATCAAACTTCGATTGTTCAATGCAAGGTATATTCTGTAATAAAATTATGTTTATTATTCTTTCCTTAAGCCAAGGCTTAGTCATGGCTTTTTCATCTAACTCTCCTACCATTTGCCCCACCTTCCTCTTTCCTTCCCACCTCCTAATTATACTTGATTTTAACTTAGGGCTTCTTTTCTCTGAACTACTTTAATTTGCCATTCCCATTGCTAATGTCATTCGCTTACGACTCATTTTTTGGCCGAGGAAGCATTGTTTTTAAATGGCCAGATTTCTTCATTTACATTCCGTTTAAGTGCGCTCCATCTACGACTTGAACTCAATTTTCACCATTGGATTTACTTAATTTTTAACGTCTTTCTGTACTGCCTCCACGAAACTTTTTCTTCTCCATCGAAACTTTCTTCTATTGGACACTTTATCTTCGGACACTTACCACCTGGACAAACCCAACATCTTTTTACACGAACTTTTTTCACCCACCATTTTCTTAATATTTTTTCAAATGTTGAATTTTGGCTTTTCTATTGCCAACTTATCTATCTGTATAATTCCTCTGATGATAAGATCTCGATCTTTGAAAAGCCTTGGCTTAAGGAAAGAATAATAAACATAATTTTATTACAGAATATACCTTGCATTGAACAATCGAAGTTTGATATAAATTTGGATATTCGTGCATGTTTATCACTCTTCGTTCATCTATCTTTATAATTGCTCTATCTCGTATATGGAGCTTTTACCATTTCACTATAGGTTTTTTCTACTAAAGTTCACTTTTAGTTACATATTTATTCTATATATACATATATATATATATATACATATATATATATACATATATATATATATATATATATATATATATATTTATATAATTATCCATAAATTTCTATGTAAGGCACTTCATTTCTTTCAGATGATACATTAATTGACAATTTCGTAGGCGACTTTACTAAATTGAAAGTAGACACTTCACACTCTACGGGCATTCATTAACGTTCCATGTATCTTACAATCGTTGTATCTAGAATATTGGATGAAAGTTTCGCAAATTATACTGAGCAACGACACAGACTGAGTAATAAAGAATAAAAACCTATAGAATATTTAAATATGAAAGCAAGATTATATATATATATATATATATAACTTCTTTGTAATATAGTAGGAAAAATCCCAGCAGAGTGCTCGATTAATTAAGAATTAAAGTTAAAAATTAAGAGCATAATATTTATTTATTTTGGTACAGAAAAATTAGTACAACATTTGTACCGTCGGTTTCAAGCTCGGAAAGTCTTAGCCATTCGGCTCTCTTCAGCTTCTGTTGTCAGAGATGACAACAGAAGCCATGAAAAAATATGCGATTACATGAAATCAGTTGTAAATTAAAAAAAGGGCATCAGGTGGAGAAATTTCCACGACGGACAGGATAAAACACACACAAATAAAACAGCACATTTCAATCTGGATAGACATTCCGTTCACCAACGTCTTAATCGCTTGCAATTTACGAACATATATGCTTATCTATATATTTACACATATCTATGCATATGTAACAAATAACCTTTGCTTAAAGATGTGAAATAACTTCTTATATTAAAATTAGCGGCAACCAACGCTTACTCATCATATTTCACTCTCTCGGACGACGTCAACAAGACCACACGTGTCTATCACGAGGAGTCAGCTTATGCAATTAACAACAGCAGGATGGTAAAAAACACTTTTTGATAAGGCCGCATCACGGTGAAAGTATCGTATATATATATATATATATATATATATATGTATATATATATATATATTTATTAAAAAAACGATTCAATTAATTTAATTAATATATAAAAGTAACGTGTCTTGATTTCATAAATTCTATACATAACTTAAAAAACTTTTTCGTAAAGATGTGAAACAACTTATATTAAAATTAACGGCAATAAACGCTTACACATCATATTTCACTTTCTTGGAAGACGTCAAAAAGAACACCCGTATCCATCACAAGGAGGCAGCTTCTTGCAATTAACAACAGCAGGATGAAAAAAAAAATCTTTGAAAAGGGCGTATCACGGCGAAAGTCTCAGATATGTATTCATGAAAAAAAGATTATATTAATTTAAAAAATATATACAAAGAATAACGTTTCTTGGTTTCATGAATTCTATATATGACCGTAAAACAAGTTTTCTTAAAGATGTGAAATTACTTCTTATATATATATATATATATATATATATATATATATATATATATATATATATATATATATACATAGTATGCCTATATTAATAAAATATCATTAAAAGTATTTACTTTAATAATTAGAATTTTAATTATTACAATTCAGTTCCAGAAATAAATACGAAACACACACATACACTATAACGCAGGGGGATCGGCGCCGACTGTCAGCTCTACGGTTGAGTTTCAATCCCAGCCTGAACCACTAACTGGTCTAGCCACACTGAAGAGTTCTGATACAGCGACAAAGTCTGTATGTGGATTACTATATGAAGCTCCTTTTTTTAGGTAGACCTTATTTGTAAGGATATCGCCAACTGCCATTAGATTTGAGGCGTAGCTTATTAGGTAAAACTAATTCGAGCTCCCGGCACTTGACAATGTGTGCATTGAGAAATCACTTACAATCAGTCAGTGTCGTATGATAGCTCGGCAGTTGAGTTTCAATCCCGGCTTGAGCCACTAACTGGTCTAGCCGCACTGAAGAGCTGTGATACAGCGAAACAGTGTGTATGTGAATTCCAATATATATATATATATATATATATATATATATATATATATATATACTCTATCGTTATATTTATGGTATCCCTCCCCGTAAAATATCAACCGCAAGGGTCGTTTACCTACAACCGCAGCAACGAACTTTCTCTTTCTCTCTTTCTCTATCTGTGTACCCAAAACCAAACGGAAATTCCACGAACAAAGTTTATTACCCAGTTTAACATGATGATTCAGGGATCCTCCCCATCTGAGGATAACATGGCTTCTTTTTCAAGTTTACCGTCAACAAAAACTTGTTGAGTCGTCTTCTTGTATAAATTCTTCCCTTTCCACGCATCGTTCCCAATTCTCGCATCGTGTTGTGTATCGTTTAAGTGACACTCTCTTTATACCTCACCCTCGAGTGGACCACGGATCTTTATAAACGGTTATATGTTAGTAAAAATAAGAAGTAAAAGAAATAGACATCCAAGATACACATTTTATTACGTGTTTCAAGAGTTTGCTTTCCATCGCTGACGTCTAGCACTCGGAGCCATACAAAGCAGCAATAAAAGTTGTAAATATCGATATATTATGCTAATTGTTTATTTATTGGGTTTCAGATATAAATGCATCTAGTGTATATCGAAATTTAAATATGGTATTGACCGAAGGGGCATAGGCAATATAAGAGCTTAAGATGAGTTATATTATAAGTCTATATGCAACTGGATTAAATCAGCGTCAGATTGCAGCAATCCTCGGGATTACACTTTCCACTGTTTACCGAGTGATTGTCTAATTTAGCTACGAGGAGAAATAATCAGTAGTATCTTGCCTAGGTCAATCAGGACCATCTGAGAACAGCCTACATTATTAATTCTAATAACGGTGTCTATTTACTTCTTACGTGTCGGTGTAGGTCAAAATGATAAATCGTGAGTTAATTACTTCATTTCAACGTGTCAATGGCAGCGCCAACCTTTAAAACGCTCTCCCGTGTAACAGACGTATATGAAAATTATGAGAATGCCTCTTTTTTCATGTGTTTGCCTCTCCAACGTAGACAATTACCTTTTTTTGCGTTTCGTTTTCGCATAGATGCATGAACGCGGGAGCATAACCGTTTGCGTCGTTTCTGCCACCTCACTTCCTGTCTTTCTCTGTTCAATTATACGTTTACTGTCAAAGTTACGGCAGTGATGGATAGTTCTACATTTCTATATCTATATCGTTACGCTGAAGCTAAGGATCACGTATAACGGTCTCTCGTTATCTATATTGGATATGTTCTCTTGCTAGCCGGCGTTTCGTATTGTATTTCGCACCAACAGAAGCATTAGTCATTGCTCTGCGTGCGAGATCATGAAATAATTCCATAGCAATAAAAGAGCCGTGTGTCTGTATGTTTGTCTGCCTACAAACTTACATGTACTTGTTAACCCTGGACTGGTAAAACCGGCTTCCTTCTTCTGGGGAAGTTTCATGGGAGTATCAAATTCACAAACCGTCGCATGTCGCATATATATTCCGGTTTGGAGAGATGATGACGTTAGTTGTTTGCAGTTCTTTCAGGGAGGTGTCGACGTCGTTCTACATACAGTATTACCAAAATGGTCACCCATATTGTACTGACCAGGTTCAACGTTGCTTAACTCATCTGATCTAACGGAAACCGGTGTTTCAACGTGATTATTCCGTATGTCTAGATTGTTTTGAATCTGTACACTAATAATAGTTTTTGAAACATATAAATATGGAATTGTTAAACCACGTGTCTGTCTCCTTCGTTGCTAGTACGTAGCTATTCTATTCTATATCCATGAAAAGGTGCTCGACTGATCTCAACTCCTATTTGTCTTCGTGTAAAACCTTCTCAACAAACACTCGTTTTACTACCTAAAATTTAAAATAACTTTTAGTTCTTCCTTCTTCTGATTTACGTAAGGTGTATTATCTTCATTACACACAAAATACAGCGACATCATTTTAAAATCAAATGCTACAAGCACCGCATGGCGAGTCTCAACTTAATAAGTCTAGGGTATTTTTTTTTATTTTTGAAATTTTGAATAATTTGGAAATATTTTTTAAATGTTTGTTACCAATTCTTCGACCGTACATTTTTTCTAAGAATTAAACCTTCAAACAAATTAAGTCCATTGTAAGACGATTTCCATGCCAAATGTTAGCAGCAACACATGGCAATTGAGACTTAGAGAACATTATTTATTTTGTCCAGTCTCAAATGAATGTACTGTAAGAATGTTTTTAATGTTTACCATCCCTCCCGAAATTTACTCACAAGATTATCTGCCGGAATCTTTTATGTTTTACTGTTTATATCAGACAGAAATGAAGCCTATTTTTCTTCTTTGAATCTTTTCGCTGAGATAAACGTTACTGCTAGGCGACACACATTTATTAAACCGAACCTAAAAAAAGAATAGCGTGTTATAGTTAATAAACATAATTATACCGACTGAGTGCAGAATTATGAGTATGGGATAATATTTCATATAAATTATTCTTGAAATAACACCACCCAAATACAAAACCTGTGGGTCTCGGAAGAAAGATTTTAGTACCATGATCTGCTGGTGTTGCTTTGAACGCAATCATGTACAAACGGTTGGCATCTTGCGAATGTTGACATTTTCTATTTTAGGTACTAGAATACAAGATAGCCGATAATTAGCAAGTAAAAATATTTTTAAAAATTGATCAAAGAAAAAACGAAAGAAGATTTGCACCACAAACGAAAGTATATTCGCAATGGAGTGATATTGCAAAAGAACGAGGCGCACTGAAACGAATGATACATCTATTAGATACTAACTAAAACAGAACAAATGCTTTTAGAGCATGTACACATGGCCAAGAGATAATGAGTCTGCGAATTATATCTGACTAGCGGGGTACGGCGGTGCTCGGGGTCATAAAAACATATAATTGAAGAAAAATCCTGGAACACATTTGGTGTAAGAGAGGTGTAAGCAAGAATATAATGAATAAAACGAAAACAATTGTATATTTCAATATTAATTTTTATTTCAATGTTTGTTTCTTTTGAGAATTTGTAATTATATCAAAAGATCATTTCTAATGTATGGACTAAAAAAAAATTATATATATATATATATATATATATATATATATATATATATATATATATAAAGGGTCCGCTCCACTTGATGATATCAAGCATAGAAACAGTTTTTTTTAAATGTGATGATTTAGTAAAAATTAACATTTCAACTGGCCACACTTTTGATTATTGTAACATTTTGGCTAGTCTTATCCTTACATGAAAGAATATAAAAATAAAGTTAAAACTACAGTTACAGCCTCAAAATCTTAAGTGTTATTGTGTTTGTGATTAAAGTAAGCAGGTAAATTCACTGACTTGAAACATGTAATTTAAAAAAAAGAGAATATATTGTTCAATTAAATGAGTTACGATAACCAAAATGTAGTGTCAAAATATTTCCATCATTAATAAGGAAGTTTATTTCTACTGTAAACATGAAAGTAATGAAACGTTTATTTTAATAACCAAGAAATCACAAAATTCACTTAAGAGAAACAGCAGACGTTAAACATATCAAGGAAATAATGCAGGAGGACAAAACAAAACTCATAGGCCTAATGAACATATGATAGAAGTAATCAAAATTAGAGACAGGAAATTGAACAGACATATCTTATATATCTTAACAGATACTAGTACAGACTTACACAACTTAATTCATGCGGGTACAAAAACAGTAAATAAAAAGTAACCCCCTGATAAATAATGGAACAACAATGCCTGGACTGAGAACCAGTTTTGAAAGCCACATGAATAAACTATATGAAGTAGCTGAATCGGTAAATACGGTTAAAGAGAACAGAAAACTATGACAATGGAAAATCTGATTTAAAAATAGAAAGAAAGACTAAGGACAAACATGAAGAACTAACACAAAAGATACTAGCAAATAAGGAAATACTGAAACGTTACAGATCGAAATGTAAATAGTAGAAGCAGGACAGAAATGTTAAAAACAATTAAAGGTAGTTTTACTAAAAAGAACATAAACAAAACAAACCCACCCGACAGAAACATATATGGCGCAATATGTGGGAACGGCGACATGGCTACATTAGAAATAAACCATGACTGGAAAGCCTGTGATAAAACCATCAGGGAATTTTAGAGAAAACAGAGGCACAAACTGAATGAAGAAACACTAAAGAAAACTATGTGAAAAATGGAACCTTGAAAAACGCCAGGTTCTGTAGAAATACACGCGCGTTGCTTTAAATAAGCCAAGACATTGGATGAAAGCTAATGAAAAACAGAGAATATACATGCACTGAAAAGGTATAAAAGAGTGGATGACCGAAGACATAACTATAATTATACAGAAAGACATGGGGAACTAAACGACCATAAACAACTACACACAAATCACCTTCCTACACCCCATGTAAAAGAATTTAACGGCACAAAAGATAAAGCAGATATAGCACTCCTGTAGTAACAGAAAATATTCGACACTATGTTACATTAACGCAAAACCCAATGTGGCTGTTTGAGAAGTTTCACGATTTCACCAGTCTCCTCACCAACTCGCCTGATTGCAATAGAATGGACTATTATGTGTTGGGTGCAGTATAAAAATACACACATCGCACCGTCTGTAACACCAAGAACAAACTGATTGTCATGGTCAAACTGGTGGCAAGACGTCTCTCAAAGTACATTTTTGACAACTGGATACGTTCAAATATCGAACCAAAAAGCCGCCTTATGATTGTCTATGGATAACTCAAATATTGTAAAGAACATAGCTCATATTTTCTCTTCAATATTTAAAAGGGAAAAATCTCCATTACGTAATCATTATTTCCCCATCTTAATCTTAATAGAATTATATTACAACGTTGCGTGTATCCGCGTTTTTGCGAGTTCCTCAATTCTACGTGACGCATAAAGGTACACAAATAAAAAGTATAAGAAAATAATTAGTTCTGTTCATGAGTATAACAAATATATATATAAGGCAAAATAATCAGACTAAGATATTATTAATGAATGTTGGTAAACGGCCAATAAATAAAGCATATATATATATATATATATATATACAGAGTGACCAAAAAAAATGGGCCCCCGTGTACACTTTATGTGATATCTCCTTTATTTATTCACCGATTGCCATATTTTACAGGACATGGCAGAATCAACGACCGTGAGTACACCAAGACCTCAGTGGGAGCTGGAACAAAGAATACACTGTGTTAAATTTTACTACAAGACAGGCTCGTTTAAGAAAACCCAGGACAGTTTCATGCATCATTTCGAATGTGAAAAGGCTCCACTCAAAAGCAGAATTCAGAACTGGGTGGACCACTTCGAGAATATGGGACCGTGGAGAACTTCAATGGTGCCAATGAGAACCGTCCAAGAGACTCGGGACGTCCCAAGAAGCGGACAGCCGAGCTGGTCGAAAGTGTGAGAGAGTCTCTTACGGAGAGTCCGAAACGCTCTGTGCGTAAGTGAAGTCAGTCCCTCGGTATCTCCCGTGAGACTTGCAGGAGAGTTCTGGTGAACGATATCAGGGCTTACCCATACAGAATACAGATGCTGCAGACCCTTACAGCCTCAGACAAGAAGCAGAGGAGCGCTATGCCAGTCAAGATGCTCGATAAGATCGAGGAGACACCAGGTTTCCTTAACCTCCTTTGGACCTCAGATGAAGCTCACTTTCATCTTGAGGGAAAGGCGAACTCCAAGACAAATGTCTTCTAGGGGTCTTCCAGACCCAATGAAGTTGCCACCAATCCTCCTAAGTGCACAGTCTAGGCTGCAATCACGGTCAGAGGCATTATCGGACCAATCTTCATCGAAGAATCTGAGGCAGCAGTGACAGTCACCAAGGAGCGGTATGTGGAAGTCCTCAAACCCTTCAAGGGTGTACCCCAGAGCCTCTACCCGTCGCTCATGAGCAAGTTCTGGTTCCATCAAGACGGAGCAAGTTCTCACACCTCCAACCTCTCCCGAGATTGGCTTAAAGAGAACTACGGAGGCCGAGTGATCAGTCTCAAGACTAATTTTGAGTGGCCACTCTATAGCCCGGACCTAAGCCCCCCATATTTTTTTCCTTTGGGGCTATCTTAAGGACAGTGTACACAGTGAAACCCAGAACCATCACGGAACTCAAGGAAGCCATCAGGGAGGAGATGAGAGCCATTCCACATTCAGTCTGTAAGAACGTCATGGACAGCTTCGTTCTGCGCCTCAAGAAATGCACGGAGCTAAATGGAGGCCATCTAGAACACATGCTGCAGAACGGAGAAAAGAAGGCCAAGAACCTAGTTTTTTATGTGATGTTTCGAATGTAATAAACTAGTTATGACCCCAAATTCATTTAATTCGGACGAAACACTACGAAACGGGGCCTAATTAGAGTTGGGGCCCGTTTTTTTTTGGGGGGGGGGTCACACTGTATATATGAAAAAGGAAGGATGAGAGTAATCCGACGTAATGGGAAATGAAAAAAGAAAAACCAAGAGATGTTATATATTCATCAACATTTCGTCTTTACTGTATGACTTCCTCAGGATGGTAACAAAAGAAAAATGTTATGTTGACATGATGGGTTGATAAGGAAAAGTAGTAGCCGTGGCTACTAAAAGCGCATGTCAACCCAATATTTCGATGTACTTGCATTACATTATTCTTCAAATTATAATCCTGAGGAAATCTTAATATTAAGACGAAACGTCGATGAATATATACAAAAATATATCTTGGTGTTTCCTTTTTCATTTCCCATATATATATATATATATATATATATATATATATATATATATATATATATATATATATATATATATATATGTGTGTGTGTGTGTGTGGGGGTGGGTGGGTGCGTGTATGTGTGTGTATATATTTGCTTAATTTACCTGGCGTTTCCCGGTGAGTTCTATCGTATGTCTAGATATTTATAATCGCCGCGTTCGTTGCCTAAAGGACTAAATGAACGCTTACAAATTCAAAGTGTCTCTTTGAGCCAGGTTCGCGCCCTGTGACTGTCTGATATTGTTATCTTCATGTGCTAGTGAGAGTTGTAAGCGCGAAACGACGTCGTGCATAGGCCTCTACTTTTTGGGGAGGAGTAAGTTTATTGCTTACTGTCTGAGGCGCCCCTAGCGGGGAATGCCGACGGAGCTGCTCAGACAATTTTTAAATGCTAGAGTGCTCACCTCTCGAGCGCTGACTTATCTAATTCCACTTTCCCGACCTTGTGTCACATCTTACCTTGTGGGAGGTAGATAAATATATTTAATTATCTACATAAC
>OY744519.1:199071272-199081272 GCA_963556195.1 Sepiola atlantica | reverse complement strand
TTGATATCGGCAATTCGTTCTGACTGTTGTGGTCCGCATAGTCTTTAATCGACTCCAAAATATAGAAATCCTCTACGTTCAAATCAGCTGACTATTCTAGAACGCGGCATCTGTTGATCAGTGGATCTTCTAAAGGACAATACATTAACTCAATAATGATGGTGGCTCAGTTGTTAGATGACAGCATCTCCGCTTCATAGTTTGTTAAGCACCACAACGAAATGGTCTTCACCGTCACTTTCGCCCAAACATCATTCTCAAACAACACTCTCTAATAATGGCGTATTTCGAAACAGCGACCCATGCGATGCACTTCACAGGGTGTAATAGCCTCTAAAAATTAAATCTGCCACCTGGAAACCGTCAAAACACAACTCATAGAGAAGAACGCTTAATCAGTTATTGGCATATATTTAGAGTTAAAACTCCAATCTGAATCGTAATGGCATATCTTTGAATCAATTTGAAATGTAAGTGTATTATCGATCACGCTTAACATTTCAAATACTATCATTTATATTATCAACTTAAGACCATAATATGTTGTAGCAGCTTCCATGAATAACTATATTCTGTCGATATATGTACGTTGCGATTCGGCTTGACAATCATTGTAATAATCGTCTCTTCGACAGGTGTGCGTCTGCATGTAACGAGATTCACGTACGATCGTTAAAGCCAGATCACGTGATCGACATGAACATTTTCAGTTGGTGACCCTTTCGCAATCAGACAAGATGTGATCCTGTGATTCTCTGCTGTCGGCCCAGAAGAGAATCTACGAACTCCAGGAAATGATTAGTTCGTCTTTATACATTCCCCATACTTAGCCCTATGTATTATCTTTTGTATTGTACCTGTGTGTCTCGTGCATGAAACTATTATCCGTCTGTGCATCGCGTTGTTCAATTGTATTACTGTTCCTTGAGATCAATACGCATTGGTGTTATAGAATTTGAATATTGGCATTCGATTACATCGTCTTTGCTAACCACGTGTTTGGAATATAATTATTTTCAATGTATTTTGCTACGTTTCATCGTGTCGAAAAATAAGGATAATTGTAACATTGGTTAGCAATAATATTTAAAGTTTACAAGAAAAGATATGCCCCGTGGGTCCTTATTTTCTTGTTCCCTACACACCCGACAGCAGAGACAGACACAAAGTCGGTATGTAATGTGGGAAAGTCCAGCTCCCCAAATAAAATTGCTTTTGGATAGATATAAAAATAAAAATAGCTTCGATATTTCTCCTTCACTGACCGACGACAGAAAATGTGATGTGTAGAACTAGAACAGGTATTACACTTTGCTCCTAGCCAAAATGTGAACACACTGTTGGTCACTTATTGTGCTCGGGTATTTTTTTTTTTGAATCAGAGAAAAAGTGGGTTTTCCACGTCAGTTAAATATAAAACAATCAAAAAGCAAAACAAAAAAGATAACTCGCTTGTTGCTAGTAATACCACTCTCTCTTTCTATTTCTATTTTCCTATTAATTACATAACATTACTGATTATGGGGATACTCCCTTTGCTTACAATGGATTATTCTGTCGATTCTGGTTAGATAGTAGTTTGGTTCCCTGGTAAGGTTTAATTGTATTTACTTAGGTATTTTGTCGTCTCCAACTTTGCTTTGTGCTCGTTTTAGACAGTGATCTAATTTCGCACCTTTTCATGTTTGTTTATTATTATGATGTGTGATCATGTAACTTTGAACTGATTTATTTTGCAGATTTCCGAATCGAAGATGATGCATTTCATCTGTTAATGCCAACGGTTGGTGTGTGTATTACAGTTTTGATCGAATACTTACTATGGTCGTTTACAATTTAGTCACTGTCAACCAAATTAAGTTTTGTTGTTGTTATTGTTATTATTATTATTATTATTATTATTATTATTATTATTATTGTTATTATTATTATTATTATGTTATTGTTACACCGGCCGTTCTTACACAGGAGAAACTACACCGGTTGTCACTATAAATAGTGCGAGTCACCAGAGACACTGAAGACAAAGCACAGTCTTGTAACTGTCTAGCCAAGAGCTAGTCAGTTTCTTACTTTGTTAATACCCTTGTTAAACCAACCCTCGACTTGATTTCCTTTATTTATTATTTACTGTGGAACAACTTCACAACAGTTATAGTAGTCTCAACGTATGCATGTTTTTAGTTGGTTTTTTTTAAATCAATTGACTTCAGACATTCAAACTGTACCTTAAAACCTCCACCGTTCTCAACAGCCAGGCATTTTGCAGAATTGGAAAACAATTGTCTCGTCAATTATTATTATTATTATTATTATTATTATTATTATTATTATTATTATTATTATTATTATTATTATTATTGTTATTATTATTATTATTATTATTATTTCAAACTTTTGCATGTGTGTAGTTGTTTGTTTCTTTTTCGAACATCAAGTCAAGCAGCCCATCAACGCTTTCACTGTTTCTAACAGGAAAGTATTTTGCATGATTAAGAAAAAGAAATTGTCTCGTCTATATGTTTAAGCCATTTATGCTGGCTTTTCGTTATGGTTACATGCATTCTAATTGCAACGGGAATCACCTTTACTTCTTTACAATTCCATAGTCTAACTAATTCCTATTTTAAGTCTTGATATTTATTTATTAGTTCGTGTTCTCTCTTCTACACTCTGGTATCGAAGGAGCAGGCTATATCATTGATTAATCTCGTTCTCTTGTTTTGCTTAGAAAGATTAAGTCGGGGTTATAATGTGCAGTAACATTATCAGTCTTAATGCGCATGCCCCAAAGAAGTTTGACATTGTCGTTCTCCTGTACCACTTCTTGCTAATGCTCATATTACTTCTCATTGCGGTCCAATTAATAAAGTGTGCATATATTCCAGTGGAGAACCTGAGCGGCTTTGTCGTGTCTTCATTTTTTATACTGATGTACTAGCATATGTAATTCAGATACCATATGCGCTAGGATTACTTCTCTTTCATTACACAATCGGCATATCGTTGCTTATAATAATAATTATTCTTATTCTTATTCTTATTCTTATTCTTCTTCTTATTATTATTATTGTTATTATTATTGTTATTATTATTATTATTATTATTATTATTATTAATGATGATGATGATGATGATGATGATGATAATAATAATAATAATAATAGTAATAGTAATAATAATAGTAATAGTAATAATAATAGTAATAATAATAATAATAATAATAATAATAATAATAATAATAATAATAATAATAATAATAATAATATGATGATGATGATGATGATGATTATTATTATTACTCTCTCAGAGTCGTTATCAGTGATTTCTCGCTGAAGATGACTAGTGATTATTCCCGGAGTTTGAATGACAGCAAGTCTCCTTCGATAACTTTTGCAAATTATTTTGCATTATCACGACAGGCACTTACTTATTTGTATTTTTTCTTGAATTTGAGTAACTATAAGTTTTCTTTTGAATTCCAGGTCTTTACGAATTCTTCCAGTGGAAATCTGGATGCTAGTTACCCCTCTCTCTTTCCATTCTCTCATACCCTTCTTACCTGTGTGTGTTGTACCAACCATTGCTAGTGCCACAGCTTGCCTTTAATGCGTGCAGCCTAGGCTTCTGGGTACTTTATTAAATATCTAATGTAATGTAAAATGATCACCCACTTTCTGATGATCACCAAATCGGGCACATTTATTATGTTTCTATGTACATTTACGGAACTGGCCGTGTGGGGGGGGGGGGGCATGGCCAGCATGCATATATTCAGAGGGCGAGTGTTTCCAAATTACAACAAAAAGAAAAAAAAACATACAGTGCAAAAAAGAACCCTAAATAACTTGTCGCTAAAGAATACCGTTTTTTTTAAGAAAAGATTTGTTATTTTAGTTGGGGGATCACTTTCCTGTATGCATTTAATATAAAATGATTACCTATTTCCTGATCATCACCAATTTCTGGACATAATAGCGCACCAGTGATAATAATATTAATTTTAATGTTATTATGTTGTAAACACATTTTTTTTGGGGGGGGGGTAGACTGGCTGTAGACATATTTGTGTGTGGAGGGGACTATCTAATCTGGGCTAATATTCAGTTCGATTCAGTTCAACTTAACGTGTTCTATATATCTATTTTTAGTTTAGCTCATGTGGTACTATTTTATTTAAACTTATTCCTTTTTCATCGATGTAGGTGATTTTTCACTCTTTATTTTTAATGTAAGTTGTGGAACTAGTTTTACTTCTTAACACACGCTCTTACCAAACTGGAAATGGTCGCCCCCCCCCCCTCCTAATATGTAATCCGTAATTGGGGAGAGACATATTACTACACCTCATGGAATAGTCACGAGAGAACTAAGGCAGAATCCACGACAACTACTTTTCAAAAACATAAAACCTTGATCTAGTAAGAGTGAAAATAACAAAGTAAAGGTATTAACAGAAATGATTTTGAATAACTTATATATTGTTCTTTATTTGAGCATCGACAATATGTTAGATACATGTGCCTGTACACACCAAACGATATGTAAATTAGATAGGAAAATTAATCTCTTTTCTATATAAGAATAAGAATACTTCTAGATGATGATGATGGTGATGATGATGATGAAAAAGAAGAAGAAGAAGAAGAAGAAGAAGAAGAAGAAGAAGAAAAAAAGTGGGATTTGAAAAGCCAGTACTCAAGAGGAAGATTACTCTAGTCGACCAAAAGATGCCTGGGCAGCCCAGACGGCATTCTCCGGTAGGGGCGTCCTAGTTGATTAGCAATAAACTAACTCCTAGTCAAAAAGCGAGAAGGCAACTCTGTGAACTTCATAGGGTCATATTTCAGACAGACAGAGAACAAGGCCACACGAGTACAGCATGCCCAAGAATCTGTAGGTCTGTTCTGGATAATCGAACAAGATATGTTACAGTAAACCACTGATTAATAAAGTCTTGTTTTTTAGCTATCAGTCAGGTGTAGTATATATTCCAATACTACACGTCATCCATTCTGTTCTTAGTTTGACTCGGACGATGTTTGTCCCAATCAAGATTGGCGCTATTGAAGAGCTGAATTTACTAATATTACAAACTGACGTGTGTCATCTCCTGTCTTCCTGGCGCGAACACAGTATAGAGATTGATTAAATATAGTAGCTTACGGAGCGTGCAGCCACTGGAAAAACGAACAAATAAAATTAAATTAAAAAAAAAATTAGATAAAAATATAAGGCAATACCGAAGAAGTATTTGTGCCGTAAAAAAATCGTGGTTAAAAAAACAATTAAATTACGAATTTTTTTTCGGAAATTTTCGTTTTTTACTGAGTTTCTGTTCGTAAGGATATACATTTCAAACAACCTTTGATTTGCCGAAGAAAATATTTAATTTTACTCACATGATTATTCGCTTGCCTGCCACCCAGGCTCTTAACAATCTTTCATGTGTTTCTCCAGTTTCTTTTCAAGACCATAACACGTATAGATCGAACCCACAACGCGTGTAATTAGCTGATCAAGTTTCCTCGGACAGAAGAACTCCCTTAGATAAGGAGTGATTGCCACAGTTAGTAGTCATGTTACGAATGGCCTGTCACAAAAATAAATGTATACCTTGAACTACAATGATAAAAACAAAATGTTTCGTAGAAATATATATATATATATATATATATATATATATTAGCAGAGTTACCCGGTGTTGCGCAGGTTAGAGTGTGGGATAGCATCATATGCAACATTATGGTATGGAGAGTTTACTTTAACAGCAACCTTGACGCTGTCAGATAGATATCTTACTCACTGAACTATTCAGATATATGTTGATACTCTAAAACTAACGCTAATAAATAGATTAATTTCATTGTGTAACATGTTTGAAAATTGTCGTTAGCTTCTTTAAAGGGGCAGCCAGAAACGCAAAAATACTTCCATTATGTTCACATACAAATTGTGATTGTGAATACAATTATATTGAAAGTACACTTCCTAGTATGTCTTCGTTTTTAGGTGCAGACAGGCACAGACAGATACGTGTTTTCCTAGATTATATATATATATATATATATATATATATATTTATATATACAGGGTGGGCAAAAATAAGGGTCCTATTTTTAAAAATTCATAACTTTTTTATTTATTGATTTTTTTTTTTTTTTTTAGAATAAGTAAAGGACCCCTTCCGAAGCAAGTATGAGCCGTATTAGCCCTAAGAAACGTACCCTCATTTAGAAAACATTATTTTTGCTTAAAAAACTCAAAACAGTGTAAAAAACAATACTTTAGTTTTTGTAAGTTTTAAGAAGTGTTTTTCGGCTAAAATTTGTTTTGTTTATTTCAAAAAATCTCGGAAGGGTCAGTCTATACACACATAAAGTTTGGTGAGTTTAACTTTTATTTTGTGGAAGTTATTCAAATTCAAGTTATTCAAATTTAAAGATAGGACCCTTATTTTGGCCCACCCTGTATATATATATTATTTGAACATAAGAGAAAACAGTTTTCAGTGGAGGGGTTGTGCCCCCAGGAACAATCTGAATATTATCAAGATTAGCTGAGATTTTTAGAAGAGACATAATTTCTGGTCATTTACCTATGGTTAAACTTTCATTTGAATCAAAGTACAAACAGATCTCGGGGGGGGGTTAATATTATCAAAAATTGCTGAAATTTTGGGAATAGACATACTTTTCTGTCACTTACCTATGGTTTAAATTTCATTTGAATAAAAGACAAAACATTTTTCAATGATGGGTCCCTCTTAATATTATTAAAATTTGTTGAGATTCTGGGAATAGACATCATTTTTTGTCATTCACCTATGGTTTTAATTTCATTTGAATCTTAGGAAAAACAGTTTTAAGTGGGTGTCGTGCCGTCCCCCTAGGAGACCCCACCGTTTAAGTGATATATTTCGTATATAGCCTTTGACCTTCACTGAGAGGTCAGTAGTCCACATGCCAATTTTCAAGAATTCTGTCCAGCGGTTTGGGTGAACAGAATAGACACATATCAGGTGGATACATACACACACAGAGTGACTATTATATATATATATATATATATATATATATATATATATATATATATATATATATATATATTATATAACGTACACCCATTTAACAACAATTTTATGCTCAAATCGTGTTCTTATAATTCCACATGAAAACTTTGTGTACGATTGTTTCAGAGACCAGATATTTTATTGGCATTAGATATCATGAAGTTAAAAGAAAACTAATATAGACTGCTTAAATGGAATACATATCTACATTCTCATTTATACCGCAAATAAAAACGATGAAGGATTGTTTACTATTAAGTCTCAACTGAAAGTTTGACAGGCTGAACCTTTAATTCGGGGTGTACATATGGTTTTAAGTAGAAAAAACACTATGCAATATTACGTGAAGGACATCGCACCTTAAATAAAACAATTAAAACAAATAAAGTTTTATGCAATATTTACGAGTTATTAAGTGGGGAAATTAGTAACTTATATAATCAAATAATGACAAAATGTTGATGCTTATTAACTGAAAATATCATTGGTAGAGAAATTGGCCAGAAAAGCTATATTAAGGAGATTAAATAAAAAAAAAATGTTCTACTAAGTGTTACGTAGTAGAAAAGAAGACTTAAAAGATTAATTAAAAGATAAAGCATATTGTCCACTCAACAACAGAAGTTGCCAAGATAGTGATACAAAGTATACAACTTGTAATTTAGAAGTAAGGTTATATTTACTATAAGCTCAGGCTATTCTAAGCCAAACTATAGAATACACAACTAATGTAGAATGCATAACTATTGGAAACTTAGGTAAGGCATTAACCTTAAGACAAAATTAAAGAATAATCATGATCACTAAAATACAACAAAAATTAACAAAATTTGAATAGTCACTAACGTGGTGGACACACTGTATTGTATGGTAGCTGGATTCATTAAAATTGATAGCAAAAACACACTACTATGGGATAGTTCTATATTCTATATACATGTTTTAGCCTGAAGATTCCCCCGGGTATGAAACGCGGGAGCCTTTCTGTAGCTTAATTGCCATGAATATATTTTTATAGCTTATATATATATATATATATATATATATATATATATATATATATATATGAATTGTCAAGTCGTCAAAATGTTACCGTTAGTTGTATTATAAGGATAACAAATAGACCTCGCCCAAATTATATATATATATATATATATATATATATATATATTCAAAAAAAAAAAAAAAAAAAAGATGAAGATAAAAAATTGTACAAAATTACATGAAGTTACATAATTTAATACAAATGTTATTACATCGAAAGTTCAAATGCAAGGAGTTACATTAATCCTTAAACCATGGTTTTTCAAAGATAAAACTCTTCTCGTCAGAAGATAAAATCTGGTACTTTGAAAAACCATGGTTTAAGGATTTATGTAACTCCTTGCATCTGAACTGTCGATGTAATACAATTTGTATTAATTTATGTAACTTTATGTAATTTTGTACAATTTTTTTATCTTCATCTTTCTTTCTATAAAATTGATTGCTCTACTTTATTTATCGAGATAGATCACTCTACGATATTTCACTTATCGTTAATTCTATTATCATTAGTATATATATATATATATATATATATATATATATATATATATATATATATATATATATATATATATATTTATATATATATAAAATAAGATACCAGTGAGTAGTGAGGTGTACTTGCGCTCAATGATTATGAAGTTTATTTGATGTTTAACGTGACTTATAAAGAATCGATAAGGATTTGTATTTGTACGGACGTGTATATTACTATTAAAACCTTCTAAAACGTAGTATTTATTAATGTTGAATTATAATGATCATGATTGCATAATATTGAGTATGCCAGATATTTTATTCTTTTGAGTTATAATAATAATACCCTCTTGGAAACGCATTCAGTTCAGGTTAGTATTTTTCGGTCAAGTTTTGTTTGGTTGTTTTTGTGTTACGGCATATCGACACTTTTCAGGTCATTTAATGCTGAATCCGGTCATTTTGGTGAATTGTGTTTATGCTTCAAGTTCTTTAAACTGAGTGAAAGGGGGAGGGGTAGAAAGAGGGGAGAGGGAAGAAGGAGGGAATTGTTTTTTTTTGTTTTGGATTTTGCCGAACATGATTGAGTTTTGCAAAGGAAAACACCAATAACACATTAATGTTTGGTGCATTTTGAGTCAGGAAGTCAATAACTTCACACAGCATGATTTGGTAGCGCCAATATGTTCTATTTGACCCATAGATTGGGCCCTTACAGCAACTACCACTCCGGTCAGAGTGGACCTGGGAGCAATGACAACTAACGGGCAACTCCACATTCCACACAGCTCTCAAACGGAGGCCTCACGACTGGATGTATTTTAAAGTAATACCCAGGGGTTTTCGATCAGGAAAATGGACTTTTGCAAATAAATCATAACAAGACAACATTTCAAATTACTTGCTTTCTGCTCATTGTATTTGTCTCTTAATCGATTTTTATTGTTTCTTCTATTTTTCTCTTCTAACGAGTTATAGTACTGCATTCGGTTCGGTTCTATTCTCTTTTGTATATTATATACTATTTACTTTTTTTTTATTCATTCCAGTTTTTACTAACATTGACTTTTAATAAACAGAAATAGAAACGAAAGTGACACTCAGGTATGGTTCTCTTTCTGTTTATTCACAGTCAAAGTAAGTTTAAACTGGAAAGAATAACATTATTGAAATAGGCAACCTATAAAATAAGCGTTACATCATAGAGGGATAGACATACTCTTTGTAAGAGCCGTGTAACTGGATTGCAAATAAAAGTTTATGACAAAAATTAAAATTGATTTCTCAAAAATAACCAAAAAGTTTAAGGCTTAAACTAATGAATACTTTAGTATGCATTTTTGTATGATAAGAAAAAGCTATAAGAAAACTAACGTTGATTAAATTTGCTTCACTATAATACAC
>OY744519.1:199058772-199068772 GCA_963556195.1 Sepiola atlantica | reverse complement strand
ATCCAACTAATACAAACAAATACTTGTTTTAGACTGCTACCATAAGTTATTAAATTGTGTTCATTGCATTCATGATAGTCAATCCTCTCTTAACATTCTCCATCACTTAACAGATCACTCTTCAATCTCATTAACGCTTATGCTGGAGTTATTTGTGATTTGAGAAGTAGTGATTAATTAGTAAAAGAGAAAGTAAAAACGAGATAAGAAGATGAAAGCTGAAAAGGAAGACACAAGTAAAGTAGAATAAAGAAAGAAAACAGAGAAGAGGTAGCAAGAAAATGTGGGTAAAACGGATGCGCACATATCCGAGGCAACGGCTCAATCTTTGGAAAGTGACCTCCAGTCTGTAATGGAATGGGGTCATTAATAAATTGTAACATTTAATGCTGCTAAGACAACGCTCCTTTCCTTCAACAACTATAGGACACTACTTAAACCACCGATTGTCAAATAACACGCTGCCTGGGAGTCCAACGTTAAAACTCCTCGGCCTAACAGACACAGATAACATGAATCGGATCAAATACATATAAGACATTGCCGAGGCTGCTGCAAAGAAAGAGAGTTCCCTTTAGCGAACTAGAAAACTTCTCACACCTGACAGTATCGTATATCTCTACAAAGCCAACACCGCCCATGCCTGGAGTACTGTTGTCACACCTTGACTGGTGCACCATAAACTAGTATCTCCCTCTTAGAGAAGGTTAAAAAAAAGTCGCTAATCACTTACTATCCACCAAAATCACGTCCCTGTCCGATCGCCACAATATTGCCTCCTTGTGATTGTTTTACAAGTTCTTCAATGGATTGTGTTCTGATGTGCGCTGATAAACTTGCTGCTCTGGTGCCCGTCCACGTAAATACATTCCACCAACCCGACAAAACTTATCCATTCATTGTGGAGAGCCGCAGATGCCGGAAAGCATTCTACTCCAACAACTTCTTTCTTCAAGCTGCCGGCCTTTGAAACTCCTTCCCTGCTCCCTGTTTCCCTGACTTAACCGACATGAACACATGTAAAACTAATGTTAACAAACAGGTCGCTGCACATCTCTCAGTTTAGTATGACCGCTAAAATGTTCACCGTAATTTTCAGTAGCCCTTTACGTCTACAGTGGCACCTGTCCTTGTTTGGGGTGAACTAAATTTTAACTAAAATGGAGATGAAAAAGAAATAAAAATATATAGATAAAACAGAAGGAAGAAAGATGAAAGATAAGTAATGCAACTGAACTAAAACAGAAAAAAAAGAAAACGAAAAACAAACGGAAAAATAAAAAAAATGAAAAAAGAATGAATGTGAGACAGAAAAGGATAAAAATAAAGACAAAGTAAAGGAAAAAATAAGAACTGTGATAGAAACAAAAACAATTGAAAATACAGAAACAACGATAAAAAAAGAAAGTAAAGACAATACATATTTGAAGCACAGAAGAAAACTATAATCATTGATAACAGTAAAAAGAGCTACGTTGTTTTTTCCGACCAATAATCATTAGACGAAACGTTAATAAATACATATATAATATGTTTGAGTTTTCCTTTTTTCATTTTCCAATATGTTTGAATATTAATTTCATTCTTTATCATATATATATATATATATATATATATATATATATATATGTGTGTGTGTGTGTGTGTGTCGGTGTGTGTGTATGTGTGTGTGCACTCGCATCTGTATCGATATATATATATATGTGAGTATAAGTATGTATTTATAAAATGAATTATATATGTCGGATATAAAATATATTAGTATGAAAGTATGCAAGTATGCACATAAAAATATTTTCGGGTAATTTCATAATCGCATAAAAAGAATGAAATAAGCAAAACAACGTGATTCGAAATATATATATATATATATATATATATATATATATATATATATATATATATATATATATATATATATATATCCTGTAAAATGCATGTGTAGGGAGTCTATAAATCATAAATGGTTACACAATTGCTGACCCCCATCACTTGTGAAACCGCATTCTATACCAAAATAACTAGTGTTATTCAGGGTTAGACTAGTGGCACAAGGAAGATAGATCCAGATTGATCTGAAAGTACTAGGACTTAAAACGGTTACTTAAACCACCGATTGTCAAATAACACGCTGCCTGAGAGTCCAACGTTAAAACTCCTCGGTTTGACATTCAAAATGGAGATGAAAAAGAAATAAAAATATATAGATAAAACAGAAGGAAGAAAGATGAAAGATAAGTAATGCAACTGAACTAAAGCAGAAAAAAAAAAAACGAAAAACAAACGGAAAAATAAAAAAAAAATGAAAAAAAAAATGAATGTGAGACAGAAACGGATAAAAATAAAGAAAAAATAAAGGAAAAAATAAGACCTGTGATAGAAACAAAAACAATTGAAAATACAGAAACAACGATTAAAAAAAAGAAAGTAAAGACAACAAATATTTAAAGCACAGAAGAAAACTACAATCATTGATAACAGTAAAAAAGAGCGACGCTTAAACCGTTGCTCTGAGCGACGTCTCTGTACACTTAGCGTGTCAATAGATAGCAAGAGAACTCCACAGAAAGCAAGATAACCTTATCATCCATAATCGTTTTATCTTTGAATGCTTATACATTTAAGTTTTTCAAAGCTCAGGTTCCTTTTAATACGCAGCCCACACGCGACTGAGGGGAGGGGCATGAGTTCGTGGATTTATAAGCCTCTCAGTCGGTCTGATTAAGGGTTATGATAAGCAGCCATTTTCACTAATTCGACAAGATAAGGGTGGATATCTCTCTACAGGTTTTGATAAACTTCGCCGCTTTTAAGATCACTAGATGCATTCGGCTATTCTAAAATATTTAGTACCTAAGCTCCTAATTTACCTATCTGTTTGGCCCCTTTAACTATCTATCTATCTATCTATCTATCTATATATCTATCTATCTATCTATCTATCTATCTATCTATCTATCTATCTATCTATCTATCTATCTCTCTCTCTCTCTATATATATATATATATATATATAGTAAGCAATGAAAATATATATGGCAATCAAGCTACACAGAGGCTCCCGTGTCTCATCCCTGGGGGGAATCGTCAGGCTAAATTTAGCCTGACGATTCCCCCCAGGGATGAAACACGGGAGCCTCTGTGTAGCTTGATTGCCATATATATTTTCATTGCTTACTACCTAGCTCTACTTACGTATCGAGCACTGTTGAAGTAAATACTGAAAACTGATACATAAAAAATTATATCTCCTTATAATATTTTATGTGGATACATGAAGTACTAATATATATATATATATATATATGTGTGTGTGTGTGTGTGTAAAAGAGTAAGGCTACAAACATTTGTAAACAGTTTTTTTCAACATTTATTAATTATGTTGTTATTTTATTATTTTATAATTTTATATGACGCGTTTCATCACATATGTACATCCATTTGAAGAAATGTCTCTCGAAAGACATTTCTTCAAACGCGTTATATAAAATTATAAAATGATAAAATAACAAAAAAAATAAATAAATGTAAAAAAAACTTCTACAAATGTTAAAAGCCTTACTCCTTTACATAAAAACGTTTTTTTTTCGTTGGAACTGCACTGATACTACACTACCCTCTTTTCTCTCTCTCTCTCTCTCTCTCTAACTCTCTCTCTCTCTCTCTCTCTCTCTATATATATATATATATATATATATATATATAGCTAACTATCTATCTATCTATCTATCTATCTATATATATATATATATATATATATATATATATATATATATATATATATATACATATATATATATATATGAAGCAATCCAACAAAAGATATAAGCGTCAACTAATATCTTATAATTAGTGAAACATCCGGATAAAAAACTGAAGCTCAATATACTGGATAGAGCATTAATATTATAATATAAAATGAAGTAATAAAATAAGGTGTCAATCAAATTTTATTAGAATTCAAAGTTCATGCAAAGCATCCTTAAGTCCTTAGCTCATGAGTTTTCAAAGATAATTCTTCTCTTCAGAGGACCATTACCGCAGTTATATACTACTACAGGTAATAAAATTACGCTTTGAAAATATATAAAATTATATACACAAATACATAAAAATACATAACATCAATAATGTAAAAATACATAACATCTCTGAAGAGAAGAATTATTTTTGAAAACGCATGAGCTAAGGACTTAAGGATGCTTTGCATGAACTTTGAATTCTAATAAAATTTGATTGACACCTTATTTTATTACTTCATTTTATATTATAATATATATATATATATATATATATATATATATATATATATATATTGATTTTATCCGTGCATCTATGTATCTATTTATCTCTCTATCCATCTATACATATACAAAGAGAAATAGAGAGTAAGTTGAGACAAAACAAAATTACGAAATTATTTATTTCATTTCCAACCATTGAATAACAACAGTGATTGGGTGTACGAACGTTTCTAAGACTTTAGGATTTTCTTTCCTTTCTTATATTTTACTTTTTAATACCTATATGTTTCTCTTTCAGCGCCTTATAAAAAATATCACAAATTAGTGTCAAGCAAATTGTTATCATTTAATTAAATCAAAAGAAAAAGACATGTACATAGATGTGTAATACCTGTTATAATAATAACAGTAATAATAATGAAATGCAATGTAAAAGTTTTATTTACTATTGCCCATTTATACTCAACTTAATCATATAAGTGTGACGTTAATTTTAAAGAGAGAGACAGAGATCAATATATAGATAGATAGAGAGAGAGATAGAAAGAGAGAGAGAGAGAGAGAGAGAGAGAGAGAGAGGGGGGGGGAGATCGCATTTATCTCCGGTACTTTGAAAGTATTTAACTTATTATACGGCAAAGCATTTTCCCTTATCTCAGTTGGAATAACTCTTCTATTCACTTATATTTAAAAAAATATATAATGATCATAAGCCACATGATGCACAATTGATTACGCCTTAAATAATTACGTCATAAAAGTGACTCTACAAAAGATGGGTACACAAATGGTGACATCACTAAGGATGAAATCAGCCGTTAAAATAGAGATAACCATCAACGTTGTATCTAGATTTCCCGGACAAAGTGGATAACGCAATAATTTTTCGACATCAAAAGGAGGATAGAAATAAGTGTTCACAGTGTATGACGTAACTAAAGGATGACACCATTCATTTAAATAGAGAGAGACGACGAGATCGTTCGTGACGTTTTTTTTAGACGATCCTTGGAATTGTCACTGTTGTTTAATGAAACATGCTTCAAAGAAGAAATAGAGCCCAAATATACAAATATAATTCTAATAGATGATCCTTGACACGTATATATATATATATATATATATATATATATATATATATATATATATATATATATATATGATAATTTTATTTACACAGACATGTACAAAATCTGCGACACTGACATGTCGATGTTATCGATCAACAGTTACTATAAACTGAGAGCTCATCAGGCAGAGTTAGAATCCGATCTTAACCTCAGATCATATTTGGTTCTCTCCAAATATGATCTGAGGTTAAGATCGGATTCTAACTCTGCCTGATGAGATCTCAGTTTATAGTAACTGTTGATCGATAACATCGACATGCCAGTGTCCCAGATTTTGTACATGTCTGTGTAAATAAAATTATCATATATAAAGCTCTATTTTGATATTGAGCACTTTTTATAAACCCGGTTAAAATTCTCTGGATTACCACCCTGTGGATATTTCACCTGGATTATTACCATTATTATATATATATATATATATATATATATATATATATATGTGTATGTACAGTTCATGAAGTGATAAAATAGCTAAAATGTTCATAGTTTACAAGTTTCTTAACTCATCAAGTGTTCATACAAAGAATACAAATACAAAATTACATTTAAACCATGCCTTTCAAAAGTAACGTCAGAAGGTCTGACCAATAACAATTGAATATTAATTAATTGAGCTGAATCTTTTTAAAATGCAAAAGTGACAAAAAACATACTAGGAAAACACATCATAAAAAAAAATGTCTAAATGTAAATGCTGAAATACATTAAAAACGATCCGAACTATAGGCAAAATGTGTTAGCAAATTTAAATTATCCAACCTGTTTAAAGGCGGGCATTAAGCGAAAAAAAAAACTCAGATCAAATTAAATTAAGAAAATAAACAGTGAACTGATGCAATAGCCTTTGTATATATATTTAGTCATCATATGTTTATCTAATTGATGTCATAAAATAAGTGATTTCATTTGTGCGAAAAGTGGTCTGCTTTTGAATAATGTCTACACATTTAAATAGATATTGAGTTGATAGAGTTCATTGCCTTTAGTCATTTTTGAATAACAACTATTCAAAAATGATGCGAACTTTTTAAAGCCATTGAACACGCTTTCCTCATTTAGAAGAAAAGCTACAATTATTTAGAAATGTTTTACATTGGGTGGCTTGAACTTAATCCAAAAAATGTCAGGAGACGTAAGTGTTAAAAAGTTACATATCAGGTTTGTCGTATGTAGGTGTATTTTATGGGCACGAAGAATCCTGGACATTTAGGTATGAATGATACTTGAAAATTACTTAGAGAGCAATAACATTATGTATAATTCACTGCCTCAAATACATATCGGCTTCCTGCATGTGACACTCACATACACACACATTTATATATATATATATATATATAAATATATATATATATATATATATATATATGTGTGTGTGTGAGGAGGTTCTCTCACTAATTGTCTCACTTTACCTCTATAACTTCACGTTAAATAATAATACTTGCTGTGTTGATATACTCATTTTTTAAAATGATTTACTATTCCAGGAGTTATTTTTCATTTCTTTTTTGCGTACGACTTCTTATAAAACGAGAGAGAGAGAGAGAGGCAGAGAGAGATAGAGAGAGAGAGAGATAGAGAGATGTGAACGCTAACTTAATAGACGACGTATAGAAGAAGAACAAGATCTCAAACAAGGCAATATAATAGAAGTTTAAATTGGTAGATATGATGTATGTTAGATAAATGTTACACGATGAGTTAATTGAATACGTGGGCAAATTAGAATCAACTGAAATGGAAGTTTTATAAAACATAACTCAATCCCTAAACAGGGAATTTAGTTAAACGTTTACTTTGTGTGATTATATAATTTAGTCAAAAAACTTCAGGGAAACAGACGTAAATTAAATCAACATAAGTGTAATAACAAATACTTACAACTAATATATATATATATATATATATACATATATATATATATATGTATATATATATATATATATATATATATATATATATATATATATATAAACGAATATAAATGAGACTGGTTCGAGTCATTAACGTCGAACTAGTTAACGACTCATTTCTCATGACGATTCGTATTACTCTTGATGTATGGATTTACAAATAAACCATAGGTAATGAGACACAACACCTAACACCATTCATCGTTATGTGATAATGTCAATGAGTTCATAAAAGCGTAATAAAGTGAGTTAAACGCCTATCTATCTCTTCATATATATCTCTATATATATATTAATATATATATATATATATATATATATATATATATATATATATATATATATATATATATATATATATATATGAACAGACATACACATATTTATGTGTATATTTTACTAAGTAAGTTGGTATATTTATAAAGGAAGCAACGCAATAATGAACCTATCTATCCATTTATCACTAATAGATTATGGCATTGAGTTCAGGTGTGCGTATTTGCCTAAATGTATTAGCGTCTTCAAATATTAGTTAAACAAAATATATCTCAACTAATTTACTCACCCTCACACACATATCTATCTATCTATCTATCTATCGATCTTTCTCTCTCTCTCTCTCTCTCTCTCTATATATATATATATATATATATATATATATATATAGATATACATATATATATATATATATATATATATATATATATATATATATATATATATATATATATATATATATATATTGAAATATTGAAGGCGGAGTCTGAAGTACTACATGCACTGATATATTAATCCGCTCGATGCGCTCACTATAATCAAGATAATCTACCTGATCATTAAATTTCAATTATCTCAGAAGGTTAATATATATATATATATATATATATATATATATATATATATATATATATATATATATTACAAAATTGGTATGTTCATATTCTTTTAAAGCATCTTTTAAGAAATTTAGCATAAAATATAGGCACACGCAGGAAAGAATAGACGATGCAGAATAAAATAATCAAGTAAATAAATGAAAAACAAACATCAAGACAGATGTTTTTAATGCTTTAAAATAATATGAACAGACCATTTTTTAACATTTCAACGCTGCACTGCGTTTCCCATATTCAAAATCAATAGACCAGTATATATAAAAAAAGGAAATAACATATTCGTCCTTATACTAATCTGACGGAACACAAGGTACTATCTGCTTGACGATGCTATGGTTTTAGCAAAAATATTTCAAAACGTAAATACAAATACATGAAATTTAAAATTAAAAAAACACATCCGTCGTTATTGTTATTCTTTTAAACTTATGCCTATATTTTATGCTATATATATATATATATATATATATATATATATATATATATAATATTAAAGTGTAGAATTATAACGATAATTAAATTATCGTTTAATAATACTAATCTATCGTGACAGTGTAAAACTCAATATATTAAATAGAGCAATTTATTTTATTTTATTTTATTATTTTTATTTTTTATTTATATATATATATATATATATATATATATATATAATATTCTTGAACGTTAAAATGTTGTATAACTTCAGATGACGTCGTTTCGTGTTTTCTACCTTAATCAGTGCAGGGGTGGCGACTGAAGCGGCCGCATGGGCTCAAACGCAGTTTGTAGATTCAGCCTAGAATCACGAGCCTAACGCACATGCCCACACGGCCGCGAGAAATCAGCACACACACTAATTGAAATAAATGTACACTTTCCCGCACGGCGGGCAGAAGCGTCATGTTGTCGATAGAGCTCTACTATAAAGACTATTAAATCTTTAAAATGTATTAAGTATAAATATTTTTTAATATTAAAGCATTTTATACCGAGAGACGAAGCCGTTTCGGGTGTTCTACCACTATCAGTGCAGGAGTGGAAACTAATCCTGAGTCTGCTCTACCGGCTTGAACCTTTGGTACCATGTTTTTTTTTAGATCTGATTGAAATATCATTTATGAATAATTATTATGCTATTATGTTTATATAATTGAGTACTCTGTTTCTGTTACCACAGGAATATATATATATATATATATATATATATATATATATATATATATATATATATATATATATATATGTATATATTAATTAAATGACATAATAAAATGAGAAATTTATCAGATTTCGTTAATGTTCAAACACAAGAAGTGATATTGCGACGTTAACTAATGAGTTTTCAAAAAAAATATTCTCCTCAGAGGACCATTACTGCAATGCCATTACTGCAGGTTATAAAATTAAGCCTTCAAAATATATAAACATATATAAAAAATACATAAAAGTATAGAAAACATCAAATATATGTTAAGGACGCAATATTACTCCTTGTTTTTGAACTTTAATAACATCTGATTAATTTCTCATTTAATTATGTCATTCAATTAATATCACTGCTTTATACACTATATCGAGCTTTCTTTTTATCCTGATATTCTACTGGTTGAATATATTATTTATATATTTTAAGTATTATCTTACTCTATATATCATATATCTTATAATATATAAATATATATATATATATATATATGTATGTATATTGTTTCGATTTTTACACTAAAATTAAACTCGCACATCATAATAGTAGGAAGTCAATTGTTATCCCTTAAAATCAATTAATTACTTCCTCTCCTTGGCAAGTAGCTATGGTAGTACTTTTTTTAATT
>OY744519.1:199006272-199053772 GCA_963556195.1 Sepiola atlantica | reverse complement strand
ATGTTCATTAATTGCATTCTTTAATAACCGGAATGACTATAAATGTATACATAATAAGGAGAAATAACGTAATCCTATATTCTCAAATTTCAGCGGAGTGTCCATTAAATATGTGCCTAATGGTTTGTATTATGTAGTAAATTAATAGCAGAAAAATATTAAATTATAACGGACACTTGTTTGAAAAGTAGACGTTGTTTATTAGTTCCCGGTGTCGATGAGAAGAGTGTGAGTACTAAAGTATTAGCAGGAAAAGTTTTTGCTACCACCTATATGGAGTATATTTTGAGGAGAGTCAAATATGGGGGGGCCAAACGTAATATTTAGTGTTAGCTGAAAATTTTTTTTTTTTAAATTTACTAAAACACGCTCGAGTGAATAAGTGTAGTATAGTGGTGAGTTAAGTAGCCTGTGATGCATGTGGTTATTTTCTTATTCTTCGAGAAGGTACAGGGGAAAAATCGTCTTAACTTTATATATTAGATTAATGAAATTTTACAGTTGCTAGAGAATACGAGGGGAAGGTTAATAGAGAGATGGAGAGAAGAATTTAAAAAAGGTAGAGCAAGATACAAATAAAATAGGGGAGGGAATAGAGGGAACTCGATAGGGAGTTCAGAAAACTAGAGAAAGACATTTCAAAAGAAAGATGTTGCACACACTTCTAGTTCTTATAATAGTTTACCTCTGACCCCGGACACCGCCGGGTGACCATGCTAGTAATATCTAAATGAATAAATAAATAAGATAAAGTACAACCTAAACAAAAAAATAAGCAGAGATATAGGGGAAATAATATAACGGCAAATAAAGGATACGATGCTGATAATGAGTACTGATTGTAATTTAGGCTTTTTTTAATTGTTTTCGCTTTGAAGCTCACATAAAAAAGAAACTAAATGCAAATTAATCAAAATGATGAATTCGTGTCTGGCTGTAACCGAAACTACGTCACACCTTTTCCAAATATAGTATGTCATATTCCCAACATATTTTTGGTTGGTTTTTCGCACTATCATTCTTTTCTACGCAAGGGCGAATAACTCTGACTCTTGTAAAAAAAACGATGTCTGAACTCGAGAATCTTTACTGCATTTCGAACGGAACACTTTATTTACGTAACATGCTCTCATTCCGTCAGCCATGACTGGGAAGAAGTTTCTAGTAATTCACAATCCTTTGTATCGCCCCCATACAGAGCAATGAACCTCCAACCTTTAGATGACTATCACCAAAAACTGAATGTAACTTAGTACTATATCCACTGCGCCACGGGTCTTTGTGGACATGGCTGACGGAACGAGAGCATGTTATCCCCGTAGATAAAATAAAAACTTTCGTTCGGAATTTTTGACAGAAATATTCCCGAGTTCGAAACATATACACCTTTACAAGGCAGGAGGTTACAGCGGCCGTAACGTTGTGAGAATAACACACAAGATTTGAACAGTAGTCTGAATAATCCAAATTATACAAAATAATAATTGTAAATATTATAGATGGTAGTAACAGAAAAAGTAAGAAAAAACGTATAAATTTTCAAAGAAAGACTTTCGATAACGAAGAGGTAATCGAAGGAATTAATTTGGCGAAGTTTTTGTCTGAATAGTTTTTAATATATAATTTGTTATATGATTTGCTGATTATTTGCTGTTTTACGGTGCTTTCATATGTGTGTCTGCCATATATTTTTAAGATGTCTGATAGAAAAATATGTAGTTACATGATGAGAGGTTTTGTCTCCAGTATTTTCCGAGTATATGTTATTTTGTATAATAATACTGGAACCTGATGTCATATAGAGGGACTTCTGTCTGTGATGTTATGAAGGGCGATGGCGAAGTAACAGTTTAGAGTCTTCAGAATAATAATACTGAATAAAATTTGTTTCAAATTGTCTCGGAAACGATCGTACCCAAGATAATTTATTTGTTTGAATTCTTTGAACAATGTTCAAATTTGGTAGATATGGACTCACTTTATATATATATATATATATATATATATATATATATATATATATATATATATATATATATATATATAGAGAGAGAGAGAGAGAGAGAGAGAGAGAGAGAGAGAGAGAGAAAGAGAGAGAGAGAGTGATGGAGAGAGAGATAGAGATAGAGATGCGCATATGCGAATCTAAGAACACAAACAAGAAACGGACAGAAGACACCCCCTACATGACCATTGACAACCAATTGGTTGAAATCAAGTAGTGTCATGACTAAAAAGAGACTTTACCCTGCACGGTCACTGAACTGCGGCATTGACACATGGAATAATTGAAATTACTACTTGAACGAAGATATCCGAAAACCCAGAGCAAATCTCCCAACGGGTACCGATCTCCGAAGGAAGTATTAGGTGGCCCTTAACCGAGTCAGAGCAAAGATTAAATTGACAGCCAGCAACCTCCACAGATAGGGATCAACATCAACAAGTAACTGCCATTGTGAGAATAATGTGAATTAATAACAAATAAAGAATATAATCAGAACACGAAGACATGAAACGCAAAAGAATAAATCTATTATTTATAAAATAATAAAAGAAACAATAATGAAAGACTGTCAACAAACACGATTGAATATTCAAGGAATATGTTTGTCTATATGAAATAAAAGCTTTTAAATGTCAACGTCACCTTTGTTCGCTTTTCATGTTTATTCGTAGTTTCGTTAGACGAAAGTATAGAGCCGTGGGTTTGCAAAGTAACAGAGGAAGTGGGTATGCTATCCGATCTGCAGTCGATAAGAAGAAAAAGAGAAACCAGGAATATAATATAAAGCAAGAAAATTACAGGATAACATATCGATAGTTTACCAGAATAAAAAAAGCAAAAGCGAAATCTGAAGAAAGAATATATGTAACGCCGAACAAAAAGAGAACTTCAAATAAGTATGATCTGATAGTTGGTAAAGGGACAGATATTAACATTTCACAGCTATGTTTAGGAAAGTATTCAACTAATCCCAAGACAAACCTTCATCACCACTTCAAAATCCATATTCCTAATATTGTTTATATTATACTCGCTAAACCCCTTCGTGCGTATGACCTTAAACCATCCCCGGTAATCAGGGTCTTTAATTTGGGAGCTTTGTGGAGTACAGAGTAACCTCATTGTTGCGATTACTATTTATCACATAAATGGAACACGAGAGGTATTATTAATTAGACATTGTTTAATGTGCTGTAGAACAGAAACTCCCAACCCATCTCAATACCAGAGGAGTAGTGTTTTTATTAATCAATTTTATTTGCAAATAATGGCAAAGGTCAGCATATCATATCAAAATATAGCTATAAATATTGCATCTATATACCTATTTATGTTTTCCAAGACGACTTTAAACGTGAATATTGTAAGCATCACCATAATTCTTTATTGCTGACTTGAAAAAAAACCGGACAGAGTATGTTGCCTTTTTTTATGTTAAGACGAAAACAACGATGGTACATATTTTGCGGATACCCGCAAAAAACGCGAGAAGGGGTTGGGTGTAACATCCAATTCAATGCAGTTATATGTCCAAGGTATGACATGAAATGCCGGTAATATCGCATTATGAGAGATGTAGGTGGGTAAAGCCCTTCGTTGTTGTCAGCGAGCTTAGATTTTGTCTGACCTGAAGTACAGGAGTGCCGTCTATGGTTTATATTTAAGCGTTTGAATAAAATTAATTTTCTTTTAATAGAATTAATTTTTACTAAATATATGCTTACTAAACAAATCTGTAAAATGATACGCTGAGGCCATTTCATGTTCGTAGTACGTTATCACCCCGACTATTTCTCATAACTATGGAGGTTGTCCGATCAGCGAATCCCATTAATGGATATTAATCTGTTGTCGCTAAGGTAAATAATTCGAATTTACACATTTTAAAATGAATTCTTTCAAAAGCAATTTATGTGATTCCGTCCACTAAAACAGTACAATTGTAAATAAAGACATTTCAACAAATAATATTTGTTTTATTTATTGGAAAGAATAATTAGCTGAAAATAAGTTAATGGTAATAATTTGCTCAAAATTATTTTTATGTTTTAAATAAATAAAGAAAGAAAAAAGAGACAAGTTCGTTGTATTCAAAGAATATTGACTTGATAATAACACTGTTTTCTACGGAAGAAGAATGAATCATTTCTTTTTAAAATCATTAACACTGGCATACATATATTAGTTCACAAGTATATTTAAAAAATACTGCACTACACAGATTGGTGTAGAAATCACCGTGAACTTTCCATGTGGCCCCACTAGTAAACCTATAACTATGTTTAAGATATTAAAAACTTGAAGCATGAAAACATTTAACAAAATGACTAAATTCGGCATTACATTGTATAAAACTGGTCGATATGCCGTAAAGCAAAACAGCCAACCAATAAACACTACGTCACATATCTGAAAGATCTTACGTTGTTCATTCAATTTTTTTCATTTTTCGTTTTTTCCTGTTATCCTGCCGTTCATTTTTTGTCAGACAGGGCGGTAAACGATAACTCTTACCACATGTCACAGATGTGAAGTGTGCCGATGTTGTAAATGTGGATTTGATTGGTACAGCCTTTTTTACAGCCTATTGAAAACGAAGAAGAAAAATGAAAGAGAAAAAGAGAGAGAGAGAGAACAGGCCAGAGAGGGAAGAAGTGAGAGAGTGAGAGATATGATTGCAGTAATGAGAGAAAATTAAGGATATGTAAGTTGGAAAGGATCCAGAAAAAGGGGTAAGAAATGAGAATGAGAAAGAGAGATGTGGAAAAGAAATGAGAATGAGAAAGAGAGATGTGGAAAAGAAATGAGAATGAGAAAGAGAGATGTGGAAAAGAAATGAGAATGAGAAAGAGAGATGTGGAAAAGAAATGAGAATGAGAAAGAGAGATGTGGAAAAGAAATGAGAATGAGAAAGAGAGATGTGGAAAAGAAATGAGAATGAGAAAGAGAGATGTGGAAAAGAAATGAGAATGGGGATGTTTGCAGAATAATGAATATAGGGAACGCATTTATATTAGTAAAAACAAGAACGCAAGTCAGTCGCAAGACTGCATACCTCAGTCAGACAATATAAGGATGGGCAAATGTCTTATCTAGGTCTCACCTCTTCATTGTGTATGAAATATTCCCGAAGTGATGTCATTAAAACGTTCAGAAATTAAAAAGATATTTATCTTATCAGCCAGAAAGGCTGCATGGTATTTCCTGTTATCAAAGAGAATCTGATCAATACATTAAATTTGGTAAAATTGGCAGTTAAAATTCTGTCAATATTGACTACAGTATTGATCAAGTAAGGAGTCTCTACAATGACTTGATCGAAGTTGTCACTAAAAGTGTGACTTTCATCTGTTCGTTACCTTTATCTTGACTTTTGCGCAAGGTATCCAAAAATCTAATTAGTTCTTAGTTTGACCGTGACCGATCGTATGAGCAAATTTGTTGGCGATTTGACAAAAGATGTGTACGCTAGTCTGTACCCAAAGAAAGACAGTGACAAACCAACAACATAATTTACTTGAAGGAGGTAATGAAGAAAAAAAGTAGTATATATATATATATATATATATATATATATATATATATATATATATATATATATATATATATATATATATATTTAAAAAAACAGCAAGAATACGCAACAAGAACTAAATGAGATGAATAACTAAAAAAGAAAGAGAGATAGAAAGAAATTAATGAAATTAGATGAAGATAAAAAGAATAGAAAAAGAAAACAGAAAGACGGAATTAATCAAAGAGAATACGATGAATGACGAAAATATATAAAAAGAAAATGTGGAGAAAAATTGAAATTCAAATTGAACAATACGTTCCATCATAAAAAGAATTAAACGAGAAGGAATGGTGGAACGTATGTCATAGAATAATGTGTCATGAAATAAAGAAACAGGGAAAGAACGATTAAAAGAATGAAAGATTATAAGATAAAACATGATATGAATTAAAATAAAAGAAACATCGAAATCATTAATCATCTATATAAAATTGAATGTCTGTATGTTTGTGTGTGTGTGTGCCCTATAGAAAAAAATGCTAGAGAATATAGATACAATATAAAAGTGTATTCTTATGTAAAATTCAAAGCGTAAGTTGATGGACGTATTCCCGAATCTATAAACCCACCGCTTAAGGGTCCATGAAGCAGATTTCATCAGGGTGGGGGTCATTTTGAGTTATTTTTTATTATATTTTATAGTAATTTGAAATTGCTGAGTTATATTGTAATTGAACTACGTAATAATTTGAAACAACTTTTAATTTAATTTAAAGTTTCTTAGCGTCAATTCTATTTACATAGGGGGGGTAACAAACTACGCCAAGGTCCGCCACTAGCTTCCACTGCCCGCCTCTCTGTATGTATACAAATACATGTACATTTTATAATATCTTATATAAGAAAAGTATTCCTGCAAATTATACCTCAAATACATGAAACAATTTTTTTTAATGAAATTTATTTGTTAGAGAACAGCTAAGGAAGAACGATAACTCACGTTTAAAAACACAATTCAGCTTTTTAAAACAAGGTTAGTGAATATACATAACATATAAAAGTGTATTCTCATGTAAAATTCACAGAGTAAGATGATGAGAGTATTTCCGAACCTACCAACCCACCCCTTAGGGATCTCTGGGGCAGATTTTATCAGGGGGGGGGCGTTTTCAGTTATTGTTCATTCTATTTTATAGTAATTAGAAAATGCTGAGTGATATGTGGCTTTAATTACGTAATACTTTGAGATAACTTTAAATTTTACTTAACATTTCTAGGCGTCAATTCTATTTACATGGAGGCGGGTAAGAAACTATGCGAATGCCCGCCACTAGCCGCCACTGCCAGCCACTGCCAGCCACTCTGTACGTACACAAATACATGTACATTTAATAATATCTTACATAAGAAAGGTATTCGGCGTTGTCCGGCAAATTATACCTCTAGTACATAAAACAATTTATGGTTTTTAAGTAAATTTATTTGTTAGAGGATAGCTAAGGAAGCACGATAACTCACGTTTAAAACACAATTTAGGTTTGTTTAAAAAATGTTAGAGAATATAGATAACCTATGAAGTGTATATGACCCAGGCATGGTACTTGTGCAGTATATGACCTGGGGCATGGCACTTGTGCAGTATATGCACCGGGCCATGATACTTGTGCAGTATATGACCCAGGCATGATACTTGTGCAGTATATGCCCCGGGGACTGGTACTTGTGCATTATATGACCCAGGCATTGTACTTGTGCAGTATATGACCCATACATCGCACTTATGCATTACATGACCCGGGGCATTGCACTTGTGCAGTATATGAACCAGGCATGTTACTTGTGCAGTATATGACCCGGGGCACGGCACTTGTACAGTATATGCCCCAGGCATGCTACTTGTATTTTTTTCTTATGTCCCGGAGCAATAAATGTAACATTACACTATTACATTTAAAGCAGATGGCTCCAGGGGGGGATGAATTTCAGTATTATTAGTTTTTAACACATTTAAACAAGAGAAGAATCATATGGGGTAAATAGAAAATAGAGGGTTAAAGGAGGGAGGGAAATAATGCGGGCCAGAGAAAGAGAGACGGCTAAAGAAATGAAGAGAGTTGAAGTTTTTAAATAAAGATGTTACACACACTATTTAATTTCTACTACTTTGTTTTTTTTTATCGCCCCGGGCAACGCCGGGTAGCCCTGCTAGTTATTTAATAAAAATAGAAAAAGTATAAACAACAACAAATTCCAGGAAAAAAGAAAAAAAGAAAAAAAAGAAAAATAAAAAATAAAAAGATTAAAATAGAATATAAACATGTTAAACGAACTTCATATACTATCTAATTATGTTTTGTCTGCAATCACAACTACGTCATATTCTTTGAAGATATTATGTGATATTTCTGTAGAGAATTTTCTTTTAGTGAAACAACTATATTTATCAAACCATGTAGACTATATTATTATTATTATTATTATTATTATTATTATTATAACAACAACAACAACAACAGCAACAGCAACAGCAACAGCAACAGCAACAGCAACAGCAACAACAACAACAATAATAATAATAATAATTATTATAATAATAATAATAATAATAATAATAATAATAATAATAATAATAATACTATTACTAATAATAATAATACGCTAATTAATCTTATAGTGGTACTATAAGATAATAATGAGTGGAAAAAATGAATCGTGGACGAGTCCATTGTGGGTGGGACGTCGAGAAAGGAATAAAGGCGACTTGATAAATGTTAAAAAGAAAAAAAGGTTCGGCAGTGCAACAGGAACTTGAACAACGACGGTTTCGAAAACGCGAAGAGCCGAAACCCTTGGTGATCGGACTATCGATGTACCGGAAGAATGCGAGGTGTGTGTCCGCTGACTAAAAATGCGGAATGAAGGAATCCCCTGACTTGTACTTCACCAAAACGCTTGTAGAACAATTGCTTCAGTTCACGCTCGGATAGACAATGCAGAGCAAATTACTTTCCAATCGAATATATATACGAACGAGTGTCTAGCGTAAACCAAGTCTGTGACCTCAACAAGAAAAAGACTTTCATGAGACAAAAGTATGTAAAAAGATTGTTTAATATGTGTGCGTAGCCGGCGTAAACCATCCGGTAATGGCAAATAAAGAAAACCAAAGTTTTATAATATACGTTCTGTTCTTTGTCATTCTTGTTGGACCTTAACGGGTACCCTGAAAGAACGGGTAATGCAACAGTACGTACGTTAACACGTTTCACACATATTTAGAAAGATAGACCGTTCGATCAGCTAAGCGTGTAATTGGTGATTAATATGATATTGCTACGGTAAACAATTCCGATTTTACAATTTTTGAATAAATTGTTCCAAAATCAAATTCTCGTTTTCAAAAGTTGTCATTCATTTAAGAATATTTAGCTGACAGTTATTTTTACACAATACAGCATAATTATTGTTTTAAAAGAATCAAATTGCTACGATATACAAATCAACATTAGAAGATCTTGCTTGTCTGTAAATTAATATATACAAATGATTTTCGCATTACATATTTTGTTATATATATATATATATATATATATATATATATATATATATATATATATATATGTATGGATAAGAATATAAAAGAAGGTCCGTAAAAGGCAGAGAGCTAGAAATGTAGCCTGAAAAACCATGAACAAACTTTTCTTGAAATTACAAAATAAAAACTCAAAGTATTTCATTAGTGATGTGTAACATTCTATTTAGTAGATTTATAACTTTTAATAATTTATATCTGACATTTATTATTGCCAGTAAAATTTCTGTTAAAATTTTGTAATAGCAAATAAATAATGAACCATTAACAAAAATGTATCAAAGGATACATTACACACTTAAAATTACAGTAATTTAAATAGATGGTTTTAACTGTAAATTATACAGATTGATGTATAAAAGAAACGTGGCATTTCCACAGGCACCCGCTAGTATTTTTTTAAAGTTTTTTTTACTAAGGGGTAATCACTTATCAATGCCGAAAAGCCACTCGAGGATAAGGGTTAGTGAGTGTGTAAGTTGGACAGTGAGACAACCGTGATGATTCGTAACGATCGTTGAAATTGTTCAGAATTTCTTTACATTGGACTTGAAAAAAACTATGGTGTAATAAACTGGTAATCATCCCCGTGGTATTGTGTTAAACATACGTGTTGTTGCAGGATATACGCTCTGCTCATGGAAGCTCCGTTTTGTTTTAGGGAGAGAGAGAGAAATATTATTAACAGTAGTTGTAGAGAGACGAGGTTTTGTTGTGCATTTTCTATAGTAGAGACTTATAGATTAGAGCTCAGTCGAGCACCTACCGTGAAAATATGAAAATAGAGCAGAAAGAGACCAGTAACACATATTCTGTAAGAAAGTGGTTGTATGGAAGACAATAAGACATCACCTACTAAATTTCGAAGTCATTTGTGTACTCTATAAAGACAGGAAAGGTCTCTTAGGGACACATCCACAGATGTGGCAACAATACTCCATATTAGGACGTATGTTTTTCTAATACAAGTAAACGATTGTGTCAGGTATTATAGACTTTCTACAGCGGTAGAGTCATCCAACTATTTGTCCAGCGACCGTAGCAAAATATTTGATATAAATCTTCAATTCTAAGTCTCAACCGACGGTCAGTCCCAGAAGCTTATCAAAGCAGGCGACTTCATCATGGGGGAGCCATTCCATTTCAGTTGGATCAAAGTTAGGATTCAGGTGTCGGTGATGAAAGGGGAGAAGGTTGGTTTTATACGCATTAAAATACACCAACAATATTCCCCCATTTCCCTACGTGCTGTAGGTAGGAAGATTGAGAAGACGAAAGAGTGTTATCATTAATGCTCTTAGAAGTGTTAGCATAGCAGTTTGTGTCATCTGCATAAATGCCAACTAATCATCTTAGAATGTGTTTAAAATAATGCGTTCAGCTGATTATTATTAATGTTAAATTTGAACACTGATTACAAACAAAATATAAAATAAGTTCGTTCTTTAATGTGCACAACACTTAGAGTACATCTACTCAGATATTCTTGTTTGCCTTTATAGCGTTCAACATGTATTGTCTTATGTTATGTTTTCTTTACATAAAAGAACGTTGCCACTTTTTTCTATAGTTTATCTATTAAATACAAGCTGTGTATATTTCCTAGTAACATTTTAGTACATGTGAATGAGTGCGGTCACATGGACCTTGCCGTGCATGAAACAATGATATTCTTAGAATTTGTTCTTGAGCAATCTGACACCAGCGTGATATGTAACGGTTAAGGTCAGGAGGGGGCATGATAAAGAACGATATGCAGGGGCAATCCCATCAATATGACGTCACTTTGGACAAAAGCACGAAGGAACGGTTAGATTCTGAAGAGACACAAATTTAAAAGTCAAACAGACGGTCGTAAAGCACAATGACGGAGTAACTCTCTGGAATTACACGCGACTATGAGCGCTGATCTGTCTGTATACCTGTCTATTAGTTTATCCATCTATCCATTTCTCTGTTTATCTATGGTCACTTAAGTTAATACTAGTATCGCGCTCCTTCATAATTAAGATTACATTGCACATTTTATTATTTAATATTTTTCTCTCAACAAACCTCCATTTCCAGTTTCTTTCGTATCTAAAGTCTTATAACAATAAATCAACAGAATTTTTTGTGCCATAACGAACGAGCAACGGACAGCGAGGCAACACGACGCCAAAAAGAACTGACAACGAAAAAATATGAAGCAGTGGCGAAGAAATACACGACACTCATTTTAGGTAACAAGAGGAATCAGCGCGTCTCTCACGAGTAAAGAACTATGGAAACCTTACATATCGTTTCAACCATAGAATGTTCCCGACTGAGAGTCAATCTCTGATGCATCCGTGGGAAACATTCACATCAAGAACGCGTATTGTCACCACAACTTAAATTACTTCTCCTCTCTTCCTCCGTGTGTCTAAAAACAAACTTCATTTCCGTGAACATAGTTTCCCTCCAAAAATCAACTATCCGTTGAATACGTTGCCACAATGTGCGTTGGTCGAATGCATTGTCAATTGTAAACCAGTTTTGAAGTGATGGCACACTCACTACTAGATTAAAATTTGTACAGAAATAAATATAGTATGTAGATTTACCTTTATCTGTGGGTAGCGTTTAGCCTAGATAACTGGTGATTCCGTAGTAATTAAAAAAGTTACGATAGCAATCAAGCACTCTTACGTAAAGACGATATCCCTCTGTATATTGGTAGACATTTTTAGAAACAGGCGTTCATACAAAAATGAATCGTTCCATGTTAGCAGTTACTTTTCTACAGAAAATTATGAAAAATAAAGCGGTTTTATTGAGAAATCTTTTTGTTGACCCATTCGTAAGTAGTTCGTTATTCTATAAGTCTTTCTGATTTTCTCAGAGGTTTTCATAAGATTTTCCATACAGATGTATAAACGATGATCGCAATAAAATGAATTATTACCGTTAATCTATAAGACTTACATATTCCACCATGGAAAACAAATTACTTTTGGTCCCCAGAAAACAGTGCCGTCTAAGACTAACTCGGTGTAACATTGTAAAACAATGATTTTTTCTCAGCGTACATTGATGTGCTACCAATGAGAATGAAATGTCCTCACATAGTAAACTAATAAATTTTATTTGGAAAATATTGACTTCTTCCATATAGTACTAACATGGTAAAAACACTTTTTCTCGGAAAATATTAATGCATCCTTACAATCAGACTATATTTACCCACATGGTACATTAAAGACAATTTCTAGAAACAATTAAAATGCCCCACATAATAAACAAATCACCTTTTTTCTCGGTAGGACACTTATGTGCCCCAATCAGACTTTAATTCCCTACATGGTAAACACATAACTTGTTCCGGTAGAACACTAATGTGGCCCAATCAGACTAAAATGTCGCACATGGTAAACAAATAAATGATTCCGGTAGAACACTAATGTGCCCAAATCAGACTAAAATGCCTCATATGGTAAACAAATTACTTTGTCTGCGGGTAAACATTGATTTGTTCCGGAAATGACTAATATGTCCTGATACATTATAGGAAAATGACTTTTTTTCCGGAAGAACACTGATTTGACCCTAATCAGACTAAAATGTAAAACAAATGACTTATTTCGGGAAAACATTGTCTTTTCCTGTATTGGATTAAAATATCCCGACATGTCCAAACATGGTAAACATATCACTTTTTTAGGAAACAAATGTATAAGGCTAAAATGACGTATAAGGCTAAAATGTCCCCACGCTGTAAAAGAAATTACTTTCTCGGGGAAAACACGGATACGTGCCCAAACAAAATAAAGTGAGAAATAAATGACATTTGTTCTGGAAAATGTTGAATGGTCCCGTATGAGACTAACATGTCTCTACATGGTATAAAAATGAATTTTCCGGAAAAACAACTAATGTATCCCCAATAAAGCTTAAATTCCCCACATGAACATTTTTTTCCAAAAAAGTATTGGCTTTCTACGTATAAGGCTATATTGTTTCATATATATTGTTGACAAACTTCTTTTTCTGGGAGAATATAGACGTCTCCTCAATCAGAATAAAATGCCCCACGTGAGAAACAAATTACTTTTATTCCTGTAAAATGTTAACTTATCCCATATAGTATTTGAAATACCCCAACATCGTTAAAAGAATACTCATTCCGGTGGAAAAACAGATGTATTCTTAATCATACTAAAATATCCCATACATGGTAAAAAATTACATAATTTGCGGGAAAATACTGATGTATCCCTAATCAGACAAAAATGTGTTCATTAGGTAATCAATGACTTTTTTCCCGGGGAAACAAATGATTTTTCAGGGAAAACCTTGATCCCGTATAGAAAACAAATGTATACATGGTAAAACATGATATGTTTTGGTGGAGACACTAATGTTTCCTTATACAACTAAATGCCTACAAATCGCATAAAAGAAAATGTTTTGCAAATATCTCAAAGTTGTTCTATTATTTTTATTCTGCTTAAAATAAACCGATAGTAACGATTTATAGGCATCATGACGCTAATTACACTAGACTAAAAATGCACCCCCAAATCAGTAAGTTGTTCAATCGGTAGTTTTAATCTGATCGTAGTGAAGATATGAAAAGGCACGTTTTCTTGTATTCGTCTTCTTTCTTTGTTTTTGTTGTTGACATCTTTTTCCGTAAAACTGCACATTCTCAAGTCAAAAAAACTGTGTCTAACGATACGTTCGATTATTGGAAAATTACCTAAGTTAAGTCGATACAGACGTAAACTGAACACCTTAGCCTATCATATTAGAATCATGTTAGTTCCACGGGAGGTGACGGTGGTTAAGTGGATAACGACACGGACGTACGACCTCGGTGGGGCAAGTTCGAATCTAGTCGATTTCATAATACCACTTCCCTGAAGAATGCCGACAAAAGAATCAAACCGGTCATTCTGAGTCACACGAATTTACTTTACAAGTTTCATAGCACCACTTACACTATTGTGTGTTGCCAACCTTCAGTTGGTCTCTCCTATGAGTATCTTATTCTAGGAAGAACTATAGAAACCAACGCCTCCAACAAAATTAGGCTATTCAAAAGTTATATCATGCTAATTCATACAGAATCTCCATATTTTACATTTTCAATGTTGCAATCACGTGTACGTAGTTATGATTTCAGCTCACATATTGGAGACTCTAAAAGCAGTGTTTCAGTGCGGTGATTGTATGCTCTCTGCGGGGCTCTTTTATAGGGGAATTGTTCCGAGCTGGAGTAACATTCAGAGAATATTTTACCCGAATGGCCTAAAACTATACTACGTTGAAACATTAGTTATTTTTGGATGATTTACTTTAAAGAAACCTTAGGATTGGTAAATACTTGGATGAGTGGCCGTTCGAAATACAAAGTGTTATAGGTTCAGAAGTGAAAGCAGATACATTGTCTGTATTATTTACTCCTCTCCAGAAGTTAGGCACAAGGCCAGTTTTATCCTACTCCCACAAGTAAGAAGTGACCCAAGGTCGGGTCGGAAAGCGGGGGTAAAAAGCCAGCGCCCGGGAGGTGAGACCTCTGACCATCAAGAATTGCCTGGGCAGCCCCGTCGGCATTCCCCGGTGGACCTCCTAGAACTGAACAGGACAGACCCATAGACCGGCGTAAATCAAGCCCCGAAGGCCAAGACAATGCCAGTCTATGGGGTGTAGTATCCATCGGAACAGATACTACACTTTGATCTTAGCCAAAAGGCCAAGATCAAAAACATTGTCTGTAACACGCGTAATAAATATATGAACATTTCTCTACCCTTGCAGAATAGTACAGCCGATTAGTCCATCAAGCAACTAGGCTTATGCAAAGGGAACACTGAAGTCTTAAACCGAAATTTCTCTATCTATAGCAACTTATTGCGTTAGTATAAACTTTACATAACATATATACTGTATTAGAGTCTATTTATTGCCCCCAGATACAGAAAAAAACACCCGAAACGTCAGGATAATAGAAACATAAACATAAATTCATATATGCATATGGCCTTTCTTTGCATTTTGGCTAATATCAAAGTGTAGTATCTGTTTTGATGGATACTGCACCCCATAGACTGGTATTGTCTTGACCTTCGGGGCTTGATTTACGTCGGTCTATGGTTCTGTCCTGTGCAGTTCTAGGAGGTCCACCCTCCCAGGCTTCGCCTTCCCTCTTTGGTGAGGAGTAAGTGTATTGCTTAGTGCCTGAGGCGCCCCTACTGGGTAATTCCGACGGGGCTGCCCAGGCAATTTTTAAACCCCACTTTCCCGACCCGACCTTGGGTCACATCTTACTTGTGGGAATAAGTTAAAAACTGGCATTGTGCCTAACTCCTGGAGAGGAGTAAATCAATACATCATATTCAAGAGTGCCTGTTGACCACTGTAACGTTTAAGGTGTTGTTTTCAAAAATGCAAGACTAGAAACAATACTCACCATTGTAGAAGTGCTGGAAACGTGGTAGTGTAAGGGATACCCGGCTAATCGGTCTAAGTTAAGAATCAAGTAGTGGCCAACATCAGGATCCGTTGTCCTCTGCTTATGTCTGTGGCAAGCATGTATAACAACGTTACTTTTTCTCATGAACTTCTAAGCTTTGCTTCTTCGGTGTCGGAGGTGAAAACGTACAATATTGCAGATAGAATGTACATCTAAGCAGGAAACATTTATTAACTTTAAATAATGCATATTGTCACTGAGATTCAAGGGGATACAGTGATAAGGGGTCAGATTTATAGTGGTATCTTAAGTAGAGAGTTATGCAAAAAATATGTTTTTTCACATACATTTAAATTTCTGCATATTTAGAAATAACGAGCAGGGAGGCTATTACAGATATAACCAGTCCGATGAATTACGCCATTAGAGTAGAGTATTGACCTGGAGACCACTATAGTAAAGGGGTAGGATGTTCTGCTCATAAAGGTGGTCGGGGGTATTTACGTTAAGGGGGTTAGAAACGAATACGTTCGGCAGAGCAGATTCTTTTGAAGTACTTGTAAAACAAGTACATATATATTCAACATTGCGTTGAGGGCTCAGGGGCTGGAGTTTATTAGATAGTACGTGACCTTTAATGTTACGGACAATTTTTCCACTCTGCCCATGAGAGAGAGAGAGAGAGAGAGAGAGAGAGAGAGAGAGAGAGAGAGAGACCGAGAGAGAGACAAGTTGTTCGTGCAACATCCATGATGTGTGGAAACAATACTCCATGCATAAGCGAATGCTTATTCTATAAATATAATATATATTAATAAGCGTGAGAAGTTTTCTCACCCGGTTAATGGAGCCCACCTTCTTTGCTACAGATTAGGCAATATTTGTTTACGTATTTATTCCAAATCATGTTGCCGGTAAATGTAAGGCCAAAGAGGTTGAAATGTGGTCTCTCTGGAAGGAACCAATCGATGTTTTTAAATGTATACCACCACCCCGTAGCTGTTGTTATTAAATAAATTTCTTTGTCCTACATCATTGTCGTATCAAGACTTAATATTTATATTTCCTTAATATTTTAACTATGAAGCGATAAAATCATAAGTTAGAAGTTTAGTAATTAATGGTGTTTAATAACAAGATTCGAACACTGCACAGCGTCACCAGAGTTTACCCTATTAACAACCGGATACTTCAACCAACTTATTCAACGCGAAAAACTGTTCATATTTGTATAGATGTGTGCCTGTTTGACGAATATGTTTGCGAGCAATAAGAATAACCTCGCGTCATCACTATTTATAAACATAGATTTCGAGGAAAAGGGGATGCGTATTTAGAAGATACAACTCACTAGGAAAAAGAAAAAAAAAGTTTCAGTAAGTAAAATTTTATAATTCCTTTTAGAGGCGGGGGAGGTCTTTAAATTGAAGCATTTGGAAGTCATTAAAGGAACTTCCTCGACGTTGAAAGTCCTGCCAGATACCCCCAACCAACTCTCCCAAATCACTGGTTTCGTCTGAAACACATCACACCCACGCGCCCCGTTCTCGGGATGATGCCATAATAATGCGTGTCTGGCTGTGGCATACGTGCCTCGCCCGTTGCCTGGTGTCATTCTGCCTATTCCTACCCGACAAACACCAAGGAGCTGCCCCTATTTTGTATGAATCTCAACCGCCCCCCCCAACCCGCTTCTCCATTAAACCCAGAAGCAAACGCGTTTCATTTTATTTATTTTTATTTATTCCATTTCATTAGTATTATTTTTTTCATTAATTTAAATAATTTTGTTTTAAGCGTGCAATGCGTGGCAAGGAGAAAGTAGGTACATATTAGACAGATGGAAATAATTCAAACGTTTAATATATATAAATATATATCGGCGAGGAATGCAGACGTTTGGGACATTTTTTTTTTGGGGGGGGGGGGGGTAGAATGAAATTGAACAATGATAAAAACGTTTTTTTATACTTGTTCAATTTCATTCTACCCCCCCCCCCCAAAAAAAATGTTCAATTTAATTCTACCCCCTCAAGATGTCCCAAACGTCTGCACTTCTCGCCGTTATTAAATTGTGTAGCACGAAAAATGTATATAAATATATATATATATATATATATATATATATATATATATATATGGGAAGAGAAGGATGAAGGTAATCCGACGTGATGGTAAAATGAAAAAGGAAAACCAAAAACTGGATGTTTTTTATGTGTACATCAACGTTTCGTCTTTATTTATAAGACTTCATCAGGATGATGATATAGGGAAAAGATATCATGCAAGAACAGATACATGTAGGGTAGACATGTTGGGAAGAAAAATAAAATAATAATTTTCTTCCCAACATGTCTACCCTACATGTATCTGTTCTTGCATGATATCTTTTCCCTATATCATCATCCTGATGAAGTCTTATAAATAAAGACGAAACGTTGATGTACACATAAAAAACATTCAGTTTTTGGTTTTCCTTTTTCATTTTACCATATATATATATATATATATATATATATATATATATATATATATATATATATATATTCTTATTCATACCGACATGTACAAAATCTGCGATACTTGCATGTCGATGTTATCGATCAACGGCTGTTATAAACTGAGATCTCATCAGGCAGAGTTAGAATCTGATCTTTACCTCAAATCGCAGTCGGGAAGAATGAAATGGAGAAGAAAAAAAGAAAAGGAAATTTCAAATTTGGAAAGTCACGTGGTTAGATTTGAGACCATTGAGAATCAAATATAAAATGAAATTAAATAAAAAAAAAAAGGTAAAATGGAGGAAAATGAAACATAAGATATACTATAAATATATAAATTATAAATTCATATAGGATAGAGAAAAAGAAAGAGGAAACATTGGGTGGGAAGGAGGTGGTGGAAAATTGCAAATTACGATCGCAAAAAATTGTCCGGAATAAAACAAGAAAATCCAAATAGCAATGGCGGACATCTTGCAACGAAAACTATTAGCATGACTTCATTGAAATATATAACAACGCAAGCAATGGTACAATGACATTCAGAATAGTTACTCTAATTAACCTAATGTGCACTACCAGGATTGTAAGTCCTATTTACACTGTTACTAAAAAGCTTGTACAACTGATCATGTTCCTACTGTTTTCTTGTCTATCTTCATCCTACAACACATCTGCCAGCAAGTCCACATATTTTTAATTGCTCTTTCTTTATTTGGTTTGTTCGAATTTAAAAAAAAAATATTTCACACAAAACATATCTCTACTGAGACGTGAAAGTATAGTGTGATTGGAGGCCATATTTATATGGGGGCCGCATAACTTGGAAGTTGTGTAGCATGATATTAGTTCACATTTGCTTTACGTTTTTGCACGTTGGTACAATTTGGAAAACAGAGAGCATGAAGAGACTTCCAACGAGAAGTGGTCCGAGTAAAGAATTTCTTAGAGTTAAAAGTTGTCGGCATATGATGACGTCTAGAGTTAAGTGAGGGAATTGTGCGGTTAGGCGAGTTTTTCAGAGGTATTTACGTTGAGGTGGTACAAGCGCAGAGTGTAAATCAGAGCACATTCCCTAGAAATATTTGCAAACCAAAGGATGTACAATTGCGGCGATGAGACCGGCCCTTCAGATTGATAGATCTATTTGGTTATACACTCTTTTTCTACCCTGTCCAAGAGGGAGAAAATAGTGGTTAGTTCACCTGCCCAGACGTTGTTACTATCAACGCATTGGAGATTAGTGTATGTTTATAAATATAGGATAATTGTAACTCTAAAAGGTAAACAAACCCAAGAGAGCTGACCATCTTTGCAGAAAAATTGACAGTATATTCCATGTCTTTATTTCAATTAATGTTGCCTGTAAGCGATCTTAAAGTACACTGATTTTCTCGACTTTCAAGGGTGTCATAGCTATCTGGATATTGTTGTATATTTCGGCTCCAAAATTAAATAAACACATAAAAATGCATCCAGACGCGTAATATCCCTAAGAATTGAGCCGACTACCGTCCAGATAGTATGTCTTCATCTCTTTTGTCTTCGGCAGCCCTTTTCACACTATAGTATTATGTGTCTGAGATCGACATGCACGGCAAAAAACCTGCCTGTCTACATCTACAGTAGAGAATGTTCCGTTTTCTCTCTCTCTCTCTCTCTCTCTCTCTCTCTCTCTCTCTCTCTCTCTCTGTACCAAAGACCAATAAAACTTCCCTGAAGAATGTTTCTTTACTAGAGCGTCTCATCTGTGGAACAAAGTACCGTAATCTATTTTCGCCCACGACCTGGTCGTCTTCAAGTCTAATTTCAACAGATACTTGTTGAGACGTTATCCTGAATGAACAATTTATCTGAAGAAATCTTCTGCCCAATCCACCGGTTATTTCAAATCATCGCTTGGTGGCTCTCAAAAAATATCGCAAACCCTTGTCCTCGAGTGGGCCTCGGGACTTAATAAACGGTAACCTTTTAAGAAAAGAAAATCTCTAGAGTATGTCCAATCAAGTGAAGTTTCACATCAAACCCCGAAGAAGATATCTGGCAGTATTTTAAATATTTTGCCAGTATAATTTTTTTTCAGTTGAGAATTACAGTAAATCGGGTTTGATAGAGGTTAGCTCGACCCATTTTGGGAATTAATAGAAGCTGACGTGACGCCAAATGGCCTGAAGAAGGAGAACGAGAGAAGTAGAAGTTCGATCGGAAACTGTGTGGTGCGAACACATGCCTTGAAAAATGTTTATTTTAAACCTGATTCACTACTAATTACTGACCTCTTACATTGGTCAGTGATTGAGAACAGACTATACCAGACGAATAAAGCTTTTATTGTCTTCAACTGTTTTATCTTGCCGAGGCATTTTCCTGGTTTGAACGGCGTTTCCTCAGTACAGGCGTATCACATAAGGATACGGGCTGGAACAAACAGCTTACAAATTATGTTATGGACGTTAATATAATTTAATTGATTGCGGCTTGTTATACATTACATCTTCTTTCAGATAGTTAGTTTATGTAACAAGTATACCAACAGATCAGTACTAGAGATAGAAAGTGCCTTTTTACAAAAATAGATCTTTATTCTCAACACTTTAGCGCGTCCTCAGGGAATGGAACTTGAAAACGTAACTATGCTTAAAATATACTTAAAATACCTTGGTTTTAAAAGTTAATAAAATTCGGCCGCATCTCAACGCCTCTAGTCGATAAAGTGCTAAAAACTGAAAATAAATACGCGTATTGATTTTAATTGCACTTAATTAAAAAACAGGGATTAAGTTTTTATATGATATAATTACTTGTAATATTTATGAGTTAGATTTTAGATTGCTACAAGCTTTTTCAGTAATTAGTAAGTCAGTTTTGGTAATTTGTAATTGGATATGATTTTTTTATACTGGAAAAGAAATCGTCGAATTCACGCGTACATGTTTATTTCATTATCAGTGTACATATATTCCTTTCAGGTCAATTTACACGAATGCAATTCGTCAGACAGATATGTATATACTAGAAAAATGATACCCATTGGGTCACCAATTTAGTTAGAGTTAGATTTTTTGAAAAAGGAATATCCTTGTTTGTATAACCAGTTAAATATAAAAAAAAATAAAAATAGAAAATCTAAAATAAGTTTTTTTTCTGTTATTTTTATATTCTCCTCTTCATCTCTCTCTTCCTCTAAAAATTGCGGGTTAAATAATAATATTACAACATCTGGTGATATTTCCCTTCGTTTATGCTTTAACTATTCCGATATTTTGGTTCTTTCTTTCATGTATTAGTGTCGACTGATAAGAAATAGAGAGAAATGAAAGCGATGACGATTCATGAAACATTAAACATCGATGGACAATCGAAGAGATAACAAGAGAAATCATTATTATTTACTTATGTGGATGAAAATGTTACTTTAAAAAAGCTAGAAGACGGTAGGAGTTTTATTATATCTGAAATATTAAAATATGAAATCGAACTGTCGTTGCCAGTTAGTGTCTGATCAAAGCAGATGTCAACGACTGCACCAAGACTCTACGGAGTGTTTACAGATTGATATTCGCTCCTCGGGCTGAATAGACCACTAGGCGTGTATTTATGTACAGTACCTGATATTTATAATTACCCATATTAGTAATGGCCAGACTCAACGTCATTTAAAATTACAATGACAAGTGTCAATGTGCTTACATTCGTTTTTGATTCTGCGTACAAGAATTGACTGTCTTATTGTCTGAGCAGTCAAAGTTGATGAAGTACTGACACTGGCCAGTGATAAGTGTTTTTATTTTACGGTACAATTTTCTGGTTCGCAACTTTAAAGTCAGGAAGGTTTAACTGTCTCAATCTTATCGCATCTCTGATTCATAAAGCCATTCGTATACGGAAAGATAACAATAGCCAACTTTTCAGTAAGAAGTGTTTGACAAAGTCTGTCATAAAGGTATTCTGATAAAAAAGTACTTCATATAGTATTACTGGAAAATATGTTATATAATTAGATCCGTCTTATCAAAAAGAAAAATCCAGGTTGTCCTAGATGGCCATTCATCCAAACAACATAATATAAATGCTTGTTTACCCCAGAGATTAATCATTGAATATTTATTGTTCCTGATTTTTATGAACGACCTCCATGATGACATTGTGTCTTATATGGATATATTTGTTGACGACAGCACGCTTAACCCTGGTTATGTAAGTTTAATAGGCGCGCACATATCTGAGGCAATGGCGGAATCCTTAGAAAGTGACTCCAGTCTGTAGTAAAGTGGAGTCATAAATGGATAGTAACATGCAATGCTGCTAAGGCAAGGCTCCTTTTTTCAGCAACTACAAGAGACCTCTTCAACCACCGATTGCCACAGAAGATAAATCCCTACGTTCAAACTCCCCCGTACCATTCACAGCTTACATGAATTGGAACAAATACATGAAATGCATTGCCAAGGCTGCTGCAAAGAGAGTGGGATCCCTCTACCGTGCTTGAAAGCTTCTTGCGCCTAATAGGATCATATATCTCTAAGAAAGCCACCATCCTCCTATGCATGGAGTATTGTTGGCACATCTTGGCTGGTACATCATCTACTAGTATCTTCCTCTTAGACATAGTCCCAGAAAGAATCGCCAACTTAATAGGTCCTTTACTATCAACCAAGCTCCAGCCTCTACCCCAATCACCACAATGTTGCATCTTTGTGTTTGTTTTACAAAAACTACAATGAAATGTGATTCGATGAACTTGTTCCTATGGTTACCCTTGACGAAAATACACTCGACTAACACGACAATAAGCAAAATCCTATGTATGCACTGTTGCGGTCCCAATATGCTGGAAAGCCTTCAACTCGAATAGCTTATTTCTTCGAGCTGCCACCCTTTGGAATCCCTCTCGCTCTCTGAACCCTGGTTCCACAACTGGTCCGACATGCAAAAATGTAAAACTAATGTGAACAAACATCTCGCTGCATACCTTCAAATTTAAAATGGCTCCTAAACTTTCACGCAAGCTTCAGTAGGAAAGTACCTCTACACAGGCAACTTGTATTGTTTGGAGTGAACTAAGTTAAAAAAGACATAAACGCACATGTGGATTTGTGCAGTGCTGGTGTTTAAAACTTTTTTAGAATGATTTCTTTTAGTACAGGTACGATATTCATTCATTAGAGATAGTATGTAGTTAAATAATTAGGTGGCTGTTTTATTATCTGGATTATTACATTATTACTTATGATTTATGTACAAGACGTGATCTCGGAGGAGGGCGTAACAGCCAGATGAAAAAAAAGACTGATCGACATAACTTTCTTGGCATGAGCTCTCTTCATATTACTGTTCCTTATTTTCACTTTTGCTTTCTGAACGGTGTTATAAACCGATCTTTACTTTTAGACACAGTCTTGTGCAGGTGCATATGCGTTGAAACACGTATTAATTAGTGTCAACTGTCACCACAAATGTTTACTTAACTATATATATATATATATATCTTATATATAAAGTAACGACGTTTTTTCCCCTGTACCTTCGCGTCGAATAGGAAAATAAACTCGAACTCAATAGGTTACTACAATCACTACAACATCAAATTTATTCGCTCGAGCGTGTTCTTAGCAAACTCTAAACTATTACATCCACCTCGGGCAAATTGTTATTTTCGTTCCTCACTCAGTCACTCTCCCCAAACCAGACACCATACAGGTAGTAGCAAGAACATTTCTCTCTAACATTTTACTCCTCTCACGCTACCAGTCTACACCGGGAACAAATACACAACGGATAATTTAAAACTTATTATTTACGTTAAATATGCCTTCACCTCACCACACAGTAGCATAAGTTGCACATAAAATATAACAGACGCTCCCTTCAATACATCTGACTAGCGTACTATGTTACAAAAAACCTGTTACGGATTAACCGATTGACATTCTATTATTCTTGCTACGTAGCATTTACACGTTAGCGAATAACAGATTACATTAAACTGAACACAATGACAATCACAACCACGACGATTTATTCAACTTCATTGTGCTAATAAATACATTAGTACACTTCTGACAGAAAGTACAACAAATAGTTGTTGTTGAATGTTTGACGCTGCGGAGAGATCACATTGTTTATATCACGTATTTCGTCTTATTACTGACAGCGGTAGTAGCAGTAAGAGTAAGTCTGCCGGTAGTGTATAAGATAAAAATATTTAATTGGGACTCAAAGCTTTATTTTTTAAACAATGGGAAACAATTTTCCGTGAGTAATATCGGAGAGATCAAATTGTTTATATCAAGTATTTCGTCTTATTACTGACAGCGGTAGTAGCAGTAAGAGTAAGTCTACCGTTAGTGAGTAAGACGACGCGGGCGTAGCATTAGTGCAAATAGTTGTTGAATGTTTGACGCTGCGGAGAGATCACATTGTTTATATCACGTATTTCGTCTTATTACTGACAGCGGTAGTAGCAGTAAGAGTAAGTCTGCCGGTAGTGTATAAGATAAAAATATTTAATTGGAACTCAAAGCTTTATTTTTTAAACAATGGGAAACAATTTTCCGTGAGTAATATCGGAGAGATCAAATTGTTTATATCAAGTATTTCGTCTTATTACTGACAGCGGTAGTAGCAGTAAGAGTAAGTCTACCGTTAATGAGTAAGACGACGCGGGCGTAGCATTAGTGCAAATAGTTGTTGCATGTTTGACGCTGCGGAGAGATCACATTGTTTATATCACGTATTTCGTCTTATTACTGACAGCGGTAGTAGCAGTAAGAGTAAGTCTACCGTTAGTGAGTAAGACGACGCCGGCGTAGCATTAGTGCAAATAGTTGTTGAATGTTTGACGCTGCGGAGAGATCACATTGTTTATATCACGTATTTCGTCTTATTACTGACAGCGGTAGTAGCAGTAAGAGTAAGTCTGCCGGTAGTGTATAAGATAAAAATATTTAAGTTTTCCTTATGTTACGAAATATACAACTCAAGAATCAATATATACCAATAATTATACCTATCACTTACTTTAAAAAAAAACATGTGACTTCTACACTATTTGAACCAAATTTATTTTGCACAAAGAATACACATCAAAAATATTATATTACATACTATGTTTAACATTAAAAAAAAAATCGTTTTAGTAGAATGGGATCGAACGCCAAAAACTGTAACGTCGTAAACACTAACCCACCGATGGGGAATATAATATTAATATGAAAATTAATACAGTTAAACGAAGCCTGTCCGATATATACTGAAAGCAATTTACTTTGATTTCACCAGAAATTTTATTTTTATTTTTTTTAAACACCGGATCTGTCTGTGATAAGGGCCCTTAGAAAATTACAGAGGCCTACATAGCCCCATTAAAATCCACTGAAACACACAAATATAATTAGTGTAGGCTGCAGAGCATTACAATTTGTATTCGGATGGGGGGTGGGGCACTAGAATTACGATTATATGCTTATTTTTATTAATGAAGACTATTCTCTATTTTTTTTTCATGATTGCGATTGAGTCACGTGAGCAAAATACGTTACGATTCACCTTCTGGCGAGCAAATGTACGGTCCACCATGTGTACGGGGGGGGGGGGGCATAACAATACGTAATAAAAACATTTTTGTTATAACATTACATGCAAACAATCATCTTTACTTTAAATTGCTTGCTATTGTTTATACATGTACACTGTTCAATGGCAGAAAAGAGGATAAAAATTGAAATCCTCTGACATAGATTCAGTTATCAGTGCGGAAATTCAAGATCCAGTGGCAGATCCGGTTTTACATGATTTAATTAGGCACCATATGGTTCATGGAAACAGAGGTTCACTCTGTCTCAAAGATGGACACTGCAGTAAGAGCTTGAGTGAAACTCAATCGGATACAAATGGCTACTCAAAATATCGACGACTATCTCCTTTAGCTGGAGGTTTTGAGACGACACTTACCCTACCTGCAAACATAACAGTTCCTGTAGATAACCGATGGGTTGTACCACATAATAAACTGCTTTGTGAGATTTTTGATGCACATATCAATGTTGAATATTGCAACAGCATGAAATCAATAAAATACATTTGTAAATATGTAAATAAGGGTAGTGATCAAGCTATCTTCACAATTGAAAGTAATGCTCATGATGAAGTTAAGAGATACGATACGGGACGTTACATATCAACCAATGAAGCCATTTGGAGAATACTTAACTTTCACATACATATACATCATCCCCCCCAGTTATTCACCTATCAGTTCATCTAGAAAATGGACAGCGTATATACTTTACTGAAAGTACTGCAGCAGATAGAGTTGCAAATCCACCTTCAACCACTCTAACAACTTTCTTCACATTGTGTCAAACACATTTTTTTCCACGTACACTTTTGTACTGAGAAGTTCCAGTTTATTATACCTGGGACACTAAAACTAAGGTCTTCAAGCGACGGTTACAGGGTAAGCCAGTTCCAGGCTATCCGTGCGTTAAAAGAACAGAAGTTTTGGGGCAGGGTATACACCATGCATCCAAATCAATTTGACTGCTTCTGTTTGAGAATGCTTCTACACAATGTTAGAGGTTCACAGAGCTTTAATGACCTAAAAACGATCAATCGTCAAGTTATGACTACATTCAGGGATGCATGTAGTGCACATGGACTACTTGAAGATGATAACCACTGGGATGCTACATTACAGGAAGCATCTATATCTGAATCTGCCGACAATTTGAGACATTTGTTTGCCATCATGTTGACATCATGTGCAGTGTCTCATCCGAAACTACATTGGGATGCACACAAATAAGCTTTTAGTGAAGATTTCCTTCTTAGGAAACACAATCAACAGCCTGAAGTTGATATAACATTTTAAGACGACATCTTCAATATGGCTTTAGTTCATATCGAAGATATGACTTATAAGATCAATGGTAAACCACTCACAAAATTGGGTCTTACCTCACCTAATCGATCTAATACACATCCGGTCATTACTGCATGGACGCGTGAAATTAGTTATCAACCTCATGAGCAAGCATCAATTGTTCGAGATGGTATCGCACGACTAAATAATGAGCAAATTCATATTTTTCGTACTGTATTTAATACTGAAGAAGATCAGCAAGGTGGCCTTATATTCCTTGATGCACCCGGAGGTACTCCTGGTGGTAGGACAGCTCACTCCACATTTAACTTGCCATTATCTAACAAAAGACGCTGATCCAATTTGTCAAATAGAAAGAGGGTCAGATTCAGCAAAAGTCTTACAGAATTGTTCCTTCGTCGTATGGGATGAATGTACAATGGCACATAAACAAGCGGTCGAGGCTCTAGATAAAACATTGCGTGATCTCAAGAGACGTGATGCTGTTATGGGTGGCATAACAATATTATTATCAGGTGACTTCCGACAAACGCTTCCTATTGTTCCACGTAGAAGTCCCCCTGATGAGCTTAATGCTTGCATTAAATTGCCATATTTGTGGAAGTACATTAAAACTGTAACGTTCACTTTTGTGGATTCCATTCTCGATCGCGTCCAGGCTGTACAATACCCTACAGAATTTTTAGATTCATTAGAATTGCCTGGTATGCCAACACACAGCTGAAAGCTGGATGCCCAATTATGTTACTCCGGAATATTCATGCTCCAAGGCTATGTAATGGAACGAGACTGTGTTAAATGCATGCAACCTCATGTGATAGAAGCTGTAATACTAACTGCTTTGGCAAGGGGCAAACTGACATTCCTTCCCAGAATACCCATTATTCCGTCGGATTCTGCAATAAAATTTAAAAGGCTTCAGTTCCCAGTTAAATTGTGATTTGCCATGACAATTAACAAGTTCCAAGGACAATTTAAATCAGGCTGTTATATTTCCCCGGGCAACGCCGGGACACGGGTCCTGCTAGTATATATATATATGTGTGTGTGTGCGTGTGTGTGTGTGTGTTTGTGAAAAATAGAAATAAAGATATAATATTTATCTTTAAAATGTATATTAATGCTCGATATACGAGATACAAACTTGTTATCTTTTACGTGTAATCCTTGCCTACTTCCTGTAGATTTTCGCATTCTGTAAATATTGTTCTACATCTTCAAACGTTTACATCATGGTTTATTGTATTTAACAAACTGATTTTTTTCAGTTTCCTTTAACGATACTATAACATTTTTGAAAAGCTATGGGTTACGGAAAACAATCAAATAATGTTGATGATTTCAGATTAGATGATTTTAGTCATTTTGTTCTAAACACTTTTTTTCCTCATTACTAAATTATTAATGTATATATATATATATATATATATATATATATATGTATATATACATATATATATATATATATATATATATATATATATATATATATATATATATATATATATATATTAAATGTTTGGTTCATCGTGCCTTAACGATTTGCTCTGAATCCCTGATTGATTCGGAGATTGAATTCATCAAAGAGGTGCTCGTTGAAAATGGGTACCCTCTCGATATTGTTAATTCTAATACCGTTACTAAGACCGCTCACTTTAACAAGCTTACACTTTTTAGTCCTCCAAAATGCCCGGCGTACCTCAGATTACCTTAGTTGGGTAATATTAGCATAAAATGTGCTAATCAAATTTCTGTAGCTGTGCGTCGGTGTTACCAGGCATTTTATCCTAGAATTGTTTTTTTCTGCTCAACCATTGCTCAAATCTATTCATCAAAGATGTTCTCCCACCCCAACATATCAGTAATATTATTAATCCATTTAAATGTCGGTGCGATGCCGTATCCGTGGGAAGAACAGTGCAAAAACTTGAATCCAGAATCAAACAACACATCCCCCCCCCCTGCCATACGCCGGGGCCGACTAAATAATTTAAATAATTTAGTCAATACATCCGGGTCTGCTATTGCTGACCATCTTATAAATAGCGCCGAATGTGTGTCGACGTACACTAGTGACTGGTTTTCCGTCAGAAATAGATCGCATTCTCTATTCCACCTCAAAGTCCTGGAAGCCATATATATCAAGTCAATCAAACCCTCCCTTTGTAAACAAAAGGAGTGGCTTTTAGGACTTAATGTTATCAACTTGTGACTCTCCTCCCCATATTTTCTTTTTCATAACTTTTTTACCTCCTAAACTTGTTTCTAGTTTTCATTATACCTTTTTTTTAGGTTTTAGTCGTATTTAATTACTTCCACTTCTGATGAGTGTGGACGAAAGCCGGCTTAGTACATTAATTCTTTGTTTTAATCGTTTCCTCTCGTTTTTATACTTGTTTAATTTCATTCTATCCTCCCAAAAATGTCCCAAACGTCCGTATTCCTCGCCGTTATTAAATTTTGAAAAATTCAGTTAAATATATATATATATATATATATATATATATATATATATATATATATATATATATATATATAAAGATAGATGGATGCAGAGAGATAAACATGCACGAATGACACATCTATTTCAACTTCGATTGTTCAATGCAAGGTGTACTCGGTAAAAACATTGCATTGAACAATCAAAGTTGAAATAGATTTGTAATTTGTACATCTGTATCCCTCTTCTTTCATCTATCTTTTTGATTGATCTATCTCGTATATTGAGCTTAAACCATTTCACTATAAGTTCTATCTACTAAAAGTATACTTTTAGTTTCATATTTCAGACACACACACACACATATATATATATATACATATATATTATATTTTTTGGATTATATTATCATATACTAGCGGGACAATATATATTAACTCAAAAAATGTCTGGTTCAACTTTTACTTGTGTAGTTAGCTTTTGCAAACGCAAACCGTTGAAGTTAATAATTATATTTATATATATAGACAGAGATAGATATAAAGAGATAGAAAAGGAGAGATAGAGGGGGTGAGAGAAATTGATTGAGACGATGTAAATTTATCGATCTCCATTACATCGTCACTCAAGTATTTCATCAGTCACATCGTGAGGCATGCCTAAGTACCCACTGAAAATGTCCACCTTAAAATAATCAACATTTACACGAAATCTGAGCATTCTAAAGTTGTTTTTCAATAATCTACATCTCATTAAGGGTATGTGAAAAAATGTGTCAGCGGTGTATTGCCCCTAATAAATCCCTTCAGCGTATCAGAATAATTATGGTATCAGTCTTAAATTTCACATTCCTAGGTTCAACTACAAACATGATCGATATTGCGTGACTTGCAGCAGTGATGATAATTAAAGTTTAGAATATTTATTTGCATCCTTTTATAAAAAAATCCCTACTGTTTTAAACTTTAAATTTTTTTTTTAATGTACCTTAATTGTTGACACTTGAAATATGTAAAATGGTGGATAACTTTAAGAATATTATTTTAATGTAAAAGTCCAACTATATAATTTGCACATGTAGTGAAATTTTCACAAATATTAAAATATAATTTATTTGATATTAGGAAAATTTTAGTTTTGTTTATATATATATATATATATATATATATATATATATATATATATATATATATATATATATATATACATTTAACAGTAGGCATGTTGTTAGCCGTAAGCCATTACTGCGTAATATATATGTATTTTTACATTTAAAAGTGGAATTGGGCGAAATTTGTTTAAGGCTTCTGAGTGTTGTTCCGTTGGTATGTACACAAAGTTTGCAAACCTCAAATTTTCCTGAGATTTTTTAAACACCTTTTTGAAGCATTTTTCGTTGCGCAAGGAGAGTATGTTATTAAGGCTCATTCCACATTTATTTTCGACCTTGTTGACAACCTTTCTGTGATTATATTCATGCTGAATTTCCTATGACAAAGTTCTTGCCGAATCAACATAAAATTTTGTTCCAGTGAGATGTGCTGTTTGTGGTCAGAGTATTCTTGTCGAAAGTGCGCTTCTAAAATGTATTTTAGAACTGATCATAAAGATCACTTTACTATTTAAACTATGGTTTTTGAGCGAACTATTCACGCTCGTGTATCCGTTTTAGTCGTTTTATTTCTGAAGCGTTCTGCGCTGGTTGTAGTTAAGTAATTTCCAGATCTATAATGGACCCTATCTGAAGACGCAGAGCGTTTCCTTTCAATTGTCTCTTCTCGTTTCATAGGTCTCTCATCTGCCTCTGACCTCGGCTGTTCTTTACTGGTGGTTTAATTGGTTTCCCGTTCACACCTTACACTTTCATACAAATCCGTTATATAGCAAGTTCAACTTCTCATGACCGTTGATCAAATTTCTTTCTGGCCAATTCTCAATGTAATGCCTTGCCTGTTATGTTTTCTAGTATACAAGAATTGTCTAAAATGTTTGCCGATGGAAATTAGATTCTGGGAAGCTTTATCTCTAGGTTCCCCTCTGGCCTTGGTTTTACAAGGTCTTGTATGTGATAATAGAGTACTGCTTATTGGTCATACGCTGAGTAGCACGTTCATTGAATCTTGTTTTGTGATTTGGCAACTGAATCTCCGTCTATAGACGCATAGGAATTCCACATTTTTTTCTTTACTCGTTATTAGTTGGTCTTTCAGAGTTGTTTTCCGATAGTTTCATCATATTCCATCACTTATAATTGAACTTGAGGATATGTTCTTGTATTTTCTGAATTGTCGGGGTGGTTAACCTAATTGGTATTTTCCAACGCCCCTTTCATTTCCATGTGCCCATTGTCCATTCGCAGTCGCGATTCAGACGATTCCTGCTACAAGCTATATCTCTATAGAATGAAACTTTCTAACGTAAGAGTAGCAGAAGCTTGCTATGAGGAGATACCCGAGGGGAGTTTGTTGTTTAGGATCAACAGCTTATCTTGTGGGCTTTTGTGTAACTATGTTTCATCGGATTTTTGAATTAGGTGTGTATTTGTCTCCGCCATTTAAATGACGCCGGTGATTATGAGAGAATAGGTACCGTTTTGGAACCTCCTTTCAGGTGTATTTCTCGCATATTACCCCTCAACCGCTAACTGATATCGGCCAACATTATTTAAACTGCATTCTAATCATCGACTCAATAAACTGTTCAATGAAATGAAACATAAAACGCATTTAACGGCTGAGCCTGTCACGGTTTCATTGTGTGAAAACGAGCTCTCGGTGAAACATACATTGTTTCCTCGACAAAGAGATTACTAGATATGTTTTGTTTGCTATCAGATAACCATGTGAAATTCGTTTTTATTCTTATATTTGTCGATTATCTTTATGGTCGTGTTTTTCTACTTGGCTATCATTATGTATTGTTAATGCGACCAAGATGATTATTGTGCTTGTTGTAGACGATAGAACTATATATGGCTATTTACCTATTAAACTGATAATTTTTAGTATTTATAGCGTTAGTTGGGCAGATCTGCAGCCACTACTATATCGCCATCCGGTCGAATACTATTTTAATATTTTCTCATTCACTGCCTTAAAATTCCGGAGTATGTGAGCTGCTTATAGATTTATATATATATATATATATATGTTATTATTTCTGTGGTAAGTTGATGCAGTACCAAGTTGTGCCTCCAAATATATCGTCATTAGCAAGAGCCACTCTTTAAAAACTAAACTCATTCATCATTGTTTGAGTTCTTTATTTACATAAAGGGCAGCTTTTATCGATGTCCTTCCTCGATTTGACGAGATTGGTCATTGACAGAATCACGTTGTAAGTTAACGGAACTATGAAATGTAACCTCAGCGATGAGATATACTAGATCTCTTTCTACATAAAATATGATGTATAGCTTCTTTCTATGTTCTTTTCTATTGTTCCTGCTATATCTGTTTGACTCCTTTTAGTAGACTTTAATATTCCTCTTTGTTTGTTATTTCCTGAATGCCTAGGTTATGTGGATCTTTGACGAAGCCGTTACCCATCTTTGAATGCTGATCATAACCAGCACATATCTCTCTGTCTGAGTGTATACGATGGCTTACTTAAGTGATAGGTTTCCTCTAGCACAAGTTATGGCGTCTCGGACACTCCATCTCCTTACTGTCTTAAAAGAACGGTTGTAGAAGTATGGTATTTTTACTGTTTCTACTATTTATATTATTAGAGTGGTTTAAGTATAAATTCCCCGCGTGAAATTAGTAATTATGTTGTTATTTTTTGTGTCTATGCTTATTTTATTAATGAAGTATATTCTTGTATCTTTCAAATTTGATCATATGATAATATCTACCTTTACATAGATTTTATGAGGCTTATATATCTACTCTCTTGCCGTTATTACTATTGTTATTTACCGTGCTTTATTTTATATTCATCGTATATATATATATATATATATATATATATATATATATATATATATATATATATATATATATATATATGTTGTTCGTCTCATCGCAACCGCAAAGATAATCAAATAGTTTCTCCGAATACGCTCGTCGAACACGCTCGACTAGTCTTCTATCTGTGCCCGCTTCTAGGTACACATAGATCTTAATTTCCTTTAAATACGTGACAGTTTCCGGTGACCGAGTGGATATGGCGACTGCTTGCAGATGCTAAGCTGACTCTGTGAACCGGGTTTGCGCCTCCCAACCGTCTTAAATTGTTACTTTCCTGCACTGATGAGAGCAATAAGCTTGAAACGCTAGCGTCTGTAGGTATTAATAATTTAATATTTATATATATATATATATATATATATATATATATATATATATATATATAGTTTTCGGCAGACCTCTCTTTGGTCGTTTTCGTTTTATCAGTGTGACTAGGCCCACCAAATGTATGAATGCCTATATATATATATATATATATATATATATATATATATATATATATATATATATACTAATGCGTGATACGCAGTTCCGTTCGATGGCGTCATTGGACACTATTTATAACAGTCTACTAGGTATGGTCGCTTGTAAAAACACATATAAACCTTTTTTCATATTTTTTTTATTGCTCTCTATATCATATGTTTTTATGATGTTTTTTTTTTCATATATACTTCCGATCATATAACGCAATGAGGGAGATTGCATCCAAATATAGTAATTGTCGTATCTTCTTACCATGTGCGTTATCAATCAAGCGTAAATGTTTTAATCGTTAGCTATCGATGAAAATTTTAACTTCATATTCACTCAAATAATTATGAATGTTTTGAAAACTTTTAGTGTATAGGTTTCCATCTTTGTCTTCTTTCTTTTCGGCCTTGTTTGTTTTCTATTCCACGGTTTTTTTATATACTTGATTATCTTGTTTATAATAGTTACGTGCAAATTGAACATTCCGTCAAAGATTGTTACCAAATTTTCACATCGATACAATCCATACCACAATTATTATGCTGACACTTATTCTAAGCATATTAAAATCAGATATATAACAAATATAAAGAAACAAGAGTATTATATTATTATTATCATTTTAATTATGATCATCATCATCATCATCATCATCATCATCATCATCATCATCATCATCATTATTATTATTATTATTAGTAGTAGTAGTAGTAGTAGTAGTAGTAGTAGTATTTCGGCTTCATTATAAGACTTCCACAGGATGATTATCTGGAGAAAACATCGCACACGTACAAAATGTCTGGAATCTATAGGTAATACAGACTAAAAGTTGATGAACACATGAATACTATTTTGGGGTTTCGTTTTTTTATTTGCATATATATATATATATATATATATATATATATATATATATATATATATATATATATATATAAATATATATACATACATATATATATATATATATATATTATATATATATATATATATATATATAATTGTTTTATTGGTGATTGCAGCGTTCGTTATTTTAGCTTACTACTACTATTTTGATTGTTAGTAGTAAAGATGCAGATAGTTGCATCATTAGTCTACCTTAACTTTATCAGACGTATTTTTTCTTCATATATAAATATATATATATATATATATATATATATATATATATATATATATATATATATATATATGTGTGTGGACACGTAATTCTGGGTCACAACCGTCATCAGAATATTTCACTTAGACATGGATAAAACCTTTGATATTGATGTCTGTAGTCCAGCATCTTAAGTATGTACGATTTTTGCCACCTAAATATTTAATGTATTTTTATGTAATAGTTTCTATGTATATATATATATATATATATATATATATATATATATATATATATATATATATATATATATATATATATATATATATATATAGTACGTCAATGAAAATTAATAAGACCTGCAAATGGAAGCAAATCGATATTTTCAGTTGTTCAAAACAAGGAGCAGTTTGGTTAATAAAAACATTTATTTTTCATCTCTTTCTTTCCTTAAACCAGGCTTTTCAAAGATTAAAATCTTATCATCAGAGGAAAAATTATGATTGATAAGTTGACAGGATAGGACTGTCAAAGTTCCAAATTTTAAAAAGTTTACTTTTAAAATTAAAAAATTAAAAAAGTTTTTAAAAAAGTTTTTTAAAAAGTTCAATATTAAAACTTTTTAAATTTTTTAAGTTTAAAAGAGAACTTTTTCAAATTTGGAACTTTGACAGTCCTATCCTGTCAACTTATCAATCATAATTTTTCCTTTGATGATAAGATTTTAATCTTTGAAAATCCTGGTTTAAGGAAAGAAAGAGATGAAAAATAAATGTTTTTATTAACGAAACTGCTCCTTGTTTTGAACAACTGAAAATATCGATTTGCTTCCATTTGCAGGTCTTATTAATTTTCATTGACGTACTATATTTTTGCTCTATCCAGTATATTGAGCTTTCCTTATTTCACAATAGGTCCAACTCTCTAAAAGTTTACCTTTAATTATAATTTACATATATATATATATATATATATATATATATATATATATATATACATAGAACCAATTACATAAAACATAAATATATATATATATATATATATATATATATTCATATATATATATATATATATATATATATATATATATATATATATATATATATATATATGTATATATATATATATATATATATATATATATATGGGGTAAGGTAGACGATAGTCATGAAAATGAAATGCCGTGGTAGACATAATGTGTGAAAAATGACAAACGGAAAACCGGTTAAAATGCATGAGAAATAACAGAAACAATATATATATATATATATATATATATATATATTAACAATAACATAAAATACATGAAATATTTAGGTGATAAAAATCGTACATATATAATATATGTATGTATATATATATATATATATATATATATATATATATTGAGAGAGAGAGAGAGATTGATTGATTGTTTCACACACATACACATATTTTTTTACCTTATATAGTTTTAATGGTTGAGATACTTCCGAGACTATATATCTATATACATATGTATATATATATATATATATATATATATATATATATATATATATATATATATATATATATATATATATATATATATATATGTTATTTTTACAGATTTTACAAAATAACAAATAAATAAGTTAACATTCGACAAACTTCTCCATCGGCAGACAAAACAAATGCACATTAAAAAAAATCAAACTTTATTTAACGTTTATTTATTTTCATCCTAAAAAAGTGAAAAAGTTTAAGCACAATTCCAGTCATGCTTTACAGAACCGAACGTTTCCTTATGCTCCTTATTCTGTTTTCTTTTCCAAATGACACAACATATTAAGATCTGTTTCATCCTACTCTCTTAATTTATCGCCCACGATTATATATATATATACAAGGCAAATAGATGACACATCGTGTCACAGCGACTACCACAATTTAATCGACTTATATTTTTTCGGAAATTCATAAAAGTTGAAATTACAACAAAAACATATATTTTTAGGCATTCTTTTTGCATAACTAAAATAATAAGCCTCTTTACTTCTATATAAATAGTATAATTAAAATAATAATTATTATCATTATTATCATTAATATTATTATTATTATCTTTATTATTAGTATTATTATCTTTATTATGATTATTATTATTATTATTATTATTATTATATACTGACTTGGGGTTTTCTACACAAGTCATAGTCAGTGATTGCTTACTGATAAACACCGCTGGTTCTCTCTGGTTTCTGAGTGTGAACAAGCCTCCCCAGATTTAAAGTACTCCATACCTCTATTTGATAACCATAGTAAATGACTTTGCGGTATCACAACTGCCGCTTTCCATTGATTTTTCGTTGGTAAGGATCATTGGTCTCCTCTTAGATTTCGATGGCAATAAACCTTCCTAAGGCCCCATTCTTTTATTACCCTTCCTTACTAATTTGTGATGTATCGGCTGAGGCTGGTGCCATCACTTTTGGGGACTGGGACAGTTTATGAATTTTCTTGTAGTTTTTGTTCGTTGGGTTCATGTGGTAGTGATCTACAGGTGGTGTTGTGTTCTTCCTGTTGTAACATCCATGCGATTGGTTACAATTCGTAGCTTATGCGGGTTGGTTTCCGCATTCGAAGATTTTCCTTCAGATTGCAGTTGTTTTCATCATTGTGGTCTCAGTGATCTCTTCGATTCCAATTTTCCACAGTTTGTTTCTAAGTAGTATTGGACTATTCCTAGTGATCCTACGATTATTGGTATTATATTGACTTTCTGCAGAGTCCATATACTTTTCGATTGGATGGCAGGTTCCGTGTATTTACTTCGTTTCTCCGTCTCCTTGAACTTCACTTTGTTGTCTGCTGGAACAGCAAAATCAATGACTTGGATGGTTTCTTTCTTACTTGTTGAGTACTATGGCATCCAGTCTGCTTGCTTGTATGAGTTATTCTATTTGCACTTCCATATCCCAGAGGATTTTGTGATTTTCGTTTTCAAGTACTGTATCTGGTTTATGTTTGTACGATTTTTCCGCGTGTGTCGAAATACAGTAATTTGTATAGTTTCCAGTGTATAGCTTTTTCCACGCAGTCGTGCCTGTTCTTGTATTCTTTCTGGGCTTGCTTGCGTCATTAACATATTATGTGATTTACTGTTAGTATATTTGTCCACACAATCTGCATTTACTGTTTTCCTAGGTTTTATCTTTTTTAGCTTTAATGTAGTTTGTCATAACAGCATAGTTTTGTGCAGCTGTCAGTAGCGATTATGTTAGTCTTTTCAAGTCTCTATTTCTTAGCCATGCCCAGAATTGTTGGTGAATCTCTTCTCTGGTAATTCTTATAAAACGTCCATGTAACTCTTTTTCTTCCCTCTTTTTTTGTTTTTTTTGTTTCTGCTGTTAGTTCTTCCTGCGTTGTTACTTAGGACGGTGGCTCTTATTACGATGATGATACTTCCTGTTTTCTAGGGTCTGTATTTCTACAGCTCTATGTTGTGTCTTCAACGCAGTCTTCTATACGTACCGATCCCCTTCTCTTGTCGTTTCCTTTCACATAGAGTATGTCCGTATCGTCTTTAGGATGTAGTGCCCTTTGCATGATCATTAATATTCTAGTCTTCTGGTCAAGGTGACTGTGTTCTTAGTTACTCCAGCATATAAATGGTCTAGAATATCTTATTAGTGATACTGCTCATATGTTCTCAAATCCTCTTGGTTGGGCAGTTCCATGCTACATATTGTCTCCAATGTTCCTCTTTTCGTCTCTAGCAGCGCACACTTTTTCATTCCTAATTCCATTTGAATGTCCTGGCTGAAGATTCTGGTCGAATTCATCAGCTATTCCAGTTCCTTTTTGCTTTTGAAAATAGTTTCAGGACGTCTATGCACATAAGGTTGTTTATGATTTGATCTGTATCTGTAAACTTGTATCGGGCATCGAATTTTCTAGGTATATAGTTAAGAAACATTATGGCTGTGATAAGGAGTCTCTTTGGAAAATGCCTCTCTGTATTTTCCATTCCAGTCATGTGTTGCCCTCCAGCTGTCAATTCTAGTCTCTATGTTTGCATTGTTTTCCTAATAAGATAATAATGATAATAATAATAATAATAATAATAATAATAATAATAATAATAATAATAATAATAATAATAATAATAATAATAATAATAATTATTATTATTATTATTATTATTATTATTATTATTTATTTACTTACTTATTCTCTTGTTGTTTACAAAACGATTAACATATTATGAGTGTTAATTAGAGTTATACAGGCGATATGAATACATAGATAGCTCAGATATACATGCTTTACGCGTTCAGTAAATGACAATTTCCGGCTAATCATAACAATTTAAACATAATTTTTTCAAAGGTACTTCTTTCCCAGAACTGAGTTGTATTTCAGCATTTATTTGTTAAGTAAATAAAGCAAAACCTATAAAATACAAACGTTGGTGAACCCACATGAAGTGTAATACAAGTAGACAATTGATAAAATGTTTTATTTGGTCCCTCAAGTCTTGATGTCTCCGCAGAGTCAAATGCAATTATGGCCAAATCAAATGAGTTTGTCATATTTGTTTTAATCCATTGGTCATCATTATTGATTAAAACTGATCTCCTTCATTTTTAAATGATGTGGTTTTCATCCTTGGATATATTAGTATACATCTTGGCAAATGGTATGGCGATGGTGAAGAGTTATTCTGATATAGACGGATAGAAATCAACTATGTCAAATTGTAGGAAGGTACATGGGTTCCTGTTTTCGATATTATAAAACCAAGGGATTGCTTCAGCAGTATTCACCCATTATTTTATATACACTCGCAAATATATTTGATAATACAGATATCGGCCTATATAGAGATGAGGGATTAGCGATAATAACAGATTCCAATAGAGTCAAGGAAGAACACTTCAAGAAAATGATGCGCATGGAAATAGAAAAAAACTAGACCTTTAAGTAGAAGTACTGGCTAACATGAAAATAACTGACGTTCTCGATGTTACGTTAAACTTAAATAAAAATACTTACGAACCATATTTAAAAGGTAATGCAAATCCAATATACGTACACCCAAACTCCAATCACACCCCCATAAATCATAGAACAGATTCCGAATTCTATTGAACGTAAGTTTATCAATAATTCTAGCAACGAAAATGGTTTTTAAAAATCACATCACATTTACAATACAGCTCTAAAAATAGTGGTTACCATGATACAGAAATTAAATATAAGAAACAGGACACCAACAACTATGATAAAATTAAAAAGAAAAGAAAAAGAAATATAATCTGGTATACACCGCCCTATCACCAGAGTCTAAAAACTAAACTGGGCAAGAAATTCCTAAATCTGATTGAAAAACACTTCCCTGTAACAAATCCCTGCATTAAATATTGAATAAAACTTACATAAAACTGTCCTACAGCTGCTGCGAAAACCTACAAATGATAATTAATGCACAAAATAATAAAATGTTAAAAGAGAACAGAAGATATGAAAGTAAAAAATAACAAAAAAAAAAGTAAAAAATAACAAATCGCTTAAAAACGTGATACATATAGCAAATATAACACTATGGAGAACAAACATATAAGCACTACACATAGAAATAACCAAAATAGTAAATCAACCGAAAAGAAGTGAAACAGTCAGCAATGAAAAAGAAACATGTAAGTGCATACATTGAACAAAGTATTTACTACAAAATAAATGCCTTATGAAAAGTATCGTTTACCAAGCCACACTATTTACCAAAGAAAGACCGAATAACAACAAGTGCTACGTAGGTATGACTTCCTTTGATTTTAAAACCAGATATTAAAAATACGAGAGGCCAGTACATGTAGAAATTAAGACAACCTGTGTAGATTATGTCTCAATGACAAATTTAAAATCCTAAACATTAAAGACCCCAACAATATATTAAACTGTAAAAGTGAGATAGCAAACAGCTGCCTGCACAGAATAAAATTTACCTTAGGCTAACATATAAATATATATATATATATATATATATATATATATATATATATATATATATATATATATATATATATTCTTTTAGGTATGGTTATCTGTTTATGAATATATGTATTTAGGTAATTACTTTTTAGTATTTAATGAAAATATTCATACTAATGTCCACCTTTGAAGTAAATACATCTAAATTGTCGAGCACTGTCTGAAATTATCACAACCTGAGGTCGTTAAGCTAACCCTAACCCTAAACCTAAGCCTAACCAAAGCTTACACGTCGCGTGTTTAAGCACTCTTTGATCTCGGTACGTTTGTGCCCCACCGCCGGTTTTAAATGTATCTTAATTTCAGTAGTGTATGTGGTGATTCCCGTTGACCATATTTAATTATGGCGTAAGATCGTGACTCTCTTCTGAATCTGCGAACTGCATTCGAGCCCGTCCGACCGCCTGACACCTCAATTCCTGCACTATGAGGAAGTAAGTCCAAAACCACTTTGTCTGTAGGTAAGTACACTTTAATACTTAATTTAAAAAATATTCATAGTTACATATATATATATATATATATATATATATATATATATATTGTCGCTCCTCGTAAAAATAAGTAGAGCACTCTAAATGGTGGTACAAACACAGCATGACGTCACTTGCTTTATATGCATCATTCCTTCTTTAATAGAAGTAGAATGCCTCGACATCAAGCCGCTTTTATATGTGTTAAATTATCATTGTTTATCGGCTATTCAAATATTGGGCGCGCGGTTAACGACGTTGGATGTAAGTTGAAAAATACTTGTAATGCAGGGTTTCGAATCGTACGACCAGTAGTGAATAGTCATATCTCTATGCTGATGAGTCCTCATTGAAAAGGGACGAAACGTATACGTACATAGATAATATATATATATGTGTGTGTGTGTGGGTGTGTGTGTGTGTACAGTATTCACTCCGAAACTAATTAACCGATCATTATACATTTCGGAACACAACGGCTTGCCGTAAATGCGCCTAAATATGGATTAGGTTATGTTTTATTTAATCTATGCACCGTTGCTGAAAAAGAGATCGAAGCCCTCTCTGGAAATTCAAATTTAATCAATAGGTTTTAGGAAAAAATATATACATATTCCTTATATTTTCGCTTCGTGCGATTATTTAAAAAAGATTTATGGGTTATTCTATCGACACAACTCTCTACTTTAAAATCATTTAAGTAGATCCATAGTTATTAGACACTAATTGAACAAAATCCCGTCACATTAAAGATCACTTAAGCTTAAATCTTAAATTAGAAACATTTTAAATAATCCAAATTCTTTAATGGATTTTAATCAAATATAGAATAACGTTTCGCGCATAAGTTTATTATATGTCAATTGTTATATTCCTTAAAGGGTATAACATGATAATAAACTGTTTTTCCCAGGAAACTATTCCCAAATTCCATGTGACGGGTATCATTATAGTATTTAGATAAGACATAAGTTTTAGTGTGATTATAAGTTGATTTTAATATTCATATAAAAGCACAATACAATATATATATATATATATATATATATATATATATATATATACATATATATGAGGATATACATATATGAGGAAGAAAAAGAAAAGAAACAACTATAAGACAGTCTCGTCCGACAAACTTGTTTTACAATGACAGCTTGCAAAAAAAATAAAGCTTTTATTTATGCAAAAAGCGCCAATCTGCGCAAACATTAACCGGACTCTACTTATTATAACGCAGTTTACAACTTGACGTGTTTCTCTGCCTATACCGTGATTCGACCCTTCGGGGGCAATACCATCAAAATGAGAAAAGAAAAAGAAACTGTAAGACAGTCCCGCCTTACAAAGTTGTTTTACAACGAAAGCTTGCCAAAAAACTACATAAATGATTTTTTCATTTCAATTAGACCATGTGTTGATTTTCAAAAATATTTCAATTAAATACATTTCCATGGGTTCTTCAAAGATGTTGTCAATTTCCTTATATATATATATATATATATATATATATATATATATATATATATATATATACATACAGTAGTACTTTATATATTTTTTTTGTTTCCTCAATGACCGTTACGCTTCATACGAATCGGAACATAATCCTCATATTCGTCCCACCCAGGAAAGAATACCCAATCCAAACTTAAATAAAATAAACATATTTTCATACTTGACGAAGTCGATAATTGGCTATTTTGCCAATTAAATTACATCAAACTCAGCTCAACCCAAAAGCAGATGGAAAAAATATTTTGCATAATAAATTTGCACGCAAATACTGTTCTCCAAGAGCTAGCGAGATTTCGCGAATTGATAATGGCCACTTTTAATCGCTGTCGTTGTCCCAAGGGTGAGACTTTGCACCCTTTGAAGCTTAAGATGTTTTTGGAAGCATTTTTTTCTTTCTTAAGAGCATTGTAAATTCGTTGTTTGTTTAAAATTTGTTTTCTTAGTTCTTAGTTAGGCATGAAGTTTAATAATATCATATTGCAGTGTATAGTCATTATTAGAAGTTTAGTCACTTCTTTTATTTTTCAGTCTCAGAAAAATCAAATAAACTGCAGGGGTCCACCAACAACACTTTTAAGAGTTTAGCTCATCCTAGTATATGATATCCGTGTGATAAGATCCTGTTGTTATGTAAACTAGGGTTAGTCAAAAGTTTTGTATTTCACCTGCATCCACATTTGGGGACCTACTGCTGAGACAACTCTTCCTGACCTTGATAGGGTACAAGATCGACTTTGTAATCTAGTGGTTGAACATATCTACAGTTTTTTTGCTCATGGAAGAGACGTTGCTAGTGTTTTACTACCTTATTGTTATTCCCATGTGTGATGCTCGACTAAAATTCCTGGTTTCCTCCTCGCAAGAAATTTTCAACAAAAACCCCTCCTGCTACCACACCTGAAATGAACAATAATTTCTACCTCCGTGTTCTTAGCGTCTGGCAGAATTATCGAAACAGAGTTTTCATTGAAGAACTGTATATCTATGAAACACATTACTACCCGACTGCTCTTCTGTTGACTTCAATATGAACGTCCACAAATCCAATGTCATTAAAGTACTTCAATGGAATGTACTCCGATGAACTTACTGCTCGTGTGTCCCCTCGACGTGAATACACACAATTAACCCGAAAATCAGCTAAATCCCATCCATTCACTGTGGAGCCCCCCCCCCATGCCGGATAACCTTCTACTGCAATAGTTGCTCACCTCGAGCTTCCGGCCTTTGTAACTCCCTACCTGCTTTCCGTTTCCCTGTCTGTACGGACATGCAGAAATGTAAAAGTAATGTAAATAAGCATCTCGCTGCACAGCTCCCAATTGTTCACCCTAATTCTCAGTAGCCCCTTACGTCTGCAGTGGCAACTTGCTTTGTTTGGGGTGACCTAATTAAAAAAAAAACACGATTTTAAACTGTCTATATTATACATCAATAATTTCAAACATTTCAAACCGACATTTGATCCAATTCGCTAAACCTTTTACTCGAGTGGCTTTTCGCATTGATAAATGCTTACTCATTTTTTTAGCAGGCATTCATTCAGAGTAATTACGTATGAAAAGCGTGTAATATAAGAAAACCATACCGTTATATAGTCTTTTTGCAATTGTAGCATAGTATTATTATTATATTATTGTAAAATTATTATTTAAATTTCAAATATCTGTTGATTAAATCTTTCAACATTTTCTTCAAATTTTTTTTTTCTTAATTACCTTCGTTGTAGTTTAGTTGTTACATCCGCGAAGAAGTTATTGTTTTTGGACGAGTTTGTTTGTGTACAGCCGAGCGTCCACATCGCTTGACCAAACTTGGTCAAAATTCTGAGTATGGCCACACTTAGAACTGCTTAATTCTTAGATATCGCAGTCAAAAGTCAAAGAAAATGTTAAAATGACACTCATGTCGATAACTTCGACACTCTTCTTCTGAGAGAATCGCTACATGGCGCATGTTGTAGCTAAATATATATTCGCATCATATTATATTGACCGCTATCCCCCATTCACCTTTTGGCAAAGATCACAGTGAAGTATCTGTTCCGATGTATTCTATACTCTGAATACCGATATTGTCTTGATCTCCAGGCCGTGATTACGCTGGTCTGAGGTATTGCCCTGCGCAGTTGTAAGAGGTTCACCCTCCCAGGCGTAAACTTTCCTTTCGAGAAGGGGTTAGTTTATTGCTAATCGCATAAGATGCTCCTACCGAGTAATGCCGATGGTCTGCTAAAAAATGTAATAGGTCAGAACGCGCTAATCCTTGTGTGCTTGCTGACCACACATGACCTTGTGTCTAGCCTTCCAAAGAAGAAATTAATTGAAAAAACTTTGACATTGTGTCTAACCTCCTGGTGGTAAAAACCTTGACCTTGATCTTAAAAAGTTTGAACAAGATCAAAGTTTTGTCAGAATTTCAAATTTCGGATGAGTAAAAAGTGTGTTAAAAGCGGGATTATTTACACAAAGTGTGATTAGGCAGAGAAGTGGGCAATTCTATTAAAACTTCAAGATAATAATTCGGTCCACATGCCAGTCTAATCAGATAAATAGTTTTTCAGTTATGAAGGTTTCTATAACTTCGGGAATAGTTCATATAATATGGAGAAGTAAAACCCGGATATCGCTTTTGTCAATCGTTAGTTTGTCAAACGTTAGGTTGTCAATCGTAAGGTTGTCAATCGTTAGGTTGTCAAACGTAGGCATATCAACTGCCAACTAACTTATGTTTGTGTTCGTTATTAGTGTGAGTTCTTTTAGAATTAAAGATACGATCTTGTATCGTATATCTGTTAGTGCTTGCCTGTGTGCTACTAAGACATTTGCTGTTTTTCTGTATTTTACTCATTGGGCCGTAGATTTGTATCGAATCTTCAGTAAATTTCATTCCGATTATTTAGAACGTAGTGACGTTAACGTCGTCGTTCCGATATCAGTGATAAATCCAAGCTAATATTAAACCACTCCGGAGAGTGGTTTTGTCGATTGCCGGCCAATGTAACGTTTCACTAATGAGACGTGTTTAATGTTAGATGGAAGAATCGTTTGTCGTTGCTAAAACCAGTTTATTTTCTCATTGACACGTCGTAAGTAATAATTTCACTAGTTTTAAAAGTATTGATGGTTGTGATATAGTACAAATTATATTATGTTTTTGTGTTTCCTTTGGTTATGTAATAAGGTTACACATATAAACTCCTAGAACGTACAGCTCAATGCCTTGATGTGTTCTTCTTTGATAGAACTCTAAGTATACCTATTATGTGATATTTTCGTCCATGAGATAGACATAAGCCACAAGGCTCAGAAATAGTCGCCCAAATCAATTCTACACTAATAAGAACAACTTTATTTCGTTTACACAACGTCTTACGTCAGACTCACTTACCATAATCTCATATCCTGCCATAGGGATCAAATTCTAATCTTCAATTATAATCATTGTTCATATAAAAATGAATGAATAATAAAATGAAATATTAATTATTATAATACGATTGAACTTCTCTTTAAGTTATGTCTTGTTTTCTGTGTGCGGTCGTCTGATTTTCAAAGTTGCAGCTATCTTAGTTGTTTTCTTCTTAAACTAGACGGTATTACTTTTGTGTTTATTTTTGCAAGAGGATATCTTCCTAAATTATTAAAAGATGTTCACCCATCCCGGATTTTAACATATTTTATTAATATTTTAGCAGTTAGTCATATATTTACTGATATGATATGTGAAAGATGTATTGAAAAACAAATACATAATTGTGAAGATTTATACCCAAATTATTCGACCTCCTATTCATTCCATGAATTTGAACAAATACATAGAAGACATTGCCGAGGCTACTGCAAAAAGGTGGGATCCCTCTACCGGGTTAGAAAACTTCTCACACCTTACAGTATCCTATATCTCTACAAAGTCACCATCCGAATATGCATGGGGCATTGTTGTTACATCTGGGCTGGCGCACCATCCATTAGTGTCTCTCTCTTAGAAAGGTCCAAATAAACCTCAACCCTAATAGGTCCTACACTATTCATCTAGTACCAGTCCCTGTCTCATCGCCGCAATGTTGCATTCTAGTGCTTGTTTGACACATACTTCAATGGAAGGTGTGCCGATGAATGTGCTGCTCTGACGCCCCTTTGACGTAAATACACTTTACCAAACAGAAATCAGCTAAATCCCACACATTCAATGTATAAGTCCTCAGATGCTGGAGAGCTTTCTACTCTAAAGGTAATAACCTCGAGCTGCCGGACTTTGGAACTCTGTTCCTGCTCTATATTTCTTCGACTGTACCTTCCTAAATACTAACCTACTTATTGTCTATCAATGTTTCAGAAAAATACGATTTTATTGTAATCTTTAAGTTTTAATAGAATAATCTACTTCTCTGCCTTATATGACCTTATTTAAGTAAACCGTTTTAACACTATATTTATCACCCACATTGTATATCTCGCTAGAAGGTTTGATTTTTCTTCAGATACTTTCCCGAAGGCCATTTTAGAATTCATTCACATGGTTCAAGTTTCGTATGTGCAAGATGTTATTCCTGTAAAAAGGTTTCATTCT
>OY744519.1:198996272-199003772 GCA_963556195.1 Sepiola atlantica | reverse complement strand
ACGTTATGTTTCATTTATAGTTTTATCTCATCACATCATAATTGATACACGGTTAAATATGTTTCTTACTAAGGAATCAGCACTGATCAATGCCCAGAGACTACTCGAGGATATGTGTTAAAGGGATACTCAGTTGAACGATGATTGCCACCACAGTATAGGCAGTAAAGTAATTACGAATAAGTGCTTATCCAATAAGATCGCTAAACAAGTATTTGTTTACATGAGACTTGAAGGCGACTATTTTATAGTCCTTTGTGAAGTAGACTTATTGAATTCTGTTCTACAGATACGATGTATTGGGAAAAAATGTGCTTGCAAGCTCCGTTTGTTTTTTTGGTTCATATATAGAGAAAATAAAGTGTTTTGATGTGGGAGTAGCTATGCGAGTTCTTTTAGTTCATGATTTACAGAGAGGCAGGGAATGAAGCTCAGTCGAGCACCTACAATTAAGATATCGAAACAGAATAGAGAGGCTAGCAATATCTCTAGTCTCTGAACGAGTCTGTAGAAAAGAGTAGTGATCATACACTACTAGATTACGAAGTCGGTTTTCTACACGGTTAAGACACGAAAAGAATGCTCCGTTCAGCACCTCTCCGAACATGAAAACAGCACTTCCTTTAAGGAAGGATGCCAAATATTATTTTAAAACATAACCCAATACCTAATCAAATAGATAATTTTCCTGTATGTTGTATAATTTTACTATATATATGGATCATTCTCTATCGACCAAGCGCCGCAATGTTGCATCCTTATGCTTGTTTTACAAGTACTTCAATGGTATGTCCTCTGATAAACTTGCTGCTCTGGTGTCCCTTCGACGTAAATACACTCGACCAACCAGACTGTCAGCTAAGTCTTATCAGTTCACTATGAAGCCCCCAGATGACGAAGAGCCTTCTACTCCAATAGCTTCCTTATTCGATCTGCTGAACTTTGGAATTCCCTCCCTGCTCTCTGTTTCCCCGACTGTACCGACATGCAAAAAATTTAAACTTATGTGAACAAGCATCTCGCTGCATAGCTCACAATTTAGGATTACCTCCTAAACTTTAACTCTAATTCTCAGTAGTCTTTTTCGGCTACAGTGGCGACTTGCCTTGGTTTGGTGAACTAACGTTTTAAAAAAAGAATGAAAATGGCTTAGGTGACATTAACTCAGGTTTAGTGTAATATATATATATATATATATATATATATATATATATATATATATATATATATATATATATATAAAGTATGTTATGAAAATATATTTATGCATTTTAGCCTGAAGATTCCCCCGGGGATGAAACGCGGGAGCCTCTGTGTAGATTATTTGTCATACATATATTTTCATAACTTATTACCTAGCTCTACTTACGTATCGACTACTGTTGAAGTAAATACTGAAAAGTGATACATACACACACCATAACCTCTTATAAAAGTGTATGTGGATACATGAAATAGTAATTATATATATATATATATATATATATATATATATAGAGAGAGAGAGAGAGAGAGAGAGAGAGAGAGATAGAGAGAGAGAGGGGGGCAAGATTGAGAGAGAGAGAGGGAGATATGGCCAAAAAGTTAGAATCAACGATTTCTATATTTAGCGTTGCAAATATTCTATTTACCATGTTTTTTTAGGTTTTTATTTTTTATTTATATGCACATATTTGTTTGTTAGTTTAATTACGCAAACAAAATTACTAAATCGATTTTTATAGAATTAGGTTAACACAATGTCACACGAGCCCTTTCCCAAAAACAGTATATTAAATCTTTGAGCGGATCTGATTAGAAATGCCGATACATTAATGCTTGATATATTAATTCAAATTAAGAATCAGGCAAACACAAGCCTCGTAGAGTATTATTAACTACGTTATATAGTTGCAATGCTTCAATTTCAGTTGTCATGCTTTAATAGTTGTGATTAAAATAAGTAATCGAGACACATGTGGAGGCGGAATACCATAATTAAGTTGAAGAATACCTAAACCTAACCCTAACCCTAACCCTAACTCGTTAATATAAACCATCTACAATTGCTGAAGATATTAACATTTGATTTAGAAATTTAATTCGACTTTCTTTCTATCTAAATGTCAATATATTCACACTCCCCGACATCATTGGAATCCGACACTGCATATCACAATCAGTACAGTTTGTTCTGCTATTGTGTCATAACTTCTTAATGCCAAGAGCCACTCCAGTATGAGTGTTAATTAGACAGAAATTAGTGCCAGCCGAAAGATGGGGAACACTATTGGAGTACTACCATTGATCAGTGTTATAGAACTGATTATGATGTATGGGGCGCTTTTTTGACAACGATTTGTTTACATTGGATTTGATGACGACAATATTGTTATCAGCCGGGGTGCGGCCTCGCGGTAATGTGTTCTACAGACAGGAAGCCGTTACAAAGAACATTTTGGCAATGGAAATTCCACATGATGCTTGGCATATGCAAGTAGTATGGAAAGTTTTGTTTCTTGCTGTGGTTGAACAAACGAGTTCTTCCTGCGAATGTCTTACAAAAGAAACACACGAAACAAAAGATTGAAGTTGAGTAGAGAACGGACCATTGGAATATAGATAGATTATAGAGATATACTAGCAAAGTCTCTTCTCTGACAACAACGCCCGTAGGAAGTTCAGTATTAAATAAAACGATGCCCTGACCTATTGCTAAACTGTACATCATGCCTAACTTAATACGTTTTAGTTGACGGGCACGTTATATTGAACACTTACTAGTTGAATTATTTAGTACAAAATGCATTTATTTATATCTGAGTATAAAATTGACAGGTAACTTGTGAATTATATTCACAATATCAAACACACATTTAGTATAAGGTAAACTCATGCCTGACCTCTTTACTGTCCACCAACAGCGACACTCCCGGACTGAAGAGTTCATTTTTCGGAATCATATGCGTGCATAAGAAACAAAGACAATCGCAATTTAGAAAGACGCCTTCTTTCTGATCACGCTGTTTCTTTTCACGGCCAAGCATGAATTATGTCTTTGCGTTAAGAAGATATATTAGATACTCGCTCGTTGGCTTCAACTGTTCGACTTACTTTGGACGCTCTTTTTTTCTACACTGACGTACTTTCCTTTGAGCTATTTTCCTCACGCAAAACGATGGTCTTACCCATGTCTGAACCTTTCATCATGCCTATTTTGATGGCAGTCTAACTCTCAAGCCTTACCCATCAAATAAGTTCTAGTTGATCTACACGTATATTTTATACATCTTACTAGTTGAATAATTAAATACAAAATGCATAAATTGATATATAATTATACAATTTGCAATAACTTGTGAACTGTATGCACAATATAAAAGATAATTTCGTTAAAAAACTAAAGTTTTTTAATATTTTAAAATGTTACAGATAGTAGTTGAGCTACAGAAAATTAAGACAAACCTCTATTTCCAAAAAAGTGTTCTCCTTGAAACAGGAATAAACAAAGTGTTCATCTAACTCTTATTTTAATGATGTTTAGAGTGTTTCAGGACGTGGTTGAGGTTTTGCAAAGAGGACACAACAACAACACATACATGTTTGGTGCATTTTAGGTCAACAAGCCGATATCTTGAGACAACCTGATCTGATAGAACTTGGTGAAATTGTTATAGTTTTGGAGATGAGTTGGAAGCAATATTCCTTTCAACGTTGCTGTTCTGCTGTTAAAGCTTTTGAATAGGAAATGGTTGCGGGTATTGTAGCATTGACTAATGTCAATCGGGCAGTGTTAGGGATTAATGCAGTGGTTCTAACAAAATAGTTTGATTAGTCTGGTGATTAGGGTAAGGGTAAGGGTTACGGTTAGGATTAGTCTAGTGATTTAATGACTGACGAAAACTATACTGACATTGTAACCTGCTTTCACCGTCCAATTTTTAAGAACTTGTGTTGTTTTAATATCGTGGGTCAGACCTAGCTGTTTATTGTTTGGCCCATTCCTCAATGACGCCTCCATTGTTATCAGCGCATATCCAGTATATCACTCCGATGCACCGCCTTAGAGGATCAGACGATAAGGCCTTGAGGAAAATTTAAAAACCCTCCCCTTACCACCACCCGCCCCACTTCACTGATCAAAAACAATGCCAGCTCTTAAATCTACCCCATCAACTCGTTGTACCAGACAATTACTTACATATGTTCGAGGTCGGTTCAACCACTAATCTATAAAAACGTAAAACAAGGTTATACGCATTAAAATAAGTTAATCATTTAAAGTGCAGGATCAACAATTCTTAAATCTTGTCGCTTAAATCATGTAGCTCTCGTTTATATCTGTAACCGAATTTCAAAAATTAAATGTAAACATTCATTGCGGTCTAACGTGTATTTTCACAAACGAACTCTGTTGATGCTGAAGATATGATTTGTCAGCATCCAAAGAAATTGGGAAGTTGGCTGTAGACTTAGAAAGATTTACCGGTTATTGTAGTTTAGTAGGGATGACCTCTCCTTTTCGCAACAGCAGTTTTTTCACAGAAGTTAATTTGCTAGCCGTTCTGTACCATATTGTTATTTCCACGGAAGATTCTTGACTCTTACCACTGCAAAGGACTTTCGTTTCACTGTACTTAAAATCATACGGAATTTAAATTAGCAGAGTTTCTTTCAGAAAGAAATCCCGTATGTAAAATTCGTTACCACATAACTATTTCCTTTAAAACTACTACAATATATTCGTTGTTACTTGTCGGTATTTTCTTTTTAAGTGTTCAATTGTGTCCATTCTATCGTTTTCAAAATTCTCATAGAATTGTCAATCATCCAACAAACGAACCATTAATCCTTTTGGAATTGGAATGTTGATATTCATTAGTATATAAACCAGATAAAAATACTTGCAACCTAGTAAACCTCAAGGAATATTATTTCATCTATGTTAATTAAAAAATGTATACAACTAATGTTATATATCACGAAATTATTCAGATAATCACACTTTTAGCAGATTCTATTTATTTCAAGACATTCGATTAGAGGTTAATTTCATAGAATACATATTTTCTAAGTCCACACTTTTATATAGTTATATATACATATTTCCCGTAGTTGTCAACAGAGACGTAAGGTGTTAGTGCTTAAATAGACGATAGTTATCATCACAAAGAAGTACAACCATTACCAACCAGATATATGAATTGAAATAATCTTTGTGTCAACAGCGAAAGTATATATTTAGACGTAACCGCTATAACTCTGTCAATACGTCTAATTATGCATATGTCTGTCCCGAGCCTAGTAGTTCAAAACGTAAAATATAAAAGTTCCTACCCTTGCTTTAAATTCCAAAAAAATCACCCCATGAAAACTCGGAAGAGACAAACTTAAATTGCAAATACTTTAAGCCTGCACATAAAAAATGAGCCACTCATCAAATTACTTTTAAATACAATGAACACGTTTTAGAATGTCTCTAACTATACTATCGTTAATCGCCAATGTCTCGATAAAAAATCTACAAAAAAGAAACACGGAATCTTTGCTCGATATAAAAACCACGATGTTTGTTATCGAAACATTAGTTATTTTCTTTTGTTTATCCAATGTATTAATGTATACATAATATTTTCTTTTGTTTTTCCAATGTATTAATGTATACATAATATGGCCGTATTGTTTGTTCTTACTTTCTTACTTTCTTCTTTTATTTATTTATGTATTTATATAATTCTATTAATTACTTTTCGGTCTTGTTATAGATAAAAAGCGAACAGTTAAAATTAGTAGTTTTCATATTTAATGAAAATATCATTTGCTTCCAAAAAGATGGTAGCATGTGACTTATTGTAGTAAGGTTGGTAAGTTTATCTGCGCAAAACACAAGATGTGTTTCTCTAACTTACTTGCCATACAATAAAAATACACTACTCATGTTTGGTTACTGTTAATAAAGACATGTATGCAAATTCCGAGTAAGATACAAGTTGTAAGGTACAAAAACAATAAATCGAATACGAAAATGACTTACTATTTATTTTTCTCTAAAATCTTACATAACAACAAGAGTGTTATTAGCTGTTTGTGTGATGCCCGGATGATTAAAAAATCATTATTTAATATTTCGGGAAAAGAAACTTCCCTTTGTCAGAAATAATCAATACCAGAAGAATTCCCCGACTATGCAGAGAATCTGACAAAATGAACGGCATTTTATTTTGTCATATATATATATATATATATATATATATATATATATATATATATATATATATATATATATATATATATATTAACACAAAAGGGAACAGCAGAAGACCTAAAACACAACTTTCGCCCAACTGTTGTGTGAGCTTTGTCAAGATTGGGAAAAATGCTAAAAGTGTCAAATAACGAGAAGATATATAATTATAGGAATATATATATAGTGATAGTGTTAATAAAAATTAGATCTATTTAGAAATGGAACATATGCAAATATATACACAAACACACGCACATATATACATATATATATTAATATATATATATATATACATATATATATATACATATATATGTATAAATTATATATATGTTTATATACACATATATACATGTAAAATACAATATTAAACAATAATTAAGATACAATATATAAAATATATATGTATATTTATGTGCCCGAAATATATATACAAATTTACATATATGTAGCATTGGCCAAAAAAATTGAAAAATTAAATAAATTATGAATAGAAAATCGAAACCGACTTACCATTTTCCCCCAACACTTTAATAGTAATAATTAGACTTATCACTGACGTAACATATTTCCAATTCAACGACAAATTCTACAAACAAAAATGTGGACACCTTATAAGCTACCATCTAAGCGGTGTATTGGCCTACCTCGTTTTAGAATTCTTAGAATCCGGCTCTTTCAAATTTAGACTACCCCCTAAAATCGAATACTTCAGATACATTGACGATATTCTTATGTTCCTCCTCGAAGACATACAAATAAATAACCTCAAAGACAAACTTAACACAGTAGAACCCTCCATAAAATGCACTCATTGAACTAAGATAAACAGCTCGATACCATTATAAGACACTCTTATAATAAAGTCTAACAACGAACTAGCTTTCAAAGTACACCGTACAAAAACTCACAAAAACGACTACATACACGTCTACTCTCACCACAATAGCAAGATAAACACAGGTATGATAATAGGCTTTTTATACGCTCTTTTATAATGCAGCCATCAATATATAGATGAAGAAATCAAACACCTCATTAATTCCTTATAAACATTGCAATACTCCACACATGTTATACTAAATGCTAAGAAAGCCGTTCAAATATTCTCAAAAATCAATAAACAAAAACATAAAATACCAAATACTTCTTTCATAGACAAACACCTTCTCTTACCTACGCATTCCAATAACACATCAATTTGCAACACACTTAACAAACGAGGCATTCCAACAGTACAAACCACATCACCAACCATAAAACAAACATTAAAC
>OY744519.1:198926272-198991272 GCA_963556195.1 Sepiola atlantica | reverse complement strand
AATTACTAGTCTTTTTTGTTTTGTTTTTGGAAAATGTTATTACTACTTGTGCCGTCCATGGAGACTCACTCATTTCAATGATTTCTTCACCAATCATTCTCGTAATCTCGGTTTTTATGAACTGTTTACCCTCAAGTGAGTAACGTCTAGATTTCATCGCTACAGGTTTGCAGTCTTGAGATAAATTATTAAAGAGAGATTGGCACTGAACATTGACTGCTGTTAAACCACAAATGCTAAGGGCTGGTTTGGGTCCTCCGAAGGTAATCTCAATACGAGAATGATGCTGAAGAAAATCGTGCCCCAGTATCACGTCACTGCAAACATGTTTTCATTATCAAAAGTTTGATGTTTTTGTATGAAATATTTTTAAAAAGTAAATTAACCAGACAATATCCAATTACTTGTGCTGATAAAGAAGCATTCGTCATAGACACACGAGTAGAACAAGAAAATATTTTCCAGTTATTAGCTGTTACAATATTAAAATTAATATAATTACTAGAGCTGCCGGTGTCAATTAATGCATCAGTAGAAACGCCATTAATTTTAACCCGCATTATACTTTTCGAGAGGGAGTCTGGACACGCAGCTGTTATAGTAGCTACCATGAGAGAGGCGATAGAATTTTTTAAAACATTATTTTTGGTAAACCTACAAACCTTAGAAAAATGTCCCAATTTCCCACACTTGTGACACCTAGCATCTCTGGCCGGACAAGAAGAACGAGGGTGTGTATTTAACCCACAAAAGTGGCATTTACGACCTGTGGAAGCAGCGGTGATAGGCAACTCTGAAAGGTTTGCATTGCCCGGAATTTCCTGGTTAAGGAAAGAAGTCACAGAGGAGGGGTCCGGAGAAGAATGCACACAAGAGAAGCCGAATTACAAGAGTGTGTGTTGTTCAAAGCAGCACCGACCGTATCCGACTGCAGGTAGAACACCGACGAATAATTTCGTGTATCGTGTGAGATACATAGTTAGTTAGTAGTCCGAATTTGTTTATCGGTCGTAGTGGATTTTCTGCATGCAACGTTTGCAAAAAGTTTTCAAATGTCGCTCTCCAATGAGTCGAACGTTGTTCAGAGTTAGAAGTGTCAGGTTCCACGTCGAACCGTTGTGGGCGCATTAATTGTTTCATGTTGATTGTGTGCTGAATAAATTGTAATGACTAACGAGAACAGACGTAACTTGGGAAAGCTTTATTCAGCACACAATGTTGGTACAGTATTAGTGCTACTATTTATAGTGGTTAGTAGAAGCAGGAGAGTTCTCCAAAGGGGAGATAAGTCAGAGTAAGGAAAGTTACTCGTAATTATTCATCACAAGAGGGGGGAAGAAAAGCAAGTAAGAGCAAAGAGAAATGCGATAAAATATCCTAAGACATAAATTAACATGAAAGAATACGAATCTAAGATAAACAAACGAAGAATCTCAGTAGAAAGTAATTAAGATATAATGAAACATAATAATTCGTTACAGAAAAGATGAAGAAATCATAGAAAAAGTCAAAGAATCGCGAGAATAACTAACAATAAGCGAGAAACGAGACATTTTAATATCAAGAAATAAAGAGAATAAATAAAAAAAGCGATAGATTTCAAGAAAAAACAAAGATAAAGGGGAAATGCGATTAAACATCTGAAGACATAAATTAACATGAACGCATGCGAAACTAAGAAAAAAAATCGACGAGTTTTTATAGAAAGTAATTAAGATATGAAGAAACATAATAATTAGCCACACCTTTACGAGTAGACAAAGAAATCATAGAAAACAGGCAAGGAACCTCGATAATAATTAAGTGACTAAATAAATACAGAGAAAAACGAGACATTTTTAGATTAATATAAAGAAATAAAGAGATAAATTAATTCAAAATAAAAAAACGATACAATTTAGAAATAGCAGAGGAAAAGAATGCGAGAAGACGAAAGGGGAGATAATCAGAATAATGTAAAATGAAAAGAAAAAAATCACAGTAGATAAAAGTAGAATAAAGAAGAAACAGAAAAAATAAGTGGAAGGAAGAAGTAGAATAATTAAAAGAAAACAGAGTAAAAATACAGAGAATAAGAATATACGTATGAGAAGAAATAGATGAATTAGAAAAGAAGAAGAAAAACAAATGATGAAGAACTTGAAGAATACATACATAACTTAAAATTAGAAGAATAAATGAAAATAAAATTAGAAGCAAAAAGATGAATGTGAAGGAAAAAGGGCAATTAGAATAAAAACAGTTGAAGTAAAAAAAATCAGAATGTGAAGAGGAATTAGTAAGCGGAAGAAGTAAAACAGACGAACGTAGAAGAATTACATTTTTTAATAGAAATCGCTCTAGCCAAGACATGAAGCTACTTGATGTAAGGAGCTAACAAAAACGACATATGATTATCGCAAACACGGGAGACGGTTATTAGCCTTAGTCTTTAGAAGACTAAGGTTATAGGTAAGGCAAAACAGTCATCAAGAAGAGAGTTCGATAAGCCTGCAGTTCTTGGTAAGAAGCTACTAGTATAGAAAGATGTATTACAATGATGTATCAACCCACAAGACGAACAGGTCAAACGAGCAAGGACAATAATAGTAAGGAATAAATCACACAATTCCGAAGAACACATGCCATGATAGTATTTATAGAAAATACTAAGACTAGCAGACCCATGTCTGAGAGAGAGGGTGCAGAGATGAAGAAATGGTGGGGCCAAGACATATTTCAGATAAGTTTCTGCACGATATATAGAACCCTCAAATGGGCAGAGAATCACCAGCTAAATATTACAGCAGTACTCTATACATGGTCTGACAGTAGATTTGTAGAGATAGAGAATAGCATCAGGTGTGAGAAGGTGTTTGGAGCGATACAAATGAATCCGCTTTATGAGAAGCAGAACGAGCAATGGATCTAATGTATGAACTCCAAGAAAGATTTTATGAGAGAGAAATACCAGGAAGTTTCATTTCAAGAGCCATCCATGAGAATCTCAGGAAAAAAACACGCTTACAATGCTAGACACGAGTTGAATATAAACGGGATTAAACAAAACAAAAGCAACACAATAATTGAGAGTGGTATCATCGGCATAGATGTAACTTTCTGAATAATATTCTCTGAAAGATCATTGATGTTGAGCCTAGAATAGAGCCCTGAGGAACACACACATTGATAGGAAAAGAGAATTAGAAGACACCGTCTAACGGTTCTCGATAGATTCGATCAGCAATAAAAGACCTAATAATGTAAAGAACCTCACCACAAAAAGCATCGAAAATAAAGAAGAAACTGTGAAGAGGAAAAGCAAGAATATGAAAAGAAAAAGAAGAGAATGTGAAAGAAAAGAAAAATTTAAACGAGAATAAAAAAACATAAAAAAGGAAGAATATTTTTAGGAGAAAAGAAGAGTTAACAAGAACATGAACATAGAATGAAGAACAAGAAAAAAGGAAAATATAAGGAAGGAAAAATAACATTTAGAAACATAAGGAAATACATGAAAACGAACTGGATAAATAAGTCGAAAATGTAGAAAAACAGAAGACAATAGAAGAACAATCTGAGGAAAATAGTAGAGAACGTCAGGAAAAAAATTATAAAAAAACAGAAAAAGAAACATGAACGAAAAGGAAAAATACACAAAGACGAAAAAGAAGACGAAAATCTATTAGAAATAGAAGAATGAGAAAAAGATTAATTCAAAGAACAGAAAAGAATGAAAAGTATTAAGAAGAAAAAAAAATGCGTTATGTTTGTCGTGTTAGAATTAATAGTACGTTGATAAGAAAGACTAGATTTTGTGTAAAGATTTGTATGATCTTATTCACACTCTCTCTCTGTCTCTCTCTCTCTCTCTCTCTCTCTCTCTATATATATATATATATATATATATATATATATATATTTCCCGAAACAGTTTTTCATGGTAAACAACTGATGATCCCTTAAAATAGTGTTAGAAATAAACTAATATAATAACTGTAAAAAATAAATTGATTTACATGAGTGATTTTCCACTGGAAGACTTGGGACTATAATTTTATTTTTTTTAAATATAGTTTTAATGGTTGAGAAACTTCCGAGACAATATATATATATATATATATATATATATATATATATATATATATATATATATATATATATATATATATATATATATATATATATATATCTTAAACCTTTCTTTCATTTTCCCTGCCTATATATTTACGTGTATATGGGAATGTCTTTCTCAATCATATATATATCTTTGTCTCGTAATGGCCGAGTTTTGAGTTTGAGATAAACAAATATGTATAGGCGAATAAATGGTTTTATGTTGTTTGTGTATAAATACTATTAAATAAGGAACGTTTTGAGTTGTAAAAAAGAAAAAGACGACCTTTTAATACATTTGCCGTCGAAAACAGGAAATGTCAGCATCCAGCATACGAAAACATGGATTGTGAACGATCTAGCACTGAAACGAACTCTTGTAGTGAATAATAAAAATAATTCATATGAGAAGTTTCTTGATCTCACAAGCTGTGTTATCTCAATAAAAATACAAACTTTAACATGTTTCTCATCGTTTTTTTTTCATCTTAAATTGAATTATGAAAATAAATGCTGATTTCGTTTCGTACTTCGATTCCGTGTTTCGTTAGTCCCTAGTTCCTGTATCTTCACACTTCATATTTGTAGCATAGTTACACATTTCAAACATGTTTTTCGTCCGATTATAGGTATATTTTTAATCGAAATTGTTCTTCATAAAATAGTATTTAAAACATGAAACCATATAAAAATATTTTTTTATCGCATATACATATTTGTTTGTATCTTATTGTGTTGGAAACTCTAAACTCAACAATTACCTTTGTTTTTTCATAATACATTGTTTCTCCTCCTTCTCTTCAAAGATCAACTATACTCTCTCTCTCTTTCTCTCTCTCCCTCCCTCCCTCACTCTCTCTCTCTTTATCTCCTCCTCGTTGACATCATTTATTTGCTTATTTAGTTCAATGCAAACAAATACACACTATCACTATTTCTTTAATTTTTATCCTCTCCCATTCTATCATACACTTTGGACATTTCGTCGTTCGTCAAGTAAAATTCTATCTTCCTATTTTTCTGTCACCAGGTTTACAAAGTGGTTCTCCTTATTAATACTATAGAAAAAGAGAGAATGAGAGAGAATGAGAGAGAGAGAGATAACATTAGACATAGAGAAATACACATCTCTAATCAGTGGCCATTATCTCAAACACAAACAAACGTGTGTCTGCTGTTATTCCCTCAGTCAGTTCTTCTATTTCTATATTTAACAAAATGCTTATCTTCACAAACACTCCTTTGGTTTCTATTTTTCTAATTATCTTCCTTGTCCTCTTTTTTATTGCATTCATTATATCTCTCTTTTTATTTTATTTGATCTACATCTCTCTCCTTATCTCTCTCTCTTTTTATTTCTCTCTCTCTTTCTCTCTCTTACTCTCTCTCTCTCTCTCTCTCTCTCTATATATATATATATATATATATATATATCCATATATATATATATATATATATATATATATATATATATATATATATATATATATATATATATATACACTATATAGTGTGCGTCTCCAATAGCCTCTAACAACGAAAGTCCAACTCTTAGCCTGCACGTGGCGAAACTGCTTTTACTAATAAGAGAAAAGGGCGAAGGCGGGTCTCTGGCGCCTTAAAACCAGTTGCTTCGGGCAGATGGGTCTCGTTAACCTGGGATTGTAGCCCATCCATGGGACGGAAACCCCTGATTTAAAACCTCCACGGCCTTGTGGATTACCGGTACACGGGTGAGGCTAAGGGAGTAAACCCCGACAGAAAATCCGGAATGGAGCCCCGAAGGCGGCTGGTCCCTGCACTGCAAGACCACCCAGCAACACTTGTAGCCAAGCTGACGTCAACTGTATCGGCTCGCCTTTCCGTTGTATCTCGCCAGCAAGGTTGGAGAAGGGGGTCCTGACGACTTGGCATTCCCAGGTCCTCCATATCTTTTGCCCAGGCTCGCGTCCTGGAGAGGTCACTCCAGTGCCGCATTGCGGCAACACAACACGGGGAGACAGCAGTTACCGGTTAAAAAGTCCTGGCAAATTGGCGTCAGCTGGGACGCCTTGGGTTGTCTTCTGTCGGTTGGGAGAAATCTTAGAATTCCATCTGGCCAGCTACCGCCCGCCTTAAGCTGGGCAACCCCCAGTCAATAAAGTGCTGGCCCGTCACTGTCCGTCTACTTCAGTGGGTGCCTGGAGTGTAGGCCAAAAGCCGAAAAACGGATTGAAACCTTGCACCAACGAAACCAAAACTAAAGCCACCAGTGCTGAAACTGGCAACATAGAACGTCAGAACAATGTGCCCTGGCCTATCTGACGACCTCCAAAAAATTGATGACTCTAGAAAAACTGCAATCATAAATGGGGAACTAAAGAGACTGAACATAGACATAGCAGGACTACATCAGACACGACTCCCTGGCGATGGTAGCCTAAAAGAGAGCGACTACACTTTCTTCTGGCAGAGGCAGGAACTACATGAACATCAACTCTACAGGGTTGGAGTTGCCGTCCAGAACTCCCTTTTACAAGCCATAGAAGCACCCTCCTCAGGCACACACAGAATCCTATCCCTCCATCCTTGGACCAGCGACAATTCTTACCGTTTATGCGATCACACTCAGTTCTGCAACAGGGGCAAAGGATCTGTTCTACCAGGAACTTGAGTAAAGATACAGCAGATCTCTGCAAAGGAGCAAATATTCCTACTCGGTGACTTTAACGCCCGGGTGAGAGCAGACTACGCTTTTTGGGCCCGTCCTTTGGGCCACTTCGGTGTCGGCAAGTAAAATGAAAACGGCCAGCATCTCCTTGAGCTCTGCTTTTACTGTGACCTCTGCGTCACCAATACCTTTTTTCCGACGAAGCCCCATCACAAGATGTCGTGGAGACATTCCAGGTCTCGCCACTGGCATCAACTAGACTGCATCATTACTCGTAAATCGCTCCTGGATCAAGTACTTGTTACGCGCAGCTTCCACAGCGACGACTGTGACACAGACCATTCTCTGGTCGCTAGCAAGATACGCCTCCTCCCCAAACGTGCCCACCGATCAAAGCAGAAGCACCTGCCTCGCATCAATACAGTCGGAACTGCTATGCCTGAGCTGCGTGAACGCTTCGCCAGGGCCATGGACAAAGCCCTAGAAGACTGTCCAATAAACAGTGTCATGCTGAGGTGGAACCACATTCGAGAGGCTATGTTTAAGACTGCTCTCAATACGTTTGGCAGGAAAGAAAGGAGGCAAGAAGACTGGTTTGAGGCGGGATCTACTGAGATCAAACCTGCCATAGCTGCAAAGCGTGATGCCCTCCTCGATTACACGAGAGATCCATCAGCTAGGACGTTTGCGGCACTCCGTACTGCTCGTAGCGATGCACAGAGGATTACCAGACGCTGTGCAAATGATTACTGGCTCCATCTCTGCCAGAACATCCAGATTTCTGCCGATCTGGGAAACGTGCATGGAATGTATGAGGGGATGAAAAAGGCTTTCGGTCCAAACGTCATCAAGACCGCCCAACTCAAGTCAGCTGAAGGCCTGGCCATTACTGACCGATGCAAACAGATGGAAAGGTTGGTTGAGTACTATCAGGGACTTTACTCAAAGGAGACCACTGTCACTGACTCAGCACTCGCGAAAACCAAATCATTCCCAGCATGGACGAGCTGGACACCCCACCCACCATGGAAGAGCTCAGCAAAGCCATCGACTCCCTAGTCAGCGGCAAGGCCTCAGGCAGCGATAACATTCCACCTGAGGTAGTAAAGATGGCAAAGGGTAGCTCCCTCATGGAACACCTATATGGACTCTTGCTGCACTGCTGGGAGGAAGGAACTGTGCCCAAAGACATGCGCCACACTAAGATCATCACGTTGTAAAGAACAAAGGAGAAAGAAGTGACTGCAACAATTACCGTGGTATATCACTGCTAAGCATTGTCGGCAAGGACTACGCACGCGTCCTCCTCAACAGACTGCAAATTCTCGCTGATCGCGTCTACCCAGAGGCACAGTGTGGCTTTAGACCCGCCAGATCGACCATAGACATGTTTTTTCCATATGACAACTCCAGGAGAAATGTCGCGAGCAGAGACAGCCTCTCTATCTGGCCTTCATCGACCTGACCAAAGCTTTTGACTTTGTCAGCCGAGTTGGACTGTTTGTCCTCCTTCAGCGGATTGGATGCCCGCCCAAGCTTCTGAGCCTAATCGTGTCCTTTCATGAAGACATGAAAGGGACCGTCCAATTTGATGGATCGAGCTCTGAACCGTTTCCGATCAACAACGGTGTCAAACAGGGATGCGTTCTTGCCCCTACGCTCTTCGGAATTTTCTTTTCCTTGCTCCTCTCGTACGCATTTGATGAGTCTGTTGACGGCGTGTTCATACACACCAGGAGCAACGGTAGATTATTCAACATCGCACGTCTGCGAGCCAAAACGATGGTTCAGAAGGTTCTCATCACAGATCTCCTTTTTGCATATGATGCTACCCTTGCTGCACACTCAGAGGAGGCTATTCAGCTGCATGCAACGAGTTTGGACTGTCCATCAGTCTGAAGAAAACAGAGGTCATGTGCCAGAACGTTAGTGAAGCTCCAAGCATCTCCATTGGTGAACACACCCTCATGGTTGTGGACGAGTTCACCTACCTCGGCTCTAAAATCGCAGGCAGCCTTTCCCTTGACTCTGAGCTTAACACAAGGATCGGCAAGGCAGCAACAGACATGGCCCGCCTGACCAAACGAGTTTGGGAAAATGGTATGCGGATTACCAACACAAAGATGCAAGTATACCGGGCAGCTGTGCCGAGCACCCTCCTCTATGGCAGTGAGGCATGGACACTCTACTCTCATCAGGAGCGCAGACTGAACGCCTTCCGCCTTCGTTGCCTCCGCAGACTCCTCGGCATCACCTGGCAGGATCGAGTCACCAACATCGACGTCCTGGCCAAGGCAGGATTGCCCAGCATGTATGCTATGCTGCGAGCTAGACGCTTCCGCTGGTTGGGCCACGTGCTCCGCATGAACGAGGGCCGCATCCCCAAAGACATGCTATTTGGAGAGCTTGCCTCTGGCACAAGGACGTCTGCAAGCGGGATCTTAAAGCTGGTGGACTCAACCCCTCTCAGCTCCAGCCCACTGTCTTAAACCGCCAAGGTTGGCGAATCGTCATCCGGAACATCATCAGTGCAGCTGAGGAGAGGAGAAACACCTGATGGATGGAGAAGCGATCACGCAGAACGCAAAAGACAGGAGTCTCCCCATCACATGCTCACTGTTAAAAAAACAGAAAGATGAGAGAAAGAAACAAAAAACAAAGACTACACAGCCTGTTGCAGCCCTGGGTACAAATTCTGACCAAGACCATGACGCGCATCCCCCATGATCTCCAGAGATCGATAGAGCCAACAATGATATATATATATATATATATTATTCAATATAAATAAAGTAATAAAAAATAAAGAATAAAACCAAGTAAACAAAAAAACAAATGAAATAAAATATAACATAACAAGACAAAAGAAAACATACAATAATAATAAACTCAACCACACACCCTCGCTTTTCCTTCATTCACCATTCAAGAAAGTCGAAAGCGCTAGAAACTAGGCCGAATTCTGAACAATCGATGAAATACTGTATAGGCTGCCGCCTTAAACCCGAAACATTACTCGACACCTCAAAAACATTAAAAAGAAGTTATTCAAACGCGAAAATTCCGTGTTGTTCAACAAAGCTTGATTGAGTAATAACTGGCTACCTAAATGTACATATATATATATATATATATATATATATATATATATATATATATATATATATATATATATATATATATATATATATATATATATATATATATATATATATATATATATATATATGTATATATATATATCACTTTTTCTCTGTCGTTCGCTCTATCAACCTCTTACGATATTTTTTTATCTCAATTTTTCTGATGGAAATCGCTTCAGACAAGGCATGATGCCACTTGGTATAAGGAGGAGGTAAAAAAATACCTCAAGGTCAACACCAAGCCAACGATAAGTGTTATACTGATAGATTCTGACCCATAAAACAGTAATTATTCCCCCTTTGTAAGAAACATCGGTCATGAAATGTGGGGACTAAAGAACAAAATAAGGGAAACGAGAGTTACGAGGTGCCGAAAATAAACCAAAGGTCCATTTCTACTCTGTTGTGGTTTCTCTTCCTAAACCAATAGCATGATATCTCTCGACCCATCTCACCATGCCATTCGATCATTCTTTATCGATCACTCTTTCAATACAGATATCTCAAACATTCCCTTCTCTTTCTCTCTCTCTCGCATCCTCTATCTTTGTCAGTATCTCTATCAATATATCTCCCCTCTCTCTTTCTTTCCATTACTCTCGCTCTCTCGATATGTCTCTGTCCCTCTCTATCACTCTCTCGATTTCTCTCTCAATCACTTTCACTGTTTGTATATCTCTTTCTTTTTCGATCTTTCAAAAACTCTCTCTACTCCCTCTTTAGACTTCTTTCTTTCGATCTCACTCTTTCTCTCTCTCTATTTTTTTCTATTTCTTATCTCGCTCTCTTTATCAATCTCTCTATAAATCTTTCTCCCTAATATTTCTGTCTCCGTCGACTGCTTTCACTTGAGATGAAATATGTTTATTTTCCAAATCTTTTATTTACTTTTTTTCAATTTGAAATAAAAGAAGAGGAAAGATTTTAATTCACTTTATACTTAGGCTCTAAACAGGAGATTCGCTTGAGCGAACTGAGACAGTCAGGCAGACACGATGGCGAGCTCTAGCCTCATATATAGTGTTCCATATATATATATATATATATATATATATATATATATATATATATATATATATATATATATATATATATGTATATATTGAACACTATATATAAACGCTTAATATATATATATATATATATATATCTGTGTGTTAGTGTGCGTACTTTCATATACGTAAATATATGTTATATTCTATATATATACCCATGCATATATATATATATATATATATATATATATATATATATATATATATATATATATGTTCACATGTTCACATGCTGGTATATGCATATTTTGTTTTAATAACATCTGTTATGCATGCATATTTATACATATATATAAACATATATATAAATACATGCATATATATATATTTATATACATTATTATATTAACATATGTGCATACACTTTTGTAGGAAAATATAACCATGAATACATCTGTTGTGTATAAATACATATATATATATATATATATATATATATATATATATATATATATATATATACATGCATTATACAATAAGGTATGACGTATATGTTTATGTTTGGATTATTTACTTCAATTATGCTCAATACTTCAAAATAATAGAATAAGATTTACTTACTAGCTAGCTGCACAAAACACATTGTAATTCATTATATGGACAGAAAAAAACCGTGTTAATATATATATATATATATATATATATATATATATATATATGTCATATATAATCGGAATTTTCTATATGCATACGTTATGGTGTAAGCGTATCTACCTACTTCAGGAATAAATGGACTTACGCAAATACAAATACAGTTACCTCTAAACGTTGGGCCAGGTATTGGTGTCAATTATGGCTCCAGAATTTGATGGATGTTTCCTGTAACATATATATGTAAATACATATTTGTTAATTAAACAACGCACAGACACTGACGACCTCATGCCCAGACTAACATTGGTCATAAAACCGTCGGCATCTCACAACATGTGTGTTGAATATTTATTCGAACATTACCCAAACCTGTGTCGAACAACACTAGAAGTAAGGAAGCGAAACATGCATCGCACAGACCTGGAGAACTTATTCGGCCCTACATTTTTCGAATTAAACCTGACTTAATTTGCACACAAACACTGGCGACGGAAAACTCGGTTTTATGTCTACAATTGAACTTTATGATTTTAAACAAAATACTTTTGTTAGTAGTTTAAAATAGATCAAGAACTTGCAATGATATTGAATTTTATAAAGCAAACTCTGTAAATTCTGTAAAAAAACCTCCAGGTCGACAAACATTGAGGAAAAAGTTGTTAAGTACAATAAAATAGTTTAGATCAAAGTTTGAACAGGCCAGCCGTTCAACACTTAATAAAAAAGCAAGATAACCAACTAAACATGACTCAAGATTCTCTTTTGTTAATCAGAAAAGTTAAAACAGAATCGAAAGATACATTCTAACAAGCTGGTGATACCAGATCAGGCTGCCCTGTGGCTCCCTGAGACGAAATTCACCTACATTGACGTTTTTTTTTTTTTTTTTTTTTCTTGTAAAACTTAATTATGTTCTACAAAACCAAAACCAAAAACAACAGCCCCTCTCCCTTTCTTCCTCCCCTTTTTTATTTTTATTTTTCCTACCCTACTCCCGGTCCTGGATATGACCTTAAACTACATCCGATGGTGAGATCTGGCTTACGGACTTTGGGGAATGTGGATCCTCTTCTTAATTACCATTGCTCCCAGGTCCACCCTGACCCGGAGTGGTAGTACCTGTTAGGGTCCCAACTATGGGTTAAATAGAAACAGATATTAAAAGGGGAAAGAAACAAAAAAGAGAAGAAAACAAGACCAGATTCGGCATTAAATAACCCAAAAAGGGTTGATATGCCGTAAAACAAAACTACCAAACTACCAAACCATTCTAACAAGTTATTTCTGTTGAGCTAAGTAGATACAACCAAGTAATTGCACATTTTGAGTAGAAACCGAATATCACTTATTTTCAAAAGGAAACTAATTGTACTGTTCTTGTCAGAAGAAAACATTAACTTTGAACTGAATATGATCGAAGATAGAAGAGTGCAATCAATGATTCGATATAGCGAATGAGCTAAAACAAAAGTTAACGTAAAGAAAACGAGTAAAGAAATTAATGTATGCGTAGAATTAACCAGGCTTAGAGAGATTACACTTCAAACCGATCAATACAGTTACGAATAAACGTCGTAGCAGTTATTGGTGGCAGTTATTGCTCCAAAATTTGAAACGTACTTGCCTGGATTATGTATGCATATATATATATATATATATATATATATATATATATATATATATATATATATACATAAGGTGAGTCAATGAAAATTAGTTAGACCTGTAAATGGAAACAGATAAATATCTTCAGTTGTTCAGAACAAGGAGCATTTAGTAAATAAAAATATGTATTCTTCTTCTCTTTCAATTGCATCCCTTAAGCACGGCTTTTGAAAGATTAACATCTTATCATCAGAGAAAGTAGTGATTGATAAGTTGACACATAAAAACAGTAATATTCAAAATTTGGAAAAAGTTTTTATAAAAGTAAGTTCTTTTTAAAAGGTTTTAAAAGTTCAAACGTGTGTGTTTCAATGTAAATGAAAGTCACCAAACACGGCGATCCAAGTTGTATGGGGTTCAAATGTAATTGGTAAATCCAGAAAAATCTGCATGAAAATCCAACGGCGACGATTCCACCCAAGTCCTTAGTTCTTAGAGGGGGGATCAGACAAAATTAGCCATATAAAGAAAACGCATTTCTTCCTGTTTTCAAGTAAACCTATCCAAAGGCAAAAAGCAACGAACCAAAACTCAATGAAAAATGGTAATCCGAATTGTTGTAAAGTGTGAAACTTACTTGGAATTGTGGGATATTTAGGGGAAGGTAAGAGTAAGAAAAAAGTGGAAAAAACAAAAGAGGTGGGGGGTTAGGAACCGAAAATACAGAAGAAAAAAGGAGGAAAAGAAAAAAAACAACAAAATAACAAAAAGAAAAAACAGAAGAAAAGGAGAGAAAAAAGAAAGAAAGAAAAGAGTAAGGAAAAAAGCAAGATAGAATGGGGAGGGGGTTCAACCACTATGAGTGGGGAATGGGGTTAATGATGTTTAGGCAAAAGAGGGAAGAAAAATAAAATCTATGGTGGTCAAATCAAGAAATGTTATAGCTTTTGGTCATTGACTCACCTTATTTTTGCTCTATCCAGTATATCGAGCTTTCCTCATCTCACAATATGTCTAATTCTCTAAAAGTTATATTTTAGTTATAAACATTCATATATATATATATATATATATATATATATATATATATATATATATATATAGAGAGAGAGAGAGAGAGAGAGAGAGAGAGAGAGAGAGAGAGAGAGCGAGACTAGAAACATTGGCGTCTCAACACGAGTAAAATAAATTCCCTGAACAGTATTGCAAGATATACTGACACAAAAAACTTATGGTTAGAAACCTTCTTCCAATGTTGATCAAAATCAATTGTATGATGTTTAGTCTAGAAACTATCTTAAATTTCACGACTAAGCTTAATAAGTCTTGTCGAGAAATTGACCTTCAGCGAAGCTTGCTTAGTTCGTGTCACAGTAATATTGACCATATTAAATGCAAATAAGAAATGCTTTTTTTAAGTGGACGATTGTGTCCATATTATTCTCCGTAAACCCTTTTTAAAATATTCAAAAAAAACTGTATTTATTAGTATTTTTGGAGGTGGTTGCAGTAGAATCGCATAAATAAAAAAATAAAAAATAAAAATAATAATAATAATAATAATAATAATAATAATAATAATAATAATAATAATAATAATAATAATAGTAGTAGTAGTAGTAGTAGTAGTAGTAGTAGTAGTAGTAGTGATTTACTGTACCGAATAAATAAATATTACGCTCTTAATTTTGATTTCCTCAATTAATTAAGCACTCTGCTTGTATTTTCCCTACCATCTTACAAAATAAAGTATACACATATGTATATATATATATATATATATATATATATGTATATATATATGTGTTTATGATTGTATATTAGTGTATTCTGGATTAACTACTTTCCAGTCTATGCCTACTTGTTTCAGCTTCTCTTCCCCTGACTTGAGGTGTCAAGTCAGGGTTCATTTCCATTTGCATATCCCATGACTGTGTTAATATCAACAACTTCGCGTAATCGGTTAATTATTTTACTAGTTTATCCTGAATGCACAAATATATAAACATATACACATACTTAAATTTACATATATATATATATATATATATATATATATATATATATATATATATATATATATATATATATATATATACAGAGAGTATATTTTTATAGCTTATTATATATATGTATATATATAAATATATATTTATATATATATATATATATATATATATATATATATATAAATATATATATATACATTTATTAAAAAAAATATATATATATGTATATATATATATATATATATATATATATATATATATATATATATATATATAACTGATGTTGAAAGACGGAAGAAAAATACTAGCAGAGTGCTCAATTAATTGGGAAAATCAAAATAAAGAGCGTAATATGTATTTATTAGTCGGTAAGAAAATCAGTTGGAATCTCTTACTATTTGTTGGAATCTCTCATTATCGCTAATCCATCATCTCTATTAAAGCCGATATCTGTATTAGCAAATATAGGTGTTAGTGTATATAAAATAAATAACCCCACAAGAGTCAAAGGCACCCATGGCCAAATTAAAGGAGTGTGTCATATTTAAACCCCCAGGCCAAAACCAGTTATGACGGCAACGAAAATAATTTAAACTCCCTATGATGTCGAAAGCGGACAAAAAGAAGTAAGCATAGTCATATAGTATTCTGAGACATGGGACGGAAGAAACGCTGACCGCCTAGTGTGACTGCTTATTATAAATTCCCCTAGAAGACAAACTCCTAATTGTTTTTATACTATTTTTCCAAAATTACGAAAAAGGAAAATACTTATACATTTATCAATATATATATATACCTACTTATATATATAATTTCCTAGGAGGATGATATGTATCTTTCTTTGAAAAGCTATGTGTAAAGGAAATTGTTTTACAAAATTATATTTAATAAACCCCTTTATTTTCAACAATTGATGACTTAATAGATACTGAAGTCTACACAATGTGTATCCTCATCACTTACGTATATATATATATATATATATATATATATATATATATATATCTTTATACATATAGGTTTGTATTTTTTAAGTATACGTCCTACTTTTAGTTTCATACGTTCTACTTTTAGTTTCATATATATATATATATATATATATATATATATATATATATATATATATATATATATATATATATATATATTATGATAAGCAAACAAGGTTTGAGACCGATTTTTCAACAAAGGCAATGTTATTTTTCAACGTGTATTCAAATGACGGCATTATCATCTATTGATTTCCATATTTTTATATTAGGTTGATAAATTCGATAGGAGTTGTCAAAAACGTCCAAACCTGCTATGAGAACATCAGAAAGGCAAAAACATTATATATATATATATATATATATATATATATATATATATATATATATATATATATATATACCTAAGTGAGGCAAGGTTGTTAAGTAAATATTGATTGACGACAGCGTGGCGCCAAGTCATAGTTTCTCTTATCGTAGACCTAAAATGCAGATCTATACGCATTTGACCTGTTATTTTCTTACGGCTGACTGAACTTGTAAATATATACGACAGGTTTCTCCAGGCGTCATCAGTCTGAAATAAATAATTTTAATTATGCGACATAGTGTGCACGGAGTCCCAGTAATATCAAGACACACACACACGCGCGCGCATATATATATATATATATATATATATATATATATATATATATATATATATATGTATATCATGACTTACATTTAATTGACCAGCGTGAAATTACTTTTGATACTTAAGGATTACACAAATAAAAATGATTTTAGCAGATACAAGGATAAGGAGAGCTTGAGCATTTCACTCGATTAAGTAGACTTACATAAAATCAGTTGGCAACGCCGCTTGATAAATGGTTGGATCATACTACCGCTTCAGAAGCTATACAACTCTCGACGCAATCATTTACTTGTATAAGAGCCAAATACGTCCTAAGATGGAGGGTAGCTACTAAAATCTACCTTTTCTTGCCTTGGCAGAGTACAACATCGGCTTCGAAATCAAGTAGTCGATGCCCTTTTCTCATCTCTACTGTTTCTTTCTCACAGAAAACACTTAGCGGTTCTCTCTTTTCATGACAGGTTCTTCGGCTGGGCCTAAGTCTATGCCCCCCCACCCCCAGTAAAACATTAACAACACAAACCTGTCTAGCTACAACCACTGACAATAATTTTCCTTCATCTCTTTCTGTGCCTGAAGCTAAACGAAACTTCTCTGAGCAAAGTGTATTTTTTAGAACTACTTGTCTGTGAAACTCAATACCGCTGGGCTGCTTCCCAGCTTACTACGACATTGCCGTTTTCTTATCTAATGTAAACAAATGTTTGTGATACCGTCCTCTTTGATAATCAAACTCTGACTAACTTCCACCACCATTATCGATCATCATGGTGTTATTTCACCGTCCGCCTAACACACATTAACGTTTACCATCGAGTGTTCTTTGGGCTCTGATAAGTGGTGATTGTTTACTAAACAAAAAGATAAGGACACCATTGAAATAAGCGGTTTTCCTCATGATGACTGGATAAAAGAACACCAGACAGATAATAACCGGACACAAGCACAACAAACAAAAAAAAACGAACAAATGTTGCGCAAGTATCAAAGACTTTACACAATTAAAATAAAATAAAATAAATTAAATTACAACAATTATGAAACTTTTATTTCTTCATTAGATTTCAATTTCGCCCTGAAGCTTATATTTTTCGATCGAGGTTCTATGTTTGGTGTTTGTGTATACTCTAGCGTCTACATTGCTTAACTAATCCCTACCAACCCCAGTCAAAATATCGGCCATAGGCTAACTTAAATGTGATTTAATATTGGGATATCTAGGAGAAATGTCGAATAAAAATTTACGGAAAATGTAAAAGTAATACTTTTGGAAAAAACTTCGGTTCTGTTTTCATAAAATCCCGCTAATTGACCTAGATTGGTGCCAAATGCTACCTTGGCCTTTTGGCTAAGATCACAATGTAGTATATGTTCCGATCGATGCTACACTTTGTACACCGGTACCGTCTTGGATGTTGAGCCTTGATTCTGTCGGTCTGAGGTATTTTGCTGTAGAGTTCTAGGATGGCCATCATTCTAAGTTTTACTTCCTCTTTGAGAAGGGGTTATATTATTGCTTATCGCCTGAGACACTCCTATCAAGGAGTGCCGACGGCGCTGCTCAGGGATTTTGCAGGCCAGAGCGGGCTAATCCTAGTGCGCTGGCTCACCGCACCTGACATTGTATCTAGCTACATTGAGAGGAGGCAGATAAAACATACTTTGATCTTGTATTTAACCGCCTGGAGGTAAATAACTTGGACCATATTGTTGCTAAGAAATTCCACACATGATATGATTATGAGTTTTATCTTAGAACTTAACCTTTTTTAGATTGATGATTTAATTGTTTATTCTATTCATTCTTTATTTTATGTTCCGTTTTATAATTGTCATTGATCTTAATGCAATATTCTAGTTTTTGCATCATACATTTTTTGTGATCGCATCATGTACATGTATGACGTGATTAGACATATACTTCCCTGCTGTTTCAGTAATTCTTAAAATGTTGTGGCATTTGCCCTTTTGTATAATTTGGATAATGTGTGCTATCCTTCTGAGATGTTGGTGCTATTCTCACAACGTTGTAACCTCCAACCTTCTTTAATTGTGTCTTATCGAACTTTAGAATATATGTCGAACACAAGGATCTATATGGAATTTTAGACAGTAACATTAATTTTATTCCTGCGAGTTGCTAGTTATTGTTCCATCAGCCACAACCGGATATAAGTCTTAGATTTTATTTCATGATTAGTTTACTATTGTCAGTCGTTAATATTTAACATTCAATACCCCCCAAAAAACTGTCACTTAAAACTGATTGTTACTTAACAATGTTACTGTGATACTACATGCTAAGATGACAACAATAGTCCGAATGATCAAAATAATACTAATTATAAATCCACATCTCTAAACTTAAATTGATGCTAAAGATCAGGCGTTCTTAAGATACTGGCTTCCAGACCAAAAATGCGCCAAACATTGATGGTATTGTTTGTGTGCATTTTCCTTAGCACACCTCAATCATGTGCTGCAAAGCAAAAAACAAAAAACTACAATTGCCCACTATGAAACAACCAAACAAAACACCATGAATAAACATTTAAGATGTAAAGAACTTGAAGCATAAACACGTTTACCAAATTACTTGATTTGACATTAAATAACCCGAAAAGGCTTGATATTTCGTAAAACAAAGCAATCAAACAAACATCACCATGTATAAATGTGTGAACATATATAGAATTTGAACATAACAACTTTGAAGAAAATGACTGAATTTTGCATTAAATAACCCGAAAAGGGTTGATATGCCATACAACAAAAGAAAAAAAAACTTCTAAAAGTGTTAGTTTGGTTTTAAGTATCTCCTCTAATAGTTATTTTCTTTCTTGTTTTATCTCATTTTCTCTGAATTAATTCTCAGGTCTGCATTTTTATATGAGTTCATGTTTCTTGTTGATTTGATTTTCTCAGAGTTACGTTGCATTCGCTCGGATATATAATATTTCGATGTATTTCTCATTTGTTTTTTTAATATACGATATTTATTATTAGGCAATAACCATTGAAAACATGTCAGTGTGTTCGTATGATTGCCGGGTGCCTTATTATTTCGTCGTTTGTATTTATCATTTTTGAGATGCGTTATTTATGGTTCAGCTATAAGTAAGTTTTAGAGTATTTTTATTGAAGCTCCTTGCTTTTATAAAGTTTTAGAACGTAATTTTAATCGAGGATTAAAGTGTACCAAATTGACGAAAAAATCTAGTATCGTATGATATGTACTCTTCTCTACAGCCCCCCCCTTCTCCCATAATAGATGCTACTAGTATATCTCTACTCTAGCGACTGATTTGCAATATTTCGTTCTTCCTCGTAAGATATTCACAGTAATATAGCGTATTGCAAGCACAGTGGATACAGTGAAACTGATATGACAAAGAACAGTAAAAAGGCATGGTGTCTACTCCGGAAAATCAGGAATGACCCATCAACTCCAATGCAACAGCAGTACACCATCACATCCAACCAAGTTGCAAATCAGTTGTTACTCAACGGGAATTTCACTACCAAACATCAAAGACCAAAGATAGACCGACTTCAATATTCCCAGCGCACTGGAATGACTGAACCGTTCTAAGCTCGATATCAGCATGAGTTATAATACAGCTGGTAAAGCCATCGGTCTTGATTATATTTTTAGAGAAGGGATCAAGCTTTTTGGACCTTTGACACGAAAATAGATCCTTGAGTTGATGAACAATCTATGTTGACAAGAAAGGTCCCAAAGATCTGGAGACTAACCCAAAATCATCGCTCTTCTCAAGCCTGGCAAATATCCAGCGCATACAAAGAATTTCTGCCCGATCTCCTTGCTATGTCACTTGTTTAATCTGTTTGAGCGTCTAATCCTCAACAGATTTACATTAGTTGCTGAACCAGACATCATCCGTCAAAACGCAGGATTCCGTCATGGAAGATCAACATCTAGCCAACTCCTGAATCTCACTTAGCACATCGGAAATGGGGTTTAGAACAGACTGGTAATGAGAGCCTAGAATACAACTTGAGAATCGCACTAACCCTGTCTACCTTGGCGTAATCCTTGACCGCACCTTCTCATTCAAAGAACACGTGAAGAAAACAAAAATAAAAGTTACTTCCGGAAAAAAACATCCTTAGTAAACTAATCAAATCCAAGTGGGAGTCACAGCCCACCAACTAAGATGTACTGCCTTAGCCTTGTGCTATTCATATGCGGAGTGTGCTTGCCCTGTTTGGGGGAGATCAACGCATGTCAAACACTTAGACTAAGCATTTGGCAATACTTGTTGCTTGATCACTGGCTGCTTGAAGCCCAGAAACCTGAACAACCTGCATCTTCTTACTGGCATTGCCTCTTAAAGTGTGAGACGGGAAGGTACCAGAAGAGTAAATATCACAAAAGCAATCAGTTATGAACACCATCTCCTTCATGGACGTGAACCAATGGTACAACGACAGAAGTCAATGAGACGCTTCCTCAACCATGTCGAACCTCTAATATCTCAGGAAGAGACCAGACTACAGCTGTGAACCAAACGGCTAAAAGATGGCCCCCTGCTTATGAGGATCTCCCTCCCGGTGAAGAGGGATCCTGGCTCCAGTAGAAAACACTAAACTGCCTGAGAACGGGAGTGGGACGATCAAAAGTTGCTACGAATAGATGTGGCCATAAAACTGACCTAACTATCTCCGAATGTGGAGAGGAGGGTCATACAATGCAACATTGCCTGGTCTGCCTCTTACTGCCCAACCGCTGTCGCTTGAAATATCTTACAGAGTACAACACTATTATAAAGGACTGCATAAAAATATGGGCAACTGTCATATGACCACATGCTTCAAAGATACGCAAAGAAGAAGTGGATAAATACATGTTAGTCTCCCTACACCTGTCTAGCGTCAGACGGAATAACTATAGAAAATTTTCTTGCAAGGACTTCCAGCCTGTGAAACACATCACCACCTGAATGCTTCCTTGCTTATTATTACCTGGTCGACTTAAAATACAATGTAAATAAATTCATACTGAATACTATGAGAGGATAGGCAATCCCCACATACAATGTGTTCCAAATATGAATGCTTGTAGATATTGAAATATTCGTCACATAGTCCTTATTTTTGTTGATAATATTCGATTGTAGCACGTGAAGATTTCAAATATAAAAAGGACTGTAAACTGACGTGTACCTGGTGTCTTCACTCGGAAGTCAATTGTCCAGAATGCCATTTCTGTTCTTTTTCCTCCAGCAGTTGAGGACACAACGAAGTCTCGGAACTAAAAAAGAGAGTTTCCTTTATTTAATTTGTATTGCTAAGTCTCAGACGCATTTCCTTATGTTTAGCGAACTCCTTCACGTAGAACCCCGAAGAAGCAAATGAAAGAATCCCCTTTTTAAATGTGAATCAAGTAAGCCTTTATTGTTTTCCGAGAAACTCCTTGTCTTTATCAAACTCTTTTTTAGTTTTACATATTTTTTAATTTCATTATTATTACTTTAATAATTAAACTATCAACTTACATAAATTATTTCATGTCAAAACAATCAGGCCTTGAATTCCAAATGCGACCAGATCTTACCAGGTCTCTAATTCGCTAACCGCAGTATAAACTATATCGAACTAATAGGTTTTATTGAGATGCGTCTCCAAGATGGCTAACGTTACACTTACGTTCGGTTTATTATTTGGTGAATAATAAGCTTCGTCTGTAAGTGAACTGTTTATGGGACAAGAAATGAAAAGTTGCCTCCGTCAAGAAGGATGCATCTTTATTGTCTAGATATATAACAGATAACACGTTTGATTTAATCTGGAATCGGCAAATGTATTTATTTCTTAGATCTCAATCTTTATGATGTTTTGGCATTTTCTAAATGAGATTTGATGAGTTGTATAATTTGAAGTAGTTGCACTACAGTTCTCATTTGTTGGACGAGTAAACATCCGACCTTCTTTGGGTGCATCCTGTCGAACTCGGGAATCTTTATAGCGTTCTCAGGAATTTGTACGGAATTTAAAACAGAACTCTGTATTAAATCTCCGGTGGTTACTTGCTCTGCATTCGTAATTTGCAATTGCATTCTTAACATCGCAATCAAGAGTAAACCTTCAACATCAAGAAGACTGTTATTCTAACTGATTATTATTTGATTTATTTATAATAGATATTTACAATGGCAAAAGAAAAGAAAGGGGTTAGATCCAAATAGAAACAACAAGAAAATACATCATATTAAAGAAAAGCAATAAGCAGGACTGGAAAGAACTATATCACCTGGTCCAATTCTGCTACCACAAGCCACCAGGGAAATGTTCGTCGATGCTGCAATTTTACATTTAGGTTTAGAAAAAACAATCACTAAGAAAAGAAAAAAAGAAAAAAAAAGAATGACAAAGGTTTGGGGAAAAAGATGTGTACGACAAAGTGCATGTCAAAAGGGAAAATGTGTGAGAGAGAGAACGAGAATGAGAGAGAGAGAGAGAGAGAGAGAAAGAGAGAGAGGCTGACCACTGCGACATGACAGTTGAGGAAGTGAAAGGGTGAGGCTGGATCAGTTTTTAGCATTAGAGTAGGCTTCAATATATTTAAAGTGCTCTCTTTTATTTAAAAAAAGATATTGTTTCCAATAAAATATTATTAACTGATTATTAATTAGCACATTTATTCGTTGTGTCATTGAACTTATTATTATTAGCACGTGTATCCATTGCGGATGTGTAGCGCAACGGATAACAGTGCTAAGTGTAACCAGTTCTAAGTGACAGTTCGCTGGAGGATGAAAATTCAATACTCAGTGCCGCTGATACTTTAAACACTATTATGAATGAATCTAACCGGACCGGACGGTCATGTTGAATTGAACGAGGGTAAGCTACTTAATAAGGGTTCCGTTGGTAGTTTGACATAAATAGTCCCAAATTCAACAGAAGACTGTCGGATATAACATCAGATGTTACATCGACCGAAACCTTATGAGAATAACATCCAAAGTGTAGAACAGTAGTTCGAATGATAAAAATAATACATCTCAGTCTATATTTTTTACAGTTTTTTTTTGCCGATGATGGATATTGGATACAACGCGTAATGGATTTTGTGTGTAAGAAATAGTAACTAATAGTTCTTAACACAAAACAAAACTTATATCATAAATTGAAGTAATTAACGCTAATTGCTTTAATGCGAAACTAATGTTCGAATCCATCTGTTTTGAGATAAGCGGTATTGTTCGCTTATGTTGATGGGAGAGAGAAACAAAAACGAATAAAAAACAGCACACACATAACCACGGTGTTAACCAGTTTAGAAATGAATGGGAGTCTCTCTTTTAAGGGTCGTAAAGGATAGCGAGATTAAGTTCAAATCATAGCGCATGTAATTACTCTATAAGTGTACTAATAAAATCCATCAATTAGTTTCAATTAATATTTTAATGACGAAACTATACCATGATAATTAAATTTAACTTTCAAACTACTATTTTAAGGAAATAAATAGTTCCGTAAATATAATCGGCATTGTCTATTAATAATGAGCCATGACAACACTGCGGAACAAAGTCGAACAAGTACAACTATTTGTTTGCTTCGATTTTGCCAAATTCAAGATGCTGTTTTATCTTTGATCTTATTCTCACAGCATTTCGGCTGAACTAAGCTCCGACGCTTTTCAGGTGTTTCTTGCCGAACTCAGAAATGTTTATGTCGAACTCGGTTATGTATACATAATTTTGAACGGAACCATTCATTTTATCTACGAGTATTTATTTACCTCCTCTCCAGGAGGTTAGGCACAAGGCCAGTTTTTATCTTACTCCCACAAGGTAAGATGTGACCCAAGGTCGGGTCGTGAAAGTGGGACTTGAAAAGCAAGTGCCCGAGAGGTGAGCACTCTGGCCATTAAAAATTGCCTGGGCAGCCCCGTCGGCATTCCCCGGTTAGGGGCGCCTCAAGCAGTAAGCAATAAACTTACTCCTCCCCAAAGAGGGGAGGCAAAGCTTGGGAGGGTGGACCTCCTAGAACTGCACAGGACCGACCCATAGACCGGCGTAAATCAAACCCCGAAGGCCAAGACAATTCCAGTTTATGGGGTGTAGTATCCATCGGAACAGATACTATACTTTGATCTTAGTCAAAAGGCCAAGAAGTAGATAGTTATAAGTAACTCGTAACTTCCCACATCCCGCAGACAGTCATTTTGACCTGATTAAAATCAGCGCTTTTATTCGTTGCATCACGGGTTATTGCGTACGGGTTTCCCAGTTGAAGATGAAGATTCCCGCGTCGACAAGACGCGCTTGAAGAAAGGCCGGAGGTTACTTCATCCCAGACGGTTTGGGAATAACATACAAGATGCGAACAGGAGTCCGAATAATTACAATGATTCAAATTATAAATCCACATCAAAATAATTCTGAAAATTACATTTCAGTGTGAAAAAATATCTAAAGATTTTATGGGAGTAAGATTTTAAATTTCCGTAAGTAGGCTTATGTATTTTCATAAAAAAATCGAGTTTTAATGATATTTTCGAGCATTAACTTATTTTACAACAATGTAATTATTTCTTATCACAAAAAGGTTATTAAGAGAAGATACATGTAAAAGGGGGTCAGGAAAGAAACAAACATTAAGAAAATTCCGGGCAATGCCGTAAAGGATATGAGAACAATCCGAAAAACGTCAGATATATACTAGGAATATGAAATACAGTGTTTTTTTTGTTTTGTTTTTTATTACCGCTAAAATATTGATATACTAACAAGCATTAACAGATAAACCCATGAAGCGTGCAGATACCTTTAAATAATACAGGCACTGGTTAAATTATGTTGTTGTTGTTTTAAGGTCCCCTATCACTCGATGGTAACGCATTCACAAAGTGTGTGCACGCCATTAATGTTAAAGGGTTTGCAGAGATGTGGTTCCTTTCCGAGTTGGACTCTCGGAGTGCCTATAACATATACTCATTGAATAACCGTCAATTCGTGGAAATGGTCCACATCCTTTTCGTAAATATGCATCGGCAGATACAGAATCCGGCGGTTATTGAAGAATAGTCCTTGCCACAACTCTTGCCATTCCACGAGTAGCAGTAGTTCAAGTTGCACTCATCGAGAAACTATTTATCTTGTTCTAAGTGGAGTACCATTGACTGCATGCAGATTTGGTATGTCGCATATAACATACGCCTTAAGATTAAGATTAACTGTATTAAAGTTGGATGATAATTAGATATTTATGCTAAATATGGATTCGGTAAAGCTCTTTTTGACCCCTAATAGATCTAATTTTAATGTTTCGTTGACCGTATAAAACATTTGTATTGTGTGATAGGGATTCATTGCGACTCTACCAGATTGCCCGCAATCTTCTTGGGAACAGCAAACATTAATCTAATACACACACATATATATATATATATATATACATATATATATATATATATATATATATATATATATAATATATATATAAATACATGAAATTTAAAATGGAAAAATGTTTTTATTTTTATTTGTATTATTATATGTTGCATTCAGTGTGCTTTTAGGTGTATCTCTCTATCTTATGATATATATATATATATATATATATATATATATATATATATATATATATATATATCATATTAATATATACATGTTATATTTGAAATAACAGATTAGTATTTGCGGTTGACTTTACTTTCAACTTTCTCTTGTTTGCGGGCAGCCACTATTTTTCTAGCTCGAGAGTAAATTCTTGAAGTTTCTGTTATATTCGAACTTGTTTAATCTCTATTCGTTATCAGTATGAATTTTCAAAATGTTGATATATTGATGTATTATTTAATTTCATTAATTAACACCATATTTTTTGTTACTGGCGGGATTGTTTTTATTTCATAGAACTAAAAATAAAATAAGTTTATAAACCTTCCAAAGTTGTTTTTAAAAAGATTATTCATTAATACAATTCTTTTTACCGATTTGAAAACACACATTGTTCATGATAAATAATAAATGCAAGATATGTTTTGCAATGTATTTCTCAGTGATTTTTATTCATTTATTACTACTTACTATCAACTGTTAACTTCAAAATTGCTGTCTACATTTCATTATTTACCACTTTTTTCCCTTAAAGAATGGCGAATTTTAGGATATTGTATCATGATTTAATGCAGGAATTGACCAATGCGTAAAAGTCAAAATAATATAACAATGTTTAAGAGAAAAATCTGTAGGAAAAACGTAGGTTAAAACTACTTATTTTATGTGTATATTTTTGTGTGTGTTTTCTTAATGAAGATTTAATGGAAGACTTTGTTATAGAAGATAGCATTATTTTGTTCCGTATGTATTTTAATATTATTTTTGTAGACTGGTTTTTTTAAAGAATCAGACGAAAATTATTTTCATTATTTTGCTTTGGAAAACGAGAATAAATAAGTTAAATAATAGAACAATTTTAAAGTTGACGTTTTTTTTTTTGATTGACTGAAATTCATAAGAGATAACAATCAACTGAGGCTATTGTGTTCTGATATGTATCTGGCCACGTCTAGAGATGTCTTTGTGACATACATATAGTAAACAGTCTTAGAAGTATATGTATATGAAAATAATTCACACTTTACACTATATACATTTTACCGTAGATTACAACATTACAAGCTTCTTTTTTAGAAAACATTGACGTTATAAATGAATATTTATTAGATGGGGGATATTGCTAATTTGTAAACATAGACATTATTAGAGCCCTTTAAAGGGAATCCAATATTTATGTATGATAAAAATGGGAATTTCGAGTAATACAATGAATACTAGGAAGATACACAAAACATCCAACCGCTACTTAATAATCACTGTGTTGAATTTGTATATAGTTATATATTTTATTAATACCTTATTCGTCAGGAAGTGCTGACCGATTGTACAGCTAATCAGCGACTTTTTAGGGGGTTTGTTTTGCCAACTTCAGAAACTGATTTGTATGTAACTTCATCTTACTGGCGAGAAAATGAATGTCGGAAGTACAACCGCCTTTCAAGACGGAGATGCATGTATGAACAGTTTCTTGAGTCGATTAATTGATCAGCGAGTTCGATGGGACTCTTCACTTAAGTGACTAGCCATAGAACAGATACTGCAAAGTAACACGGCAGAATACTATTTCACACAAATGCTCGATGTAAGAACAATTCATTTTAAAAGGGGTACATAATAATCTTTTGACACTCTTTAATACCATAGGTTGTTCTTGGATCGCCACGGTGTGTTCTTTTCCATTCCCACGGTTTGTTTACTTTGCTGATGAGATTCAGTGGCCGGGTATTGGTGATAGTGTTGTAGTCAAGGTTTATATCTCTTCTTCTCTCTCTCGCTGTGTTCGTATTTATCTTGTAGTTGTTGTTGTTGTTGTTGCTGTTCTTTTTCTTCTTCTTCTTCTTCTTCTTCTTCTTCTTCTTCTTCCTCTTCTTCTTCTTCTACTTCTCGATAACCACGTTACGAGCGTTATTAAGAATGGAGAATCATCTAATACAATTGGGCTAACAACCTTTTCTTAAGTTGTATTTATTCTTAATAGTGTAATATACATACCTGAAACACATCCATACACATGGCGGAAGGACGCAGCTATCCTAATTGCAAGTAGATTATAGAACTACAAGATAATGTACACACAATGACAGAAACACGCTTATGGTTATACCAATTACGAACTACTTTTTTTTTTAAATCGAATAGAAAACTTAGAACCAATTACTATTAATCGCAATATATCATTTGGCGTTCTCTGGTTGTTCAGATGAAAGAGAACCGATTCTCTCTTCCAATTTCCCACATAGGCTTAATTTCTAGTGACGTAACAGCCAAGGAATTTAGTCTTCTGATCTTAAATAAAAAAAACAGTTAACTTCATGTTTGACCCTACGTTAAAATTCACTATACTTATAATATTCTTACACACCAGCTGATAATAGTACTACTACTGGGCGATACCTAATAATTCTGACTTAAACATTTTGCGAAAGGATTATCTCATTTTTAAAAAATAGTGTGAAACGCACGAAAAACCGAACGAACACACGTATTGTAATAACGATTATGAACTCTATTTTTAGATCGAACATGACACTTAGAAATTAGTAATAAAAATCGCAATATATTCTTTGGCTTTCCTCAGAGGTCTATATTGCGATTTGTAGTCGATTTATCAATATAAACTTGTTTATACAACTAATTGAGCGGTGTTGACTCAGTACCTGAGTATACAATTTACATTTGTACTTATTTTCCAACATGCGTGTAAGTGTGTTACAAAAATATATACTTAGTATTTGCATGAGAGAGTAAATTACTAAATGTATTTACGTATTTTTCATATTGAAAAATCATTAGAAATTATGTGCTTAAATACTTTTTTCGTAATAGTGTTGCGATACCCGTTCTTTCGGGGTACCCGGTAAGATCAAACAAGAATGACAAAGAACAGAACGTATATGGAAAAACTTTGGTTTTCTTTATTTCCAATCACCAGATCGTTAACGCCGGCTACGCACACATATATAAAAAATAAACTTTTGACATACTTTTGTCTCATGAAAGTCTTTTTTTTTGGCTGAAGTCACAGACTTGGTTTCCGATAGACACTTGTTCATATATACATCCAATTGGAAAGCAATTTGCTCTGCATTGTCTTTCCGAGCGTGAACTGAAGTAATTGTTCCACAAGCACTTCCAATTGTCTGTTTTATGAAATACAAGGCAGTGGCTTCCTTCACGGTACCAACTTGCTTATCAGTCGCATTTTTAGTCAGCGGACACGAAAGCCTAACAGGAAGACAGGCTTGGGTACCATAGCAAATAAAGCTTCATCGGTTCCATAAACATCGGTAAACTCCTATTCTTCCGGTACTTCGATACTCCGATCACCCAGCGCTCTCGGTCTTCGCATTTCTAAAACCGCCGTATTTCCTGTCTCGCTTGAACAGCGGAACCATCTCCTGTTAAACAGTTATCCAATCGATTTCTTTCTTTCCCGACGTCCCACCCACAATGGACTTGTTCACGATTCATTTTGCCACTCTTCATTATCTTACAATAGTAATAAAACGCTTGCAGCAAAATTAAAATAGATATTAATATATTTCGGTACTATAATAACACTGCTGAAAGAGCAGGTCTAATCTAGTCACAACTCGAACATTAATTAGATGACATACACATAATCTACTTACTCATGAAAGAATTTTAATAACACCTCTCCTACTGGTTAAGATCCGAGTGATGCTGGACATTAAAATTGAATCGATTTTGCATCAATTATAACCTTTTACATATACAAACTACCAGTAAAGATATAAATCATATCACGCAAAGAAAAAATTTACTTCTATATTTTCACTTAATGACATGATGGTTTACCTAAAGTTTGGCATACATTTTTAAAGTGTTCCAGTTCCGTATACATTTGCCAAGGTTGTGCAAGTTATGGAATTACGCTAAACTATACGATGCTGCGTTAACCTGGTATTCTCGTAGTGCTATTCTTCCAGACGGCCTCAGAATCTCCAGTTTAAAGTCAAGCTGAATTTGCCACTACGGAGTATGCCCATATCTTCACCGGACCATCTCTAACAAGTTGAATATCCAGTGTAGCAGAAAGTCCTGAGAGCATATACCAGAAAGACAAGTTGGAAATAAGTCATACACCATTAACTATGTTTATGAAATCCCTACATCTGCATACCTAGAAAACAGAGCTGTAAAACTTGACATAGTAATATTAGACAAAAAAGAGAAAGTAGCAACCCTAGTTGAACTCAGTGTCTATAATGATGCTGACTTTATCACAGCTGAAAAACAAAATATAACGAAAACACAATAGTCTTATGTACGACACGAAAAGAAACTTGAATCTCAGGAAGAAATCCATCATTTCTGTAATTATAAGAGCAACCGGAGTCTTGAAAAAGGATTTCAAAAACTACCTGGACAATATACCCGGTGCACCAAGTGCAAGAGAGATACAAACAATTGCATGTAGGAGATCACAAACTACAGGAAGATAATGATGGTATTACATTAGCTTTTTTAATTTTCCATATTAATTTAAAGTCGATGATAAGTTGCTTTGATGTATGCCTCCTTGACATTTACACTTTGAACTGCTGGTACGGGGTCATCTATTATTTTCGTTATCTTTTTAATTCTAGTTGCCTATAACCACCTTCCGTATTCTTGATTGCACGAGTTAACTCCTTTGTATTTCTAATGTCCCAGAATATGTTATACCTTAGATATTCTTATACTCTCTCAAAGTCCTGCTTTTATAATGTATCTGCTAGAATTAAAGTAAATAAAATCTTATATGACACCCATTGTAAAATTATGCATCAGTATCACACACTGTCGTAGAATTATTTTTGTAGAGCCTATAGTCAATAATTTACAGGCCTTAATAATTAAAGAATAACTTTAAAAATATAATTCGACTTTATTCAAAAAATATAGACTCCCTCTTGAGTAGCACAAGGATTCCAACGCTTCTCTAACAATTCGATGCATTTTGTTAAAATTATTTTTCTTTGGACTCAAAATACGCATAAGTTTCTGATATCACTTCCTCATTAGAGCGAAAACAGCCAGTAGTCGGTGGGAGTCAGATCTGAAGAATAGGTGAGGTGCGGAAACAATTTGAACTACAATTCATGTAGTTTTTTCATCGTTAAGATCGAGTTGTTACACAGTTAATTTTCGTGGTGAAATACCGCGTTTTCTTCTTTGATTCGCCGCTCATTTTAGGCGGTTTCTTTCTCAAAACGCACCAAATATGCTATATAATGAGCGTTATAGATGCATTTTGATGAAATTATTTTTCTTGGACTCAAAATACGCATACGTTTCTGATATCACTTCCTCATTAGAGCGAGATCTATTTTCATAGGCATTAATTTGAGGGCTGAACTTCACAAGTAGTCGGTGGGAGTTAGATCTGGAGAATAGGTGAGGTGCGGAAGCAATTTGAACTACAATTCTTCTTGATTCGGGGCTCATTTTAGGTGGTTTCCTTCTCAAAACGCACCAAATATGCTATATAATGTTCGCTATCGATGGCTCATGATGTGCAAAGTTAATCGATGACAAAATCATGTTGCGCATCTTATAATACGAAGGCAAAAACATTACCAGCTGCTCTTTTCATCTCGTGTCGCTTTAGAAAAGGGTTCGCTTGCTGTGATCCCCGCAGCATGTCACGAGCTATACTCCGCAATGAAGATGTATCCATGTGTCATTGTCACATATTGACGCAAAAACTACATTTTCTTGTGCTGAAACAGTTGCAAACAACGCTCTGAATCGTCATCGCGTTTTTGTTTTTAATCGACTGTTATTAAACTTTCTTTAAACACATCTTTTCCTTGATAAATGTTCATGCAAAATGGTGAATAAACTACCTGCTGATATCCTCAACCTTTCTGCTATCTCAGACAACTTACATTTACTATCTGCCAAAACGAGATCGGGGACTTTCTTATATTTTAAAAATACAATTCGACTTTATTCAAAAAAGATAGTCTATCTCTTGAGTATTGATTTACTCCTCTCCAGGAGTTAGGCACAAGGCCAGTTTTTATCTTACTCCCACAAGTAAGATGTGACCCAAGGTCGGGTCGGGAAAGTGGAGTTTAAAGATTGCCTGAGCAGCCCCGTCGGCATTCCCCGGTAGGGGCGCCTCAGACAGTAAGCACTAAACTTACTCCTCCCCAAAGAGGGGAGGCGAAGCCTGGGAGGGTGGACCTCCTAGAACTGCACAGGACAGACCCATAGACCGGCGTAAATCAAGCCCCGAAGGCCAAGACAATGCCAGTCTATGGGGTGCAGTATCCATCGGAACAGATACTACACTTTGATTTTACTTGAGTAGCACAAGGATTCCAACGCTTCTCTAACAATTCGATGCATTTTGTAAAATTATTTTTCTTTGGACTCAAAATACGCATAAGTTTCTAATATTACTTCTTCAATAGAGCGAGATCTATTTTCATAGGCATTAATCCGAGGGATGAAAACAGCCAGTAGTCGGTGGGAGTCACATCTGGAGAATAGGTGAGGTGTGGAAGTAATTTGAACTACAATTCATGTAGTTTTCTCATCGTCAAGATCGAGTTGTGACACAGTTCATTGTCTTGGTAGAAATACCGCGTTTTCCTCTTGATTCAAGGCTCATTTTATGTGGTTTTTTTTTCTCATAACGCGCCAACTATTCTATATAATGTTCGCTATCGATGGCTCATGATTTGCCAAGTTAATCGATGACAAAATCACCTTGCGCATCTTATAATACATTGAATGCTGCTCTTTTCATCTAGTGTTGCTTTGGGCAGGGTTCGGCTGCTGTTATCTGCGCAGCAGTCACGAACTATACCCTGCAATGAAGATGTATCCATGTTTCATTGTCACATATTCACGCAAAAGCTACATTTTCTTGTGCTGAAACAGTTGCAAACAACGCTCTAAATCGCCATCGCGTTTTTGTTTTTGATCGACTGTGATTAAACGCAGCACTTTCTTTAAACACATCTTTTCCTTGATAAATGTTCATGCAAAATGGTGAATAAACTACCTGCTGATATCTTAAACCTTTCTGCTATCTCAGACAACTTACATTTGCCATCTGCCAAACCGAGCTCGGGGACTTTCTTATATTTTCTAGGACAAATGCTCAATGTGGGCGATCTGATCGATCTGCACAATTAATGTCGCTATGATCGCGTTCAAATTCAGCATAAAACCTCTTAACTGTTGTTTTCAGTTCAGTTCGAATGATAATTATATATCTATTGCTGGTATAAAAAAAGCTTCATCAACATAGTAAATTATTTTGTCCATTGTTTTGAAAATTTACAACAGTAGCTCACTTAAATAACTTTAATTCGCATATAATAAACAAATGTATTAAAGAAAATTGACACATGACATTTAAAATTCATTAATTCATAAAATTAACATGGATTTTCATCAGTGGCGCCATCTATATGTCAAACCTAGGACTTATTGAGTTATGTGTTAGAATATAATACTTCTGTTATATAACATGCTATGGTAGCATCTAAGTTTGTGTGTTCATCCTAATTTTACGAATAAGATATGTAACGCGCTCTAATGAAAACGTAGCGTAATATCATGTGTCATCTGCTGTTTAACCGAGATATGAGTTATACTCTATACAGGAACTCGTAATGAAATCTTTTTGTAATAACTTTTTCACATTCATCAAAAGTCAGACGCAGGAACCTACACCGGTTTAAATGTTATCACATCTGTTATACTTGTTTATTTTAACTCGGTCAAATATCATAGAATTTCGTCGTACCACACATTCGAAGAAAAACATTTCTGAAAATTAATTTCAATTTTTATATTATGGCAAGAAGTTTTCAACTTTATAATCGTAGTCACAGAGAAGAAAAATGAAAACTAACCAGCTTCAAACGAAGTAGATGTTTCGAATGTAAGACAACCGTTTTAGACAGAGAAGTGAAGTTGGGATCATAGTGGAAAGCTTAATAGTTTTTAAAAGTGTGCATGCGTGGAGACAACCCACTTAAAATAAAGCGGATTTAGGCTGACTAAGAGCCGAGTTTTGATATATGATATGAAGCGTTAATGTCGGTAATTATGTCAGATCGTTGAACAGGTGTTCCTTTTGAAGTTTCCATCGTAAGTTTGACCTTATGCCGGCTATCGGCGATTTACAATTATATTTGTGTCTTGTAATTGTTTTTTTTAATAATAGTGGCGACGATAATCTCTTTATCTATCTCTCTCCTTCGCTCTCTCTCTCTTTCTCTCTCGCTCTCTCTCTTGGGCTTAGAGCGCTGGTTTGCGGAGTCTAAGTTAATTGTGTACTGGGTTCGATCTCTCCGACGATCTGTAATTTTCACTTCTTACACTGATTATAGCAAACGCTTGAAATGCCGGCTCATGTAGGTTAAAAAAATTGAATATTTATTTATGAAAAAATAGTATTAGCTCTTTTAAGAAATAAAAGTTGAGCACTGTTCGGAGAGATACAAATAGACTGTCACTTAGCAATATGCAAGGTTCAGAAAACGTTCGTTGACCACTCACGACTGTCTATCTGTTGCTAGCTTTCACAAGGCAAAAATAGAAGTTAATTTTCATTTTTTACGTGATAATTTCCGGTAGTCGTGTAGTTAGAGCGCTTTCTTTCTCAGTGGTGGCGGATTCTGTGTAAGGTGCGTGCTTTCTGATTATCTGAAAGTGTCACTTCCTACACTGATGATAGCAAAAGCTTGAAACTCCGTCGTCTGTAGGTTAAAATAATGTTATATTTATGTTTCAAAATATTAAAAAATTATATATATATATATATAATTTTTTAATATTTTAAAACATAAATATGTGTGTGTGTGTGTCATCCATCTGAAACAACGCGTATATCAAAACAAAAGATTTTTGAATCAACAGATCAAACTGGTGTAAATAAGAATGAAAAGAATTGGTTTAATTTCCGCGTCTACAGTTTTAAAAAGTCACCCGTTGAACCTTCCCTTTTTATCTCTGGTTGAATTGTTTGTATTATAAAGAGTATGTTTGCAAATCTAATTAAATATATAAAAATAAAAAGATAAACTCATAAATTAACCTCTCTGCTCGCTATCTATCTCTGTCTATATCTATTGTGTTGTTTCACTCTACCAATCCTTCCAATCCTGAAAATTAACCATAATAAATCGTAGTTATTTTATTTTGTTCTAAAAGGAATGAAACAGCATCTCCCAAGATAATACTTTATATACGTATTGCTTCGTAATTAAACACACGACTACATTGATTTATGTATACCTGGATCATTTGTTGAAAAAAACAGACATTAATTAGATGTGAATATAGTATTTTGTCTACACCACAAAACATCTTCTTGAAAACTTAAATGTAATTCATCAGACGAACGTTGTTGGAGTACCAAATCGACTTCTTTGACATTTTTCTTGTAATTGTTTTACACTTTATGACTTGGATGAACTGTATAAGTTTAACTAAAAAGTGTGTTTTTAGCCAATATATTTGATGTTTTATATATTTTTATGTATTTTTATATATTTTTATATATTATCAATGCTTAATTTTAATTACCTGCAGTAATATCATTGCGGTAATGGTTCTCTGAGGAGAAGATTTTCTTAGAAAACTCAAGAGTTTAAGACGCAGTATCACTCCTTGTTTTTGAACTTTAACCAAATCTGATTAATTTCCAATTTTATTACATCAGTCAATTAATATTATTGCTTAATACACTATATTGAGGTTTGTTGTTATCATGATATTCTACTGGTTTAAGATATTATTTATATCTTTAAACTATTTTAATTTATTATATATCATCCTAAGGTAAATTTATTTCTGTGTAAACAGCTGTTTGCTATTTCGCTTCTAGAGTTTAATAGGTTTCGGGGATCTTTAAAATTTAGGATTTCATATTTTTCATTCAGGCATAATCTACACGGGTCGTCTAAGTTTCTACATGTACTGGCCTGTCTTACTATTTTCCATTCAATTATTGGTGAGTGTCCATTTTCTTTGAGCTCCCAATAATGGTTATCTAGTGCTGTTTTAGTTCGACGTTAGTAAAAAAAAAAAAAAATAAAATAAATAAATAAATAAATAAATAAATAAAAAACTGAACAAGTTAACATTTAAAACCTAAAATAAAAATACAAGACACCACGTGTTAATAATAAATTCGCCTACTGTATTGACAAAACAAAGGAAACAGGATATAGGAAACTCCATTGTTAACAAACAATAGGATTGACATAGGAGCGTCAGTAACAAAGCCTTTGTTCGCGGGAAGCCCAACGATTGGCTGAGGGAACAACAAAGAATCTGATTGGTTAACTAGCAAGCCATGTATATAAAAAACACCTGACAAAAATAACTCCATGCATTTAGCCTGACGATTCCCCCCGGGGATGAAACACGGGAGCCTCTGTGTAGCTTGATTGCCATATATATTTTCATTGCTTACTATATATATATATATATATATATATATATATATATATATATATATATATATATATATATATATATATATATATATAAATACCTATATATACAAAGGTTGAAGAAATTCCGGCATAGCAGGCAAACTATGGGTCCCCTTTTTATATTTGATGTTGTTTTAATCTACTTTAATCTTCTAATATAAAGTAGAGACGCTTTTTCCCCTGTACCTTCTCGGAGTATAGGAAAATAACCACATGCATCACAGGCTACTAAACTCACCACTCTACTACACTTATTACCCCGAGCGTGTTTTAGTAAATGTGGTATTTTTTTTCTACATAACACTAAATATTACATTTGGCCTGCTATCCATGTCTCTCCGAAAAACCAACTCCATATAGGTGGTAGCAAAACGTTTTCTCCCCTAACAATGCTGTACTGTCACTCTACTCATCGACACCGGGAACTAATAAGCACAATTTACTTTTCACAAAACACCTAGTTCTTATTTATTATTTGTCTGGTATTAATTTACTACATAATATAAAGCAATGCGCAAAGACTTAATGACCAATCCTTGCCCTGTCGGCGGGGCCGCGAATTCGTCGACTGCAACCCCATGCAGAGGGGTAAAAAAAAAACGAAAACGGGTCACCTGTTTGCCGTGGGTGGCGACCCGTGACGTCTTAGGATGGGATCCTGGTGGCGTACGGTTCGTGACCTGGTTGCATAAATAGTCACGTGACCTGCACAACGCCACGTCGGCCCTTACTTCGGCTAGACGGGAGGTCGGAAAGGCCCGATCCGATCAATCGGCTAGTTGCGTCTTGCCCTAGCTCTTATTTTTATTCCAACTTCCCCGATCGTTTCAATAATACAATTGATCAACTGCAGAAGTTATCAATATCCATTCCAGTTTATAAGTGCTAGAAGGCGGTGGCAAGGGTCAATCAACTTGTGAGATACATGACCGCAACATAGATGTGTGCCCCGGACGTTTCGCTATTAGTGGGTAGAGAAATCGATGGAACACGGGTGCTTGTGATCACGATCGGGTTGAGTATACTATTTCTGTAGCCCTGTCTTGTCAAGGCGATTGGGTTTCCCCCTTGGCAATTCCCATAGTTTGCTCCGTGGTGGGTAGGAGCAGGAATGGTGAACAAAAAACAAACAACTTATGGCTCCTAACAGAACCACAAAACGAGCCTATAGAGACTAGTTCAGAACGAGAAGAGGAAAGAAGTTACCAGAATAAATTCCCGAGATGTATTGTCCTGGAAGCTTTGGAGGAACCAACACTCTCAACAGTGTCTCCATTTTTTATTGAAAATATAATCTCAGCTCATATGACACCAAAAACGTTAAAAAAACTAGCCAACGGAAACATCGTGGTCTAGGTAGAGAAGAAAAGATATGCAGATTTTTTGCTGGGCATGAGAATGTTCCACAACAAAATAATAAAAGCCTATTCACACCAGAACCTAAATGTTTCAAAATGAGTGATAAGGAGCCAATAACTCTCCTTATGCACTTTAGATGAAATAAAAGAGGAGCTGAAGTTCCTGGGAGTAACGGAAGTTAAAAGAATCTCTATAAAAAGAGATAATAAAACTATGCAAACAAACACATACGTGATGACATTCGATGTACCCACAATACCTTAAAAATAAAGATAGGCTATACTATCGAAAAGGTCGAGCAGTACATCCCTAATCCTCTTCGGTGCTATATGTGCCAGAAGTATGGACACCATGAAACAAAATGCAACGACAGGCAAACATGTGGGAAATGACCCTGACCACTCTATGGATGAATGTAAGGGGACTCACACATGTGCAAACGGTGGTGGTGACCACCCAGTTTATGCAAAAATCTGCGAGAAATGGAAGAGAGAAAAATAACTTTTGACTGTTACATATACCAGAGGCATTTCCTTTTAGGAAGCAAGAAAAGTGGTTGACATGACTAGAGGAAAAACATATTGGCAGGCTGTGTCCCCAGTGGTGAATAGAGAGGATAATAAATATAAACAACTAATAGAACGGTTACTTCAACTCGGACCGGGTTACTGGCCAGCTTTCCAAAATATACTTAGGAAGGAGTATGAGGAACCAAAGCTCAAAAATAACAAGTGGAACCCATACCTCCTCCTCAACCGGTTGACGTTCAAAAACAACAGGCAGAACCACATGAAGAAAATATTTGGAGTAAACCTTCTATTCAACCGGTTGCCGTTCAAAAGCAACAGGTGGAATCGAGTTAAGAACACATCTGGAGTGGGCCTTCTCGACTGGGTACCCCCATTCCAGATGCACCACCACATATCAAACTAAATGAGACACCTGAATCTGATGTGAAAGAGAAAGGGATCTGTAAAGATCCCCGCCCCCCCCCCCCAAAAAAAAGTCTCCAGGTAAAAATCCTGAACCGGAACAAAAAAGGAGAAACTACCTCGGAAGCCAAAGCCAAAAATCAGAGTCAACTTGACTCAAAATAGATTTGAGGCTCTGGACAACATGATGGAGTCAGAGGATGAAAACACGGAAAAAAAGAAACAAACTAAACAACCCCCCCCCAATCAAAATCTAAACCATGGGAAATAAAATAATTCAATGGAACATAAGAGGCGTTAAAGCTAATTATGAAGAGCTGGTTCTTCTTATGAGAATGTGCCCAGCAGTTGTTTGCCTATAGGAAACATTCCTCAAGCAAGATAGTGTATTTAAAATGAAAAATAACAATGTATACAATCATATAAAAGAAGAAACCGATAGGGCCTCTGGCGGGGCAAATATAATTGTTAAAAATACAGTTGCACAGAGTCAGGTGCTGCTTGACACAAACATGCAGGCGGTTGCTGTATCAGTAACATTGCATAAGACGATCACAATTATTTCCCTTTATCTGCTACCAGGTGAGAACATAGTCGAATCCAGGCTGAATGAGTTTATTAACCAACTACTAAAACCAATGATACTGTTGGGTGATTTTTATAGTTACAATGAAATGTGGGGCAGTAAAATCACCAATAAAAAAGGCCGAATTTTGGGAAAATTCTAGATCAAAATGACCTTTGCCTCTACAATGATAAAACCAGCACGGATTTACACCCAGCAACGAAAACATATTCAGCACTCGATTTGACTATATGTGATCCAACAATTTTCATGGACTATACATGGAAAGTGCATGAAGAGATATGTGGTAGCGACCACTTTCAAATTATTCTGGAAAGCACAGGTCCTCAACTGGAAGATAAACTACCAAGATGGAATATGCAGAAAGCAGACTGGAAGATATTCCAAGAAAAATGCCAAGAAAAATGAACAGCTAATACAAATGTCAATGAAACGGATCACGCCATCTACTTTACAGAGACACTGAGAGAAATAGCCGAGGATTGTGGACCAAAGTCAACAGCGAACCACAATAAACAAAAAAACTTGGTTTAACAAAGAATGTCAAAAGACTTTCCGGGCACGCCGTTCTTCCCTGAGAAGGTTTAAGCCTAATCCTACTCTGGAGAATTTAGACTTGTTTAAAATCAAAAGAGCCAAAGCTCGGTGGACGATTAAACAGTCCAAGAGAAATTCGTGGAGACAGTATGTATCGAAAATCAATTCAAACACCAACTCTAAAACAATATGGACCATGATGAGAAAAATAGCTGGGAAAAATAGCAGTCTGCCAATTAAACACCTGATATCAGGTGGTGTAAAGATCACAGACAAAAAAGAAATTCCTAACGCCTTGGCAAGCAACTTTGCAGACATTTCTGGCTCCAAGGGTCAGACTGAAAAATTCTAAAAGAATTAAGAAAGCCGACGAAAAGAAAATTCTCAATTTCAGTTCCAAAAATACTGACAATTATAATCAATCCTTCACGGCATCGGAGCTCAGTGAGTCATTCGCTAAAACCCACAATACAGCGGTCGGTCAAGACGATATATTCTATGAATTTCTAAAAATCTCACGGCAGGTGTCCACCAGATACTTTCTAGACATATATAACGAGGTGTGGATGAGCGGGAAAATCCCAGATCTCTTGAAACAAGCCACGGTTATTCCCATACCCGAGACGGGAAAAAATTCTGATAGGCCTTCAGGCCATCGACCAATTGCCTTATCAGTTGTCTCTGTAAAGTAATAAAGAGAATGATAAACGACAGGTTGACATGGTACCTTGAATCTAACAATCTGATATCAGATCTACAATCCGGTTTCAGGAAGAATAGAAGTACCACTGACCATTTGATCAGATTGGAAACTTTTATTAGAGAAGCCTTCATCAAAAAAGAACACCTGATTGCTATATTCTTTGACATAGAGAAGGCGTACGAAACCACCTGGAAGTACGGTATATTAAAAAACCTTCATGATTTTGGACTAAAAGGCAGAATGGCTCTCTTTATACAACATTTCTTGGCAAACCGAAACTTCCGCGTGAGAGTCGGAACTACACTCTCCGACGTAAAAGAGCAGGAGAATGGGGTACCCCAAGGAAGTATCCTATCAGTGAGATTCTTTAATGTCAAGATGAATAATATCGTAAACACCTTGACACTATAGTTAAAGGCTCACTGTACGTGGACGATTTTTTGATTTGCTGCTGGGCAAAACATATGCATCTGGTAGAACGCAAGTTGCAACTCACTCTAAATAAAATCAGCAAATGGACTAAAGAGAACGGTTTCAGATTCTCTGAATCAAAGACGAGGTGTATCCATTTTTGCAACTTGCACAAAATGCATAACGATCCATGCCTTAAACTGGCTGGCAAGGAGATACAAATGGCAGATGAGTATAAATTCCTTGGTGTTATTTTTGACAAAAAGCTGTCGTTCATTCCTCACATAAAGTATCTCTGGCAAAAAATGTAACAAGGCAATTAACCTATTGAAAGTGATAGCTCACGCTGACTGGGGAGCAGACAAAAATTCTTACTTAAACTGTACCGAACAAGTGTAAGGTCGAAAGTTGACTATGGGAGTTTCATTTACGGTGCAGCAAGACCATCATATCTGAAGCAATTGGAAACTATCCATCACCAGGGACTAAGACTTGTATTGGAGGAATTTCGCACGTCTACAGTTGAAAGTCTATATATTGAAGCTAATGAAGGTCCTTTGCATATAAGGCGAGAGAAATTGGCACTACAATATGTGACCAAATTATTGTCATGTCCAGCAAATCCTGCCTACGACTGCACATTTTCTTTTCAATATGAGACTCTGTTTGAGGGGAAATCAGTGCCATCAGACCTTCGAGTTACCGCATCGAAGAGTTAAGAATTAAACTGGAATTGGACTCAAGTCTCATCCACGAATCTATCATTTCTAAAATTCCACCATGGGAATTAAAACAACCCACTTGCATCCTCGATTTAGCAACAGCTTCAAAGACTCAAACGAATCACATTATATTTCAAGAGGAATTTGAATACATAAAACACGAACATTCCAACTACAGATGGATCTAAATAATCGAATAGAGTTGGGTGTGCGGCTGTCTTAAATAAGACAGAAATGCAATACAGAATAACTGACAGTGCATCAATTTTCAGCGCAGAAACAGCAGCCATATACTTGGCTCTAAAGAGAATACAAGGTAGTAGCACTGATAGATTTATCATCTTCTCTGACTCCTTATCTGTGATACCAGCAACGAAAAATAAAAATTTAGATAACCCATTGATTGTAAAAATCTTAAATAAGATTACTAATCTTTACAACAAAAAGAAATGTAAAATTAAACTATGCTGGATACCGAGCCATGTCGGCATTCGTGGCAACGAAAGAGCGGATAAAGCCGCAAATGACTCCTTAAATATGCCACCAACAAATACTAGGATCTTCGGCCTAATATTAACAAGATCACCAAGCAAAAATGGCAGGAATGTTGGGATGAGTGTCAAAATAACAAATTGTATCAGATTTGGCCAACTATAGATGACTGGCCCCTGGAATATAGAAAAGTAAGGAGAGAAGAGGTTATAATAACCAAACTTCAAATAGAACACACGCAGATCACTCATAAGCGCTCATTGGAAGGAGAGGAGTCTCCAATGTGCATAGCGTGTCAACTAACTTACACAGTCAAACACATATTAATAGACTGTCAAGATATGCAGCAAAGCCGTAACAAGTATTACGACTTCCCAAATTAAAAAAACACTTGTTTGAAAATATAAATGTGACTAAAATTCTAGACTTAATCAAGGAAGTTGGACTATACCAAAGAATTTGATTGCAAGTTCATCTTTTCACCTTTCATTGTCTCTGAAGACAATGTTAAATAATTCGAATTGCATTGAGAACTTTATTCGGCATTACGTAACCCTTAGTTGGGTGCTATGCCGTAAAACAAACCAAACCAAACCAAACCAAACCAAACCAAACTAATGACCGCTCCCGTTTACTCTGCTGATTTTCTGCGAATATCAGATTACGTTATTTCAAATTATACCTATGACTTTTACATTTATATTCATTCCGGAATTAAGCGAATGTAATTAACGAACACAGTTCCTGCACTATTTATTCATTCAACATAGCGGCTACAATTTCTTGATCGAATCGACTTCTTATTTAATTCAATAATCACCAAGATACTGGTAGACCCCGATGCATTTACATTTTCAAAATCATACACCTTTAACACGCATAATATAGAAAACTTGCCCAAATCCAGTCATTTTCATCATCTACAAATGACATAAACCGTGTCATTGCGTAATCTTAACATAACACGCATGCCCAAAATCAAGCTTAGCTTAATTGACCTATTTTCACATGAATGTTTAACTCGAAACTCTGGCCCGGTCGTTAGGAAGGCAGGTTTCATGATCGCCAGTTTCATCGTTCGATCCCATTCTACTCTACCACTTTTTTCTTATTTTTTTTTTAATTCATAGCATTCGCCAACACGGTAGGGGGGGGGGAACAACAATAGGCCGTTTCTTTTTTTATTCGACGTCATGCAATAGGTAGTACTTTTTCCCGTGCAACGCCGGGCGACGAGTTCCGCTAGTTACATATATAATTAATTATTACGCGCATTTTTTTTCTTTTTCTTCATTAATCTCCGACTAACCTTGTATATATATATATATATATATATATATATATATATATTATTGTTATAATATATGAATTAGCATATACTATCAGTGCCTTTATATTTTGCAGTCTCTTTGAACGATTTATGTCGATAATTGTCAATCAGTAACAACAGAGCAAAAATAAACCACTGTATAGTGTAGTTTTTATTTCAAGACATGTTAATCCAAGAAGTGTTCACTCCGTGTAAATTGTTCTGATGATTTTGTTGTCTTGCAGAGACGATATTGAGGTAAAATGGTGTTTTGCTCACGGAAAAAGAAACGGACCGTAACAAAATACATCTCTCAGAAATGTTATGTTTTTGGGTAATGTGAAAAAATGGTTAATTGAATATAACATGAACCTGATTTATATATATATATATATATATATATATATATATATATAATGCGCGATATATCATGAGATAACATGTTGTGGTGAAGAATGTATAAAAGACATAAAGGGAACTTGATTAAACACAGGAAAAATACAAATCAAACGAGAGATTTGACTGGTTTGGTCGTGATCAACGAAAACAGAAAAAGTGAACATTTGTAATTTATTGAAAAAAAAAGACAACACATAGATAAGAAGACGTAAACACTGAATTTTTTGGAACGTGTGTAACTATTTGAAAAAATATTGAGCGCGTGCGAAAAAAACGTTAATTGGGAAACAGTAAATGAAAAAGAATGACATGAAACGGAATAAAAAAAAAGCAAACATGAATACATAGCAGTAAACATAATTAGTACTTAACAGGGTTGATAAGTCAGTGGCGGTGTATATTGCATGGTTTGAGTACGATTTTCGCCAGATTATTCGCCAGAGAGTAAGCCCCAAGCCTAATGTTTACGTTATAAGATAAGAGAAGGATGATCGCATTTTGAATGCACTTGCGGCGTGGAAGAGAGGAGTTTATCTTTTGGAGGTGCGAGTTGTAAGGTCGAATTTGTGGCGTGTGAAGTTATGCTGTATAAACTGACATATATATATATATATATATATATATATATATATATATATATATATGTGATTATTTTCATTTACACATGCATGCACAAAATATGCGACACTGGCATGTCGATGTTATCGATCTACACCTATTATAAACTGAAATCTCATCAGGCAGGGTTAGAATCCGATCTTTTCCAAATATAAGCTAAGGTTAAGCTAAGATCGTATTCTAACTCCCGTGCAATGAGATCACAGTTTATAATAGCTGTTGATCGATAACATCGACATGCCAGTGTTGCAGATTTTGTACATGTCTGTGTAAATAAACACAATCATATATAGAAGCTATATTTTATATTAAGCACTTTTTATAAACCCGGTTTAACTTGTTTAGATTACTACCCTGTGGATGTTTTACCTGGATGATTATATATATATATATATATATATATATATATATATATATACATATATATATATATATATATATATATATATATATATATATACATATATATATATATATATATATATATATATATACATATATATACATATATATATATATATACATATATATACATATATATATATATATATACATATATATATATATATATATATATATATAGGATCAAATATAAACCAAAAGTAAAACTTTTAGTAGATGGAACCTATTGTGAAGAGGTTTAGCTCAAGATACGAGATAGAGCAATTGCAGAGATAGAAGAAAAAAGATTGATAAATATGCGACGATTGTCCAAATTTTTTTCAAATTTCAATTGTTCACACTAGTTTTTTAGTGAATACACCTTGCATTGAACAATTGAAATTTGAAATAAATTTGGACAATCGTCGCATATTTATTAGTCTTTTTTCTTCTCTCTCTCTCTCTCTCTCTCTCTATATATATATATATATATATACATATATATATATATATATATATATATAGTCTAAATAAGCTTTGAGTTATTTTAAACAAAAAGACAAAAAAAAAAAGAAGGAAAATGCAGTTTAAATTCCCAGAGAAACTAACTAAATCCAAAATAGTGTAGACTTAACATTTGTTGGAAAATTCATAAATAAATAATATATAATAGTAAGTAAATAAAATAAAAAGGGGGATTTAGTATCTAACAGTGAAACAAAAGCTGGAGATCTTAACGTAAGCATCTAATATTAACACGGGGATCTTCAGCTGTTTACCATGAAACTGTTTCGGAGATTTAAAAACAGGACAGTTATATGCATGGCTCTCCAATGGTACAGATAAAACTACCATTTCCCCAATAATTCAGTTTAAAATGTTACTTATATATATACATAAATAAATAATAAAATAATAATAATAATAATATACTACCTTAAAACTACCGTGTGATATGGTAATTTGCATATCAAATAAAATTCTTTATAACAATAGTAATACTAGTAATAATAATAATAATAATAATAATAATAATAATAATAATAATAATAAAATACTATCTAAACACTACACCTACGAACCATTCTGCAATATGGTAGCTAGAAATAAAATGATTTAGGAATTAAGGTTGCATTAAAAAAAAAAAAAAAAAAAAAAAAAAGCTTTAGTACCTTTGGTACCAGATATATATATATATATATATATATATATATATATATATATATATATATATATATATATATATATATGAAAGTTGTAAATAGGTTTCTTGACATAGGGGTTTGCAGTATTACATTTTATTATAATCTTCGTTTTGTGGGATAAAATATTACTTAAATTAAAATGTATTATCAATACCGTTTCAAGCTAGGCTTTTTTATTTCATACATTATCTAGAATCAAAATAACATAATAGATTCTGATAAAAAAATAGTACTAGGATTCTAGGCATGAGCTCTTGTAGCATCATATCTTGATTTTAATCTTTTATTTTAAACCCACGGAATAATATGAACAACTTTTACGAAAGTACTTAACGACTATACGCAAAATTAAAATAAATGACTCATCAAAGAACGTTACATTTTATTTAATAACAATAATAATAATAATAATAATAAAAATAAAAATCTCTCTCTCCTTCCATCTCTCTCTCTCTCTCTCTCTCTCTCTCTCTATATATATATATATATATATATATATATATATATATATATGGGAAATGAAAAAGGAAAAACCAACATATATTTTTTATATATTCATCAACGTATCGTCTTTATTGTAAGACTTCCTCAGTATGATAATTTTAAGAAAAATGTCATGAAAGTACATCGAATTTTGGCTTGACATGATGGGTTGATAAGGAAAAGTAGCAGCAAAGAGTGACATGAATATGGAAAGCTTTGAGTGGGTACATTAAGGCAACAGTGAACACGAGGAGGGTGAGAGTGTTAGTGAATTTGCTTTAGGGTGGGAGAGAGGATAGGGGGCCGAGGTTTTTGTCGTGGGGAGGTGTGGCATGTATTTTTAGTTGCTTGATAAAGAGGGGAAACTCTGTGTGTTTGGTATGTACGTGGTATCATAGTTTTAGAAAAAGATTTGAAGAAATTAAAATAACTTGAAAATAGGCGGGGGTGGGTAAGAGTATGACAGAAGAAGTCAAACGGCTGAGATAAGTGAGAGGGGAATGGGGAGATTTTGTCATGGTCAGGTGTGAAATTTTTGGAGGGTACGAGTATTTACCAGCTGGCTATGTCAGGAATGTGTGAATATAAATGAGTTTTAAAGAATGTGTTTGAGTGTGCTGTGAACATGACAATAAAGAAAAGGAAAAAAAAAATGATTTGAATTTTGGCGGGAGATAAGTTAAATGTACTTTCGTTCAGGATGTGGTGATGGGTTGTAATTAAATTAAGGCCAAAAGTCGTTTAATTATCTAAATATTTGTGAGGATGTGTAGATTGTGTTCATTGGGAAGTCTATTATTTATGGTTAAGTTGTTTTGATTCGTAGTGAAGCTGTATATAAGTGCAATTGAGAACGATGAGAAGAAGGGTTAGTCATGATCTAGGTTTTGTTTTTGTTCGGTCAGAATAATTTTGCGTATTAACGGGGATAGATTGTAGAAACCATTTCGCTGTCTGATGGTGTGAGAGGCTGTGATTAGTTCTGTTTCCAGTAGTCTTCGCCGAGCTTTGTTATGAATGTGTTTGGTGAATTTGGCCTGTTCCAACTTGAAAGCCTGATCGTGCTCTAATACGTGAAAAAAAAGTGCACTGAAAGAGTTATTGTGTTTGATGTCCCTTTTGTGTTCGCTCAATCTTTTTTCAATTCACAATGTGTTTCCCCCACGTGAATTTGATAGCAGTTGTTACATGGGACTGTTTATAAGCCGGCATGGGATGTGTTTTTTTTTTCAGAAATGTCTTGTGTTTAATGTTTGTTTTATGGTTAATGATGTGGTTTGTGCTGTTGGAATGCCTCGTTTGTTAAGTGTGTTGCAGATGGATGTGTTATTGGAATGCGTTGGTAAGAGAAGATGTCTGTCTATGAGAGAGGTGTTCGGTATTTGATGTTTTTGTGTATTGTTTTTTGAGAATATTTGAAAGGATTTCTTCTTAGCATTTACTATAAAATGTGTGGGGTATTGCAGTGTTTTTAAGGAATTAATGATGTGTTTGATTTCTTCATCCATATATTGAGGACTGCAGATTCTAAGAGTGTGTAGGATAAGCCTATTATCATACCTGTGTTCATCTTTCTATTGTGATGTTAGTAAAAGTGTATGTAGTCGTTTTTGTGAGTGTTTTTGCGGTGTACTTTGAAATCTAGTTGTTGGACTTTATTATAAGAGTGTCTACAAATGATATCGAGCTCTCTATCTCAGTTTCATGTGTGAATTTCATGAAGGGTTCTACGGTGTTGAGTCTGTCTTTGAGGTTATTAAATGGTATGTATTCGGGGAGGATAATAAGAATATCGTCAATGTATCTGAAGTATTCGATATTAGGGGGCAGTCTGATATATATTTATATATATATATATATTTATATAATATAATATATATATATATAATATATATAAATATATGTATATATATAAATATATATATATATATATATATATATATATATATATATATATATCAGAATTCGAAACCAAAAGGGCATGAATTTAAGTGTGACGCTCAATCACAGAGACAAACGTAGTGGAAGAAATGTGTCGCTTTTTATAGATGTCTTTTATTTGTTTATTGTATTTGCAATACTTATATTTTTTTCTTTCACAAAAGTGATTTCCCCTTTATGGGAGTGTATGCATTTAATAAACATTAATATCAACATATCCATATACACATATGGGCAGAATTCTATCCACTTTCTTGAGATTGCCCCAGAATAAACCGAAAAAACTAGGCTACACAAGTAATATGGCAAATGCAGCTGTCATTTCGAGCTTTAAACGCGAAGGTTATTCAGAAAGGATCACGAAAAAAGATATGCAGCCACAACTGATCTGCCAAAATGTCACGATATATATATATATATATGTATATATATATATATAAATATATATATATATAATCAAATACATATAAATATACGAAGATATACTTATATTTTTTTATAGATAATACTATATATATGTGTATGCGCGTGTGTGTGCATGTATTTATTTTTATATTGATATAAATAATATCTGGGAAACCATTTTATGTTAAATAGGTTTTATCCAATTCGTATGATGTTTCGATGTAATGCACACTCTCTTCAGATATGTAAACCCGCAGAGAGAAGAAAAGAGGTTATGAATTCGGTGAACATATTAAAAATGAATTAAGTAAAATAAGAAGGGGACAAAAAAGAACGTAACTCATAACGCACGTGGAGGAGAAGAGAGAGAATATATAAAGCTTCAAATGTTCAACATTAGCCACGTGAAAATACAAGATGGCGGTCATTAAACAAAATAAACTAAATATGTAAGAATATAAAAACGTTATACCATTTAATTTTTCTTCAACTTATACCTTCACACATTTCTCAGTGTACGTTAAACTTTTTTATGCCAACATTTTCTGGTGCTGGTATAACAGAATCTGATAATTATCATGCGAATAGCCAGCCGCTTGCGAATCACAGCAGTATCGCATCCCTGTTATTTTTTTTACAAGTATTAAAACGGAATGTGCTTTGTGATAAGTACGGCACATTTAAACCAAAATACATGCGATCCACCCAACTAGCAGACAAATATTTGCCCTTAAAGGTAAAGATCCCTAAATACCGGAATTATTTTCTATTTTTATAGTTCCTTTTCTCGGAACGCTGTCATGTGAAATTCTTACTCGGCTCTTTGTTTCCTCGAATGTACTATCGTGCAGACATTTAAATGTAATGTGGACAGATATGTAGCTGCCCAACTTCCCACATACGTATTCCCTAAAAATCTGGGCCCTACTATTAATTCCTGGGCTATACGTGATTTTCAAGCACCTGGTATAATGGTTCACATTTATTGGCTCTCTAGTTATTTTGATCGAACCGGTAAAATATTTGTAGTTGTTTCATTTATTTGATTTACTTTTAATCGGTGAAAAACAAGGCATATTGCCACGGGGACATTATCATAGTTAAGGGTCATATTTACAAGAAGCATCCTAAGGATGGGAATTCTGAAATCAATATTTGTTCACATTTGATTTAACTTTCTAGACGGGTCAATATACTGCCAGAGTACACCTACCTAAAAATACTTACAACATTTTGTGTTTTTTTGTGGTGTTATTTTAGGCTCGTTCTAGTCTCCAACATTTAAAAAATTGGATACAATCCGAGTATGGGAAACTGTTAACATTCGAATATGGTTTGTTTTGGTTCACAAGTCATTTTCCATTTACATGTGAAGCACTAACTCGGTCTATTGTCATGAGAAATCTTTAATTTTTACTTGTTTTCAGGGTCCATCTTTCACATGAAAAGGGTTACCGGTGATGCTAAAACTACCCTTATACTATATCTAGCGGTACCCGACCCCTAAACCCCTCATTACGATCACATTGGTACCCGTACCCCTGAACCCTTTATTGCACTTACCCAGGTTCACAAACAGGAATATGGGTTATTATTTTTATGAAATTAGTTTATAGAGTATAATATTCCTGAGTAACAACTAAAAAACCCAAAGAGACCACGCTTTAACCCATTAAAATCTGCCCTAATAAACAATCCACTTGCTCTATATACAAATACACATATACATTTGTACATTTTCAGCGTCAAACATGAGTTCAGCTGGTAGTAGGGACACTTGTCCTTTCATGCGGACAAGGTTTAGCATGTGGTGAGACCGTGGTGCTTTGAGAAAAGGGTGCTTCAGGTGCCAACCGTGTAAGTATCGAAAGAGGTGTCAAAGTCATTGTCGAAGTCGGAACTAGTGTTCACACAAACAAAAAGGGCATTGCTTTAGCCTAAAAAAAGGATGATTCTTCTCATCCAGTAAAAAGGGGCGCTTGTGGTTCTCTGGGAAGATATGACAGTAAAACGCATTGCTTTTTCTGTGGAACTGATCCTACGAAAAAAGATTATAAACGAAAAAGTGAGGGAAAGTTTGCTATGTGAAAGATTTGCTCAAACTATCCTGGTTCATTGGAAAACGAAACGGGATGAGTGGGCCACTGCTGTTCATGGTCGGATCGAATATTTTGGTGTTATCTTCATGATGCTGGCTGTGTGCACCACCAGTCATGCAACGTCAACGTTCATGAAATGCGAAGCATTCCAAGACAGTTCACGTCAGCTGAATAAACCAAACGACGAAAAAGTAGGAGGCCAGAAGACAACGATCAGGATGAAGCATTCGAAAGGGTGTGTGTATTCTTGGAGGAAAACGATGAAGAACAGATGACGATATAGCGCTTTGTCGCTTAAATGGGAGAATACCTACGAGGTATTAAATCAACGGCATATGGAAATCTGTACCTCACGTAAAAGCTGATTCGGTGTCCAGGGTATTCGGAATAGGAAAGACGTTCGGGTACCAACAAATCGTCAAGAGAGAAAATACAACAACAGACTGTTCAAAAGCATTTTCTTTACCAAAACAAATCCAGGATGTTGTGGAAAGCAATGGTCGTAAGGCAATTGTAGCTTTGTTCAATGCGGATGGATAACACCTCCCTGGTATCTATTAGATACAATATGCTCTGCAAAAAAGTACTGTCACGTCAGAATGACTATCACCAACATCTTCTGCCTGTAAATGTCATTGTTTGCGGACTTATTACCAGATTATAAAGTGGATGGGATGTAGTGATAATATGGTGCCATCTGAGTGGGCTGGAAGGGGGGATGGAGCAAACTGGTTCCAGTGATGACGGGCAAAAGCCCTGCAGCAGATGCACTGATTACGATAATTCATTGCAACTGTTCAGAAATATGCAATAACGTAAGGTGTACCTATAGAAGCCATGGACTAGAATGTGCAAGTGTATGTGGACATTGCCAAGACAGAAATTGTGACAATATGAAAAATGATCCCGTGGAAGATTATGATAAGGAGTTAAAAGTTTTGAAAAAGCACTGGTTAAAATCCAAGATGTATTGATTTATCATAAACACTGACCGAATTAGTGCTTAACATGTATATGGAACATTGATTATAAACCGAATAAAGTCATATTCGAAATTTGACACTTTCCCATACTCTGATCTTGTGCAATATTTAGTATGTTGTAGACTAGACCCAACCTAGCACAAAACCACAAAAAACATGTTGCTATTTTTCGGAGTCAATCAGTATATTTGACCCGTCTATTCAGTTGCTACATACACTTAAACAGGGAGGGCGAGGGGATGCTAAAGCCCAGCGATCCAAGGCACAAAGTTATTAGAATAAAACTATTTTCGGCATCTGGTGATCTCTAAAGTGAAGAGGCAGATTTGTGCTGCTAGTCGAATTGATGGTGGTGTCTTTTAGTTGAGAGGGTACAAGTAAATTGCATGCAACAGAAATAGTGATCACTGACGAAATCGTCGGAACACTTTGATAGCGCACTTTGGCTCTTGGTAAACACGATTGCTACCCTAAGGCAGCTGCAATCAGGTAAAATGACATACAAGTATCCATAACATTTAAAATATATATCGACGAGTCACTATTCGGGGAATTTCCCGTATCTTACTTGGGTCCGTCTCTTAGTTGCACCGGATCTTTACAAATAAACCCGTAACTTAAAAAGTGCTGTCGCATGCTCGCTTCAGAAACCTGGCCTTCATTAATAAAATATTATATTATCGATGTATGCTGACGTGACTTTTGATTTCCAGATCTTGAGACGTTTTCGCTATGATGAGGAATGTCATGACAAGCGATGCCACATTTAAACAAACTTACCCTTCATGATTTTAGTTTGAAAGGGTCGTAGCGTTGTATCAACGTTTATTGGTAAAAAGACATTTTTAACTCTAACCGTAACCACTCTATGAATCTTCATACACACACACAAACACACACCCGCACCTACAAACACATACACCCCCACCACCCTACTCCACCCCACCCCCATATATATATATATATATATATATATGTATATATATATATATATATATTATGAAGGGGTGGCTCCTTGAAAAAACATAATATGCCCACAAAATTGCATATATAACCCCTTCATTATACCATCCGCTGATGAAGGGGTGGCCCCTTGAAAAAACATAATATGCCCACAAAATTGCCGGGACATGTTCTAAATAGCACAGATTTGCACATAATTATATATATATATATATATATATATATATATATATATATATATATATATATATATATATATATATATAATTATGTGCAAATCTGTGCTATTTAGAACATGTCCTGGCAATTTTGTGGGCATATTATGTTTTTTCAAATAGCCACCCCTTGATCAGGGGATGGTATAATGAAGGGGTTATATATTAACACATAATTGTGCGATATTATATATATATATATATATATATATATATATATATATATATATATATATATATACGAGGTCTGTCTAAAAAGTATCCTTCCTTAGGCTAGAAAAATATTTCAAATACCTGACGGCGTTGGAGCTCTAATCCCATTGTGCTTGGACACACTTAGCTTACCGACCGATCAACTGCCGGAACAACCTCTGAAAGTCTTCTTTTTGAATGGTGTTCATCTCCGTCTGCGCGTTAGATTCAACTGGTGCGATGGGTGTAACACAAATTAAAGAGTGTTTCAACCGATTAAAAAATGGCCGCACATCAGCGGAGAATTAACAGCGTTCTGGCAGGCCTCAAACTTCTCGGAGTGTAACTGTTGTTCAGAGGGTGCGAAAAAAAAGATAATGTGGAACGCGACTGCGGAGTAAACCTTTAAAGATAGAAGGAACGAAATGAAAAAAAAACGAACAAAGAGATTGACATACACAGACCAATGTATATGTATAGCATGACAATAGATCAATAGATACATGGATCTTGATTTACTCGGAAAAAGTGTAGAGTCGTAGAGTCGGACAAACAACCAACGAAAGTATCATTAAGGCACACTGAGTAAGAAAAAGCAATGTCCCGAAAAGCGTAACTAAATAAACACAAATAAATACATGAATAAAAAAGAAATTTCATTTGGTGCTGGCGGAGTAACAAAATACTGTTCTATTTTAAATTGTTCAGATAATTGCCTCGCTGATAATATCACTTTGTGATATATATGGGTTCGTATACATTACCATATATATATATATATATATATATATATATATATATACATATACAAAAATTACGAATATTATTTCTTTCTGTTTTTGGAGATAAAATAACTGGAAGATCATGTGATAATAATAAAAAACAAAGACAAAACAACAAAAAAGAAAATAATAAAAAGGCGAATTTAATAATAAAAACGAGCGGGGGAAGTAAGGGGTATTGCAAAGTAATTTTTTTCAAGGAAGTTGAACTTAGAAAGACGTCTCCCAAATCATTTCCTCTTGTCTATATTTACGAGGTCCGAATTTAGAGAAATAATTTTATCTCACTATTATCGCCAACACGCCTGGAAATAATTAGCGTCTCATATAAAACAAAAGCTCCTGCTTATTTCGTAGCCTATACTTTTAGCACAGTTTCTAATGAACCCGATTGTTGACAAAACGGTCGGGTTTCGATTGTGAAATGTGTTTGCCCCCGATGTCCTTTGTAGTAGCGGGTCTTTATGAAAATAAACGTCCTCAAACGGTGCAGCCATACGTTGCTTCTTCTAATTATATGTCACACAATCAATATTTGGAGAAGTTCATGTTACACAAGAGTGAAGAGCATCAATTATTTAGGTATATTCAGTGTATGTATACACCTAGAATAACCCGAATAATTATCTTTCGCAGATTTGTTCACAAATAAACACTCGAAACAAAAATAACTAGTTATTGTTTACTTTTATTGATGGTATATGTCGATATAACCTTGCTCTCACACTCCGTCTTTATCATCTTGCTGGTTTCCCGTGGATCGTATATGTGAAAGTAAATGCACAGGACGTCCGAGATCATCGGTGGCAATCATTGATCAAGGTTTTTTGAGCACTGATAATACTTTTTAATTATTTATGTAGTATGCCTAAAACTACATATTTTTTCAATTCAACTCCTAAAATAACAGCTGACTTCCAAAAGCACATTCCGAATCACATTTAAATATTAAGTTATATTGTTGTATATTCAACGAGCGTATGTACAGAAATCATTTACGAAAGCGCGTCTTCGTCGCCATCGCCGGTCCTGTCGTCGTTGTGAACCCAGGCTGTTTTATTAATAAAAAAGTTCTTCACAAAATGTATTTAAAACAACAGTACAGTCAGAGAAACATGTTGCTTTCCTATGCGTGAGAGAGAAATGAAGATAGATCGACATATAGCCTGTTTCGCTACATCAGACAACCGCGTGCGCCGTCCCCACGCTCCGGCTTATTAAGGAGAGCCGCCAGACCAGTCTTCTTTGGTTGAAAACTTGCCGACTAAGAAAGAGAGAGAAAGAGAGAGAGGGAGAGATATAGAGGGAGAGTTTCGCCCGGAAATCACGTGTTTGTACGCAACTTCCATACGGTATTGCTCTCTGACCCTCATCACATCAACACTTTTCCACTCAAACACATCTCCTATCATGTAACAATGTTTAAGCAATCACTTTTATATCAAAAATATATCATGTCGTAATAGTCATTACCTACTACTATTTAATAATGATTTCATGAGAACATACTATTCCATAGTAATCTAATGATACACAACACTTACAAATCAGCTGTGCTCATTTCAGCTCGAAAATGTCGCCTATCTATGATGAAAATATTCATATATATTTTAGAGACTTATATATAGCACCTATCCCTTGAAAACAACTACTAAAACTATATAGAGGGCATTTTGTTCATATGCAACCACCAACAAGACAACCTAATAAACTTTTACAAATATACTAATAATTATTATCACCCAATGAAAATCATCATTTAACATGTATATACTTTTATTCCATTCCTTAATATGATAATCCGATTCGAAAATAACATATTATCACCCTCCATCTACATTAAACCGAGAGACACCAACATAATCTTAAACTACTATTACAACGACTTTCACAATCTTCGATGTTCCATAACATACGATGTCAATATGCGAATTAAGCGTATTTTCTTACACGCCAATTAATATATCTATCATATAATAAAATTAGCAAAAAAAATCTGACGAAGGCAACTAATTCGTAAAACGCAGTTATTAAAAAGACAACATACTGAGACAAATAACACTTCCTAACATATATTTAAAAAAAAACAACAACGCAAGTCTGCATTCACATGATCTCCGCTTATAACCAACATATATATATAATATTATGTTCGATTAACATTCTACACCGAGGTAACGGGGGTTAACACTTCTTAACATATAATTTTTAAAAAACAACAACGCAAGTCTGCATTCACATGATCTCTGCTTATAACCAACATATAATATTATGTTCGATTAACATTCTCCAGGGAGGTGAGGGTGGTTAAGTGGATAACGCCACGGACTGAAGACCTGGGCGTTCCAAGTTCGAATCCAGTCGGTTCCACAGTACCATTTTAACTTAGGGATGTTGGCAACCTTCTCGGGGTCCTTCCCGCAAGTACCTGATGTGGTTCTAGAAAGATTTCTAACTAGAAAAAAAACATCGGGGAAACTAATGCCAAAACCAGAATCATCTGATTCACACGAAAGAAGAAGAAGAACCTTTTTACAAATAACTGCACATTTTATTGATTTTTTTTCGCTTAATTTGCAAGTGGTGATGCATGTGGATAAAAAGAGATGTGGTTCTTTATACGTACCAGGCAACACTAGCTTTTCGTAAAAAAAATATATAAAAAAGACAAAAAGAAAGTCAGGATCATTTTTCTTATGTTGACACGTTACACTTAAAATACACTTTCTATTTTTATTCAGCAGATACCCTGACTATGCAGGTACCTCAACTTGTACACAAATACACAAACAAAGAACTACAATAAAACAGAATAAACTGAAATACATGAAACAAAAAAGACTGATGTTAATTTAATCCTCGTATTAAGAAAAATTTCAGGCCCGTTGGTCTGTAGTAAATCATATGTCCCAGATGTGCACAGATCCGTTTACGGAACCTGATCATGGGGATTCACTCTGGGGGCTCGACTCTGCTACACTCCCCGCACTTCCATCACCGGTCGGACCTCAATCCCTATAGCCTACCAATCCACCCACAATCCACTTCAGTGTTACCTACTCCTTCCTCCACAGTTCATTCCGTTTTCCACTAATGACAACGTATCACAGACTACGTTCCACAGGCTTCTCCAACTTCCCAACTGTATCCGCCGGCACATTTCCCTTCCCATCCCCAACACTTCTCAAGGCGCATTAAGCCGATACAACTGCGAAAGAAAAAGCCTGCAGCGTTTCCTACCAGTTCTCTAAAAATGTCACCATCACAAGTCCAACCCTCAAGATATTATCATATCACATTTATATGCAATCAGTGCCTTCATCAGTGACAGTGGTTTCCTGTCATCCGGTCGATGATAGTTTAATTCTCCAAAGGATCGAGAGAAAAAATGCTTTCTTCTCCAAATAATAATAATAATAATAATAATAATAATAATAATAATAATAATAATAATAATAATAAAAAACATTTTAAAAAATAATCATAATAATTATAATCATAATAATTATAATAATAATAATGATAATAATAATAATAATAATAATAATAATAATAATAATAATAATAATAATAATAATAATAATAATAATAATAATAATAATAATTGTTACACCGGTCGTTCTTACACTAGAAAAACTACACCGGTTGTGACTATAAATAGTGCGAGTCATCAGAGACACAGAGAAGACAAAACACAGTCTTGTAACTGTCTAGCCAAGTGCTAGTCACTTTTTTACTTTGTTAATACACTTGTTAAACCAACCCTCGACTTGACTTCCTTTATTTATTATTTACTGTTGGGCAACTTCACAACGACAACAATAATAATAACAAGAATAATAATAATAATAATAATAATAATAATAATAATAATAATAAGAAGAAGAAGAAGAAGAAGAAGAAGAAGAAGAAGAAGAACAACAACAACAACAATAATAATAGGGGCACGACAAAGTCGCTCTGGTACAGCACTAAAATATATGCAAACTTTATCGATTGGACCACAATAAGAAGTGGTATGAGCATACGCCAGAAATGGTACAGGATAACAAAAATGTCAAACTTCTTTAGGTCATGCACATGCAAACTAATAAGCTTCTTGACCATTCCAAACCCGACTTAATCTTTCTAAATAAAAACAAAAGAGCTTACTTAATAATTGATATAGCCTTCCCCTCTGATACCAGAGTGCAGGAGAAAGAACACAAAACAATCAATACATATCAAGATTTAAAATGGGAATTAGTAAGACTATGGAAATGTAAAGAAGTAAAGGTGATTCCCGTTGTAATTGGAACGCTTGGAACCATAAGGAAAAAACAGCATAAATGGCTTAAAAATGTGTTACGAGACAATTTCTTTTCCGATTCTGCAAAAGTGTAAAGGTACAGCTTGAATGTCTAAACTTAAGGGATTGATGTTCAGAAAATATAACTCTAACTTAAAACATCAAAAAGTTTATACTACTATGAAATAATAATAATAATAATAATAATAATAATAATAATAATAATAATAATAATAATAATAATAATAATAAAAATAATAATAAAATAATAATGATATAATAATAATAACTAGCGGGACTCGTGTAAATTACACGAAATTAACTTTTCAATACTAATTATATTTTCCTAACCTATACATGTTTGTATAAAATATGATAAGATTTGACTTGTATATATTTTTAATTGCCCCCACGGTTGTCCAATTGATATCTCCCCACTTCGATGTAGAAAAACATCTTAGAGGTTAGTTGGGATCGAACTATAAACCAGTCGGGCCGACGTCAACAATTCTACGTCGCTAACCGTTGCTCCAAAGTGAAATACTTGAGCATATTTTTAAAATGAGGTGACTTGAATGTTTTTCCAAAGCTAGGTGCGGCACACATTAGCAGAGCTTTTGATGTGAGTGTGACACACGAACACACACGCTATCGTATTAATATATAGATAATAATGATATAAATAGCAGAGTAAGCTACACAGAAAAGTGTGTGTTTCATTCTTGGAATTTGTTCGTCAGGTTTAGAGTGTATGTTTATTTATATACAATTATCTTCAGACACGTCCTCGAGGAACTTTGAATTGCATTTGCTGTCGATCGGTTTGCCAGTCTGTCACGTAGTTTTCATTTTCTATTTGCATATTGAATCCACTTGCTTTAGTAATATTTGTGCTTGTCTTTGTACAAAGTTTAAATAGAATTGGATGAGTCATGAAAAAGAATAACTACACACACACACACACACACACACACATATATATATATATATATATATATATATATATATATATATATATATATTAAAACATGGGTACCATGGTTTATAGGTAAGTACTGTAGCTGCTCGACCGAGCTACAATCTTTGATTTCCCCTTAAAACATTTACAACATTGACAAGAATGTTAATTTCTCTCGCATTGTACCTAAAACTAAACAGAACTTCCATGAATAAACCACCGATGGCCATGACAAATAACACGCTTCCTGGGAGTCCTAGGTTGAAACTCTTCGGCCTAACATTCACTAGTAACATGAATTGGAACAAATACATAGAAGACATTGATAACAAAAACTGCTCACACCTGACAATGTCCTAAATCTCCACATAACGACCATGTTCACATGCATGGAGTATTGTTGTCACAGCATGGCTGGTGCACCATCTACTAGTCTCTCCCTTTTAGCCAAGGTTAACAAGAGTATCTCATATAATAGGCCCCACATTATTCACCAAGCTCCAGCCTCTGAACTACTAGCGCAATGATGCATGCTGTTGATTGTTTTACGTAAATACACTCGACCTCCCCGACAATCAGCTACATCCCATCTATTCACTGTGGAGGGCCCCACATGTCGAAGATACTTTTAATTCAATATCTTCTTGACTCGATCTGCCGACCTTTGAAACTCTCTCCCTGCTCCTTGTTTCCATGACTGTACTGACATGCAGCAATTTAAAACTAATGCGAACAAGCACCTAAGCTCTCACCCCAATTCTCAGTAGCTATTCACGTCTATAGTGGCAACATGCCTTGTTTGGGGTCAACTAAGTTTTTTTAAAAAGCTTCTCACATAGAACAATCCCGAACACAATTGTAAATCAACTACAATACCCTCGTCTTCAAGTCTAATGTTAACAAATATATGCTGCGCCGTACTATTGGATATTTAAATTCTCCGTATCTAACCCATCATTTCTAATCCTTTAGTTGTGTTATCATCGTCCAACTGGTAATCGCTTTAATCCTCATCTTTGAGTGACCTTTGGGCTCTGATAAGCGATGACCCATTAGTAAAACGAAATGTATGAAATATTAAAGTTGAAAATTATTATGATTATAAAATGATATTACATTTAAGCAAACGGATAATAACGTCGTTCTAAAAACTTGTGTTTAAATCATTAAGCAACATCTGCCGCTTGTCAGTTGCTTTACTGCATGATACTTTTTGAAAGCTGAAACCTTTGAAAAGATGCGAGTAGGTGACCATATGCATTCATTTTGTTCCGTCTCAATGTTCGCACCCCTTCTGTGCATTTGCGATTGCGCTATGCCCCCCCCCCCCGCCCCGACTTCCGCCGTGTCTCTGTAGGCATGCGTTGCGTTCGGGTGGGTGGGTGTGTAGCAAGCGCGTTTTTGTTATTTTGTCTTGATTTTACAGTGTTTCTCATATATAAATAAGGGCACTAGTAGATGAGGCCAACAGTCAATCGTGTATGAGATTATCTGGTTGAAAATGAAGAATGCCATGAGAAAATTAGAACAGTGGTTTCAATAGGTAAACATTTGATTACTAAAATGGACGACTTGACTAGTATTTTTTTTTTAATCCTTTGCCTTTTGATTATGGCTAGAGTGTAGTATTTGGTCTCAAGCATGCTACTCCCTGTAGACCGGTACCATCTTAGATTTCGGTCTTTCATTCCGCCAGTCTGATGTATTGTACTATGCAGTTCTCGGAGGTCCGCATTCCCAGGCTTTGAATTTTCACCAATGGGTTAGTTTTTTGCTAATCGCTTGAGGTGCATCAACCAGAGAATGCCAATGTGGCTGCCCAGGCATTTTTGTAGTCTAGAACGCGCTAATCCTAGTGCCAATCCTAGTGTGCTAACCACACCTTACGTTGTATCCACCCTCCAGTAGAGGAGGTTAATAAAAATACGTTGACCTTGTGTCTAACTACCTGCTGGAAGGTAACTAACCTGAAAAATGTTGTTTACATTAAATTTGAAAACAAACATGTTGCAGTCAGAAGGGAAGCTACCCTGTGGTATTGTGTTCAACAGATATAAAGTACTTGGAAATAAACTGTAATCATATAAGTTCTGTTCAGTTTTTGCTACACAGAGGAAGAAAATAAAGCTAGTTCAATTATTGGTAAACGAATCCATGTTGTTAATCACGAACGTACAATCTCCTTAACCTCGAATGGTATTCAAACCTTGATAAGTGGTGACACATTAGTAAAAAAGACTCGATATGTTTATTTAAGTTCGTGAAAGCCCTAAACATGTGCGATCCCCAACATCTGTGTTTGTATTTAGTAGATCATGAATTGTAGGCACATGGCATACTCTCTGAACAATGCAAGTCATGACTTTACATAGGTATGTTCTGCCACGTTTTGTTATTTTCGAGTTTTTCTTAATCTAATTAAGCTGTTTTTACAAGGCAAGTGTTTAGTCTCCGGACCAATGTAAGGTGTTGATATATAGCTTAAATAGAGTTTATTAATTATAACGTTAACAATTGTTGTTGGTTTACGATTCGGAACCCATAACTAACCAGATGTTTGATCTTTCAACAGCTCGGATGTGGTTGCATAAATTAATGCAATTTCATTCGTTCTTCGAACATAGTCATTCAGCCGAGCAATCACATTTCATTCAAACGTCGTGCCAACAGCAGCTGATTTAGCAGTATATATAAGCTTTGGTAATCTACTGAAGACAAACTTTAGGACTTTAGGTCCAACCGTTGCCATCATGGATTTCAGCAGGTGTTTTCTTTTTACATCACTGTTCACTGATGTCAAACATGAATATTATCATCACAGCAATTCGTACGGCTCTTTTCCTATTGAAAACGAACAGCATGATCCTGGCATGATAGTCATAATTATCATAATAATCATCAGCAGCAGCATAACATTAGCTCTCTCAGCAGTGGTGAACTGATCAATCTATCAACATCATCGTCTGCAGATGTAAGCGTTTACTGATGCGTGAAGACTTAACTGGGCAATAGAAAACTACCATCTGACTCTCACTGCAGACTCTAACCCAAACCTTACACCCTAACCCTAACATAGCGCCCAAATTGGCAACTTTCCCGCAACGAGGATGGTTGTTCTAACCGGAATTGGTAAATAATTAATTTTGCCTATCAGTTGTAATGAGAAGAAAGAAAATCTGGATGGTGAACTTTCATCTAAATGATAGTATACGCCAACATGCTACGAGTAATCTGCTACATATCATAGCGAGACTATGTGACAACACAAATGATGTATATTGTGGAACACATGTGTAAGTCTTTGGAAGCGTGTGAAGGAAGTTATTGGAAAGAAAACGAACACATAGAAGAATAACATTTTATATCATGTAGGTTTCGTGTGGACAATGAATTATAATTACTCTCAATAAAGATATTTGTCGTACATGTCTTACAATCCCTGCCTCAAAATATTGTAAACCTTTTCTTCCTCATACTGTATGTAAAAATAATTTCGTACGTAATACTTACTTTTAATTTTTGCTTGACATCACAGTCACGGTATTCCTCTTTCGCACTCGGGATAATAGGCGTTAATTAACGTTCCATATTATAATTTAATACTGGATAAGAACATTGGTTTTATATATACACAACAAATTAGGTATGGAACTAAATTAACACATGAAAAGGACAAAAAGTGTTTCCATTATTACAACAATGATTAGAGAAATGATCCTAGAAATAATAGAAATAACAATATCTTATAATCAAGTATTACGCGTTTTATGTAAATGTCTGTTCTGTCTGGTAGTAATAATTATAAAAAGAAAAATATAGTAACAATTATTACAGCCATTATCACCCTTGTCGAATTAAATAAGAAAACCAGGCGTTAACGTACACATATAGATGCACACAAACACACACACACACACACACACACAGACATACACTAACAAACAGTACGGTTTCTGCTGCATCGATAACCAACAGAAACCCGTTTGGGAGCAAGTGTTCATTTGAAATATTAGAAGAGATATATGAATATTTGACAGGTCAACACATTTAGTAGCGTTTGAAGTTGCCAAAAGAAAGTGTTCCCAAGACGCTACGTAAAATAATCGAGGTTGTTTCCGCTGCATTGAAAGTGGAATCGTACGGGAGGCGTGCACATATTGAAGAACAATTTTGCAATCGAAACGGAAATCCATCAAACTGCATGGGTTCTTTTCCGGTTAACCCTTTTTCAATGAACGTCAATAAATACAAAAACAGCAAAAAAATACGAGTCCTGTTCAAAAACATAGCGTGCCGTTAATCTCTGTTAAGTGTTAAGCGCCGTGTTTTGTAAAAAAAGAAAATATTGGTTAAAGATCTGATGAATCAACCAAACCAATGTAACACGCCGGTGTTTGGAATCAATACATAAGATGGCGCGATTTTCTTTTTATGATTTTAGAATATTAGTATATATTTTAATGTTCACAAAAATATACATCAATCATGGGAGTTTGAATTATCTACACACATAGTTTGAATTACCTACTAGACACCATCCTCGAGTGTCTTATGGCTTCTATGTAGAATGTTTTTTCAGGAATACATGCCATGAGAATACTTCCTCGTACAAGTAAACCCTGCCCAAATATTCAAAATAACATAGTAGTCGAAATCCAAATAATATCCCCTCGACACGCTATACACTGGCTCATGCTGGGAATGGCGTAACCTTTCCAGGTAGTATTACCTCAAGCAACACCGCTAAGATTAATATTTCAGCAGACTAGATGAATTATTGTCCTGTAATCCGGTAAGACCAATAGACCAAGAAAGAGATATTATAACATCGTTAACTGACCAATTAGAGAGAGGAACATTTATATTCTTATCTTTTTTGCTAATACAACGTTTGACAGGTAAAGGAGAATTTTAATGGAATATTCGATTATCTATGTATCTCATATGGAGACTAAGTGTTAGCCACTGGAAGGTGCCCCTCGATTGCTGGGAACTTCGACTGAAGTAAAAAAAAAAACAAAAAAAAACTGAAGAGAATAGCTTGTATTGATTTACTCCTCTCCAGGAGTTAGGCACAAGGCCAGTTTTTATCTTTCTCCCACAAGTAAGATGTGACCCAAGGTCGGGTCGGGAAAGTGGGGTTTAAAAATTGCCTGGGCAGCCCCGTCGGCATTCCCCGGTAGGGG
>OY744519.1:198908772-198921272 GCA_963556195.1 Sepiola atlantica | reverse complement strand
GCATTGTCCGGAGCGACTTCCATAACAAAATCCCGAAAGAAATATAAAACTGAGTATGACTATGTAGGGAATGTAGTTCACTAATAACTGTGCAAACGGCTTACTTTGAACTTACAGAAAAATAGTACTGACACATTCTGAATCTATTATTAGATAACTAAATGCATTAAATCCTCTCCAAAATGGGCACATAAATAGACAAACTCATTCAAGCAGGAAAACAGTACGTGAAGTGTCATTATGAAAGAAAAAAATCCTAATATTGGATTACGACGTCTAAGAAGTCGATAATGTAAGACTAAAGAAAGCAGAACAGCAAAGCAAACGCGCCGAGCGACCAGAGAGACAAGGAGCACATGGAACGTAAATAACACTAACTTACTTGCAATAATTGTAGAATCACTAAGAATACTTCTAAAAAACGGGAAACAGTTAAATTGCACTCACTTGAAAGGTTTTCTTCATATTAACATTAAAGAAAAGAGCCGAAATATTTAGAAGCATTATTGAGTGCGTAACCAACGCACAAAGTCAGGTGTTACGGGTAGAGCAAACAGTATGTTGAAATAAATTAACATTTCGAAGGCACAACTAGACATTTGGATGAATCATTTTGACAGTTCAAGTTAACTGAGACTTGATGCATATATGAAATATCAACTCTGACTAGCTTTTGAAAGAGAATAACAGAAGCAACAACATCGGTTAATACAACAAAAAAAAACGGTTGACTTTCTTAGAGATTCAAAGACTGAGGAGGGATCGCACTACTCAAGCTTCGACTGGAAGGAAATAAGGTATACCGACATCCGGAGTATGCTTATTTTTATTCATATTTCAGAGAACGAAATCAATCGTTATCGACGTGTATTCAATGGTATACGGTTAGTGTGAAAACGCACAGTAAGTTGAAATGGAGCTGAAAAGAAACATAGAGAACTAGAAATCTGGGAAGACCTATTGTTCCTCAAACTCCAGGGCCCACTACCTGTCTTTATCAGTGAACAACAGTTATTATATACTCATGCTAATGGAAATGATACTGGAGGAATGCTCAAATTGAAACGGTACATCTTAAAATGATCTTCACTCACATTCCAAATAAAATTATTATTATGAAAATGTGAATATATTCTGGGGCAAAATGTTAAGACAAAATAGACTCTTATATAGCTAGGGCTCTCTATAAAACGGGCACAATGCTTAGCGAACATATCGAAGACATGCGTTGAACAATTATGATTAATCACTTCTTTTGATAACTATGTAGTCTTCTTCGGAGAACAAACATTCCGGAAAACGACACTAGAGAGGAATAGGCTATTATAGTTAAAAAAAAACACTGAAAGAATTATGCGCAAGAATGAACAATAACCTCAACGGTGATTTACTATAAGGAAATATATGATACATTGAACTATGTTAGAAAATATTTAAGTGAACGAAATGAACCCGAATGAGGTTCTGAGTGTACATTGGGCGAAACAATCTAAAAATAACTGCTAATAGAAGAATAGAAGACCGACTAATCCATGTCATACCAAAAACATTATCGATTTCATTGATAAAGAAACAGGTAAAATGTACACGGGAGCTGGTATTATTTGAAGAAATGAAATTACAAAAGCGACTTCTATTAATACATGTTCATGATGAAGAGGATACAACTTACCATTCACTAATAATCAAACTAGAATATGTAATCCCAGAATAACATCAGGATGAGGAAAGCCATTTGATAGAGTTAGCCATGTCTGGGAACATCTGACTGGAATTGACAATTGAATAAAGAAAAGGGTCACCACTTCCGAGGAAAACACGAACATCTCTACTAAAATAGAAATCAACTTATTTCAAAGGGAACACTGGAACATAAAGAGAGTTGTTTGTTAGGCTGGCTTTTGTTTTTATAACAGAATGTTGTATCCTGGAGTTCAATCTCGCTTGATAACTTCTAGCAAAGGGCGAGAACTGGATAGTACGTCTTGTCGTGACGAAATCTACTCGGGAACTGAATCATCTTACGCTATAACTCTCTGGGTGGGAATTGAATTGTTGCGTGTGCGCAGACGTTTCCTCGCGCCTACACAGCTATATAAGTCCAGACATCCCTGCGCATGTACAAAGTCTAATCACAACTCAACATAATGTAAGATGTTGCGCGTACATATAAAAAGAAGATAAATGGTGCTCTTTTAGTGATAAAAAGAGGAACACTCTAAATAAGCACATACACATAATTATTCAATCGCTGTAATTATACCACTTAACAAATACCTGGTAGTCTGGTAGGGACACCATCAAAGATAAAAAGTTAAAAACAACAATAATACTTCCGTAAAATACAGTAAAAAACAGAAATCAAACTTAAATACAGTATCAGATATGTAAAAATGTTCCCCGTACTTACTTTCGTTTTTATAAAAGAAAATACTTATTTGGACGGTAGTTTTCTGTAGATGGCTAGGGCGTTTGTTTTACTTTTTTGAGAAGGGTGGATTTCCTCCCGAAATATCAAAATAGTATCAACCATTTCGGAGTTGGGCAGTATCTCTGATAAGATATTCATAATTATTCATGAATTGACAGGAGAACGGAATACGGATAAAAATTACTGCGCATGTAATACACCAGAGAAGAAAATTAAACTCTGGTAAAATTTTATTATCTAGTTAGTTATTATGTAATCGGCAATTTATTTGGGAACATATATCTAAATTTAAAATGTCATTGTATCTTATAGTGATTTTCTTTCACAGCCCAACATTGTCTATATATTATTTATTTCAGGATGTACGTGTTCTGAAAATTAGTGTGTGTTTTGGAGAAGTTGGTTGATTTGGTAACAGTTTCATTGATATGTTGTATTTTGTATACCTCTATATGTAAAAGGGGTGTTTAGTGGTTGTGATGGGGTTGAAAAGAATTGGTATTTGTTACAAAACTCTTATATCATAGTTTAAACCCCTAATCAGGTTATTACATTTTTGTATCCATTTAATTTCGTTCTTTTTTGTGGTGGTGTGTTAAGTAGAAGATTGTCTCTGATAAAAATGCCTTGCGTTTCAAAACCTGTTTTAAATAGTCAAGGGTTTTACAACTGATTTAGGTCCCTTTTTGCATGGTTAATTTTTAAAAATACAGTTTATTTTTCTGTATAAGATCTGGTTTCTAAGATATAGCTTTTTTTTTCTTGTAGCATATTTTTTAACGTTTTTCGTGCTTTTCTTTTGATAAAAGTGTTATGGATAACTTTTAATAATTATTGTTGTTTCTTTTTTAGGTCAAGGAAAATGGATCGGAAGTGTTTAAAACCACCATAATAGGTGTTGTTACATATGCATACATATTGTTTTTACAGACCGCTAAACAGAGCTCAACGAGTTTTGGAAGAAAGCATATCACACTTACTTTAGACACCTTAGGGGGAGGCATCATCAGCTATTCCGCCCCATTATCTGCAGCAAAACCACCAAAAACCTTAATGGTTGATCTGTCGATATTTAAAAGTTTTGGGATTCAATCTTAGCACTTACAGATAGTTACACAAAGTATCCATGATTTCTGAGCTAATGAGATAGCAGTATTGATGACCAGATTTATGTCAGGCATGAGTGGCTATCAATACAAATATTAAAACTTGGCTCACAGAACGTTTTGTCTCACCCTCTGGCTGAACCGAGCAAGAGTTTGTTTCCAATCCTCCACATCACACTCGGTCACATGACGCACCTTGGGCAGGAAATGTAAAGGATTTGCTTTCCTCCATCAGCAGTTTAAATGAAAAAGAATAGATAAAAGTATAGCAGGTATGTCTAATGGTCCTCAAACTAAGGTACTCTTCGAGGATATTAGTTTTGATTATTCTCCTAATCTTGCTGAACTATCAGCCGTGTTGTCCCTTAAGTCAGTCATTGCAAACTTCCTTGGCAACCACTAAATTCCTCAGTATAAGAAGGTGGTTGATGATTAATGCAGAATGTCTGCTTACTTGATGCTAGTATGTTAGTGAAAACGTACTTCCGTCCGTCTAATATGGAATAGTTCCTAGAGAATTGTGGAGACTTCAGTGACAATCAGGGTGTGCGCTTTCACAAAGATATCAGTGTTATTGAAGAACGCTATTAAGGTCAGTGGTGTGTCAACTTTCTAGACTACTACTGCTGGATACGCAGTCTGGTCTCCAATAACAGAAGTCATTGAAGATAACATTCATCAATGAGTAGCTTCGTAGGTTCATTATATTCTTCTTGCTATCTATTCAAAATATGTGGTAAGCCTTCTGTGTATAGATCAGTCTAATATTGCGGTTCATTCACCTATTAATAGATCGGAACTTAGGATATTTTGTATGTGCTGATATTAACATGATCAGATTGCGTAAATAAACATGATTTTTAGATTCAGTGCAACAACTGGCTTGAAATCATGTAATATATATTAAATAAATGCATTTTATGCTATCTATGTGTTTGTTTATTAAGTTGTAATGTCGTGTCACTGGAGAGATGAGTTTTTTTTTGTCCCTGATTTATTTTTTGTAGTTGTTGAACCTCACACAATACTGCCTCACATACCTGCCTCACAGACGTACCCACTCTCACTGCAATATATGCAGTATATGTACTAGATAAAGTTCGCACTGTAGCACGTGAACTATGAGGTTTCGAGTCTGGCATGTGAGTTCGGTAGAGTGATGGCAGGATCTGTACCTATATGTTTGCAGATGTCACTGCGAGGTGTATTGCAGTGTAGATTGCCTAGTGTGTTGTTAAATTGTAATTTTGTTTCGGGTGATGTGAAAGATGTTGGGAGATGAGCTGTTTACCGTTTGCCATTCATTGGCGTTGCGTTTAACAGCGGTGCGATATTTCGTTGTTTTGAAATTTAAGAAAGTGTTAGTTAGTAATTGTCAGAGCTTGTGTGTTATGTTGGTATCTTGTTCTTTCTTGTGGTCACTAATTTGTGTCTGGTGTCTTCAGATGCATGCTGTACTGATGTTCTCATGAATGTTCGGTTTTAAAAGAGTGAAATTGGTATACTGTTTTGCTTTGCAGATGCGTTTAACGCGTAAGCATGAACTAGATATGGTATATTTTTTAAGTATGTTAGGGTGATTGCTATTGAAACCCAAATACCTGTGGCTATTTGTAGTACAGGCATATGGCGATGCTTCTATTGCTGATCTGAACCAGCACATTGATATAAGGTTATAGAATAATCTCAGTACTCGGGTTTCAGCTCTATAGAATCTAGGTAGGTGTTTAGGTATGTGTTATATTTGCTCAAGACTTGTTTGCAATCTGTTCATATAATAAAGGTGTACTGAATGTATCTGCAATAGTGGATTGTTATGGAGAAGTTATTAATTCGTGATAAAACATTAATATATTGGCGTAGCTAGGGGCCATTCTCGTAGGCAGACCAGTTCCTTAGATTTATAGAAAATGGCGGCTTGTTTATCTATCTACCTACAATCTATCTATCTATCTATCTATCTATCTATCTATCTATCTATCTATTTATCTCTCTCTCTCTCTATATATATATATATATACATATATATATATATATATATATATATATATATATATATATATATATATATAACTATTGTGCCTCTTTCTCCAAGCACCTTGCATTTACTGTTTTACTGTGTTTTATATATTTTAGATTTAATGCAGTTAGTCCTAATCGCATTGTTCTGTACAGCTGTCATTAGAGATTCCGTTTCTCTCTTTAAGTGGCTTTTATTTAGCCATGCCGATAATTGTGTGTGGGTTACTTTTCTTGTTATTCTTATGAAACATCCATATAGATGTTTTTCTTTCCTCTTTTTTTCATCTCGTCTTTTTGTTTCTGATTTCGGTTCTCTCCGGATTATTCACTGGGATGATGTTTCTTGTTGTGGTGAGCTTTTATGTGTTCTGGGTTATGTATTTCTCAAGTTCGTTTTTGTGTCTTCCACACAGTATTATATACTTACCAGTCCCCTTCCCCCATCGTTTATTTTCACGTAGAGTCTGTCCGCATCGTCCTTTGGGTGTAGTGCGTTGTGCAAGGTCATTAATGTTTTAGTCTGGTCAAAGTGACTGATTTGTTGCTTTAGTCCAGCCCACGAATTGCCCAGAGTATCCTGTCAGTTATACTGCCCATGTGTTTATATCTTTTACTAGATGTGCGTTGTATAATTTCGTTTTTAATAGTGTCCTTCTTCTCAAACATTCTTTGTTAATCTGCTCTAAAACTTCTGTATATTTAATTGTATCTGCTTCCAGAACTAACAAATATTTATAAATATTCTCTTCTTGGTTGGGCTCTCTATTGTCTCCAGTTTTCCCTTTTTAATCTCTAGCAGTGCACAATTATCCATTCAAAATTCCATTCGCATATTCTAGTCGTATTTATTTGCTTTTCTAGTGCTATTTTGCTTTCTGCAAATAGCTTCAGTTCGTCTATGAACGTGAAGATGTTAATTTGTTGTTCTGTGTTGTCATTTCTAGAGTATGTACTTGAGTGGCATCATTGGTATTATAAACAATAGTATTGATAGGACATCTCCTTGGAAAATGCCTCTTTGCATTTCTATCTCGATCAGGTGTTGCCCTCCAGGTGTCCGTTTTAGTCTCCATGTTCCCATTCTTATTTACTAAGATTAATAATCCTGTCATATATCTTATGCATTTTTAGGCATTTACTTGTCCATGCTTTAAGGATTTTGTCGTATGTAATGGATATGCACTTTTTCATGGTTGTTATCTCTTCAGGATATTTTTTCTATGTACAGCAGATTATGCGTCCCTCTTTTAACTTTCCGGCATCTTTTGTGTTACTCGGGGAGAAGTTTATGATTGTTCAAAAAGTAGTATCTTTATTCTGTAATGTACCGTTAGGATTTTGCACACAGATTATTGGTCTGTAGTTGCATTGGTTGTTCTCTTTTTTGCGTTATTTTGCATTAGCATTGCCCTTTCTGTGGTCATAGACTCTGGTGCGTCTGTTTTGTGGAAATAGTCTATCAGTTACTGTGCTAGCCTTACATGTACGGGGTGTTGCTTTACACGTTGACATTTATTTTTAGTGTGTGTCTTAATCGTTTCTTCATTAATTTCTGTTTCTGTTCCTTCTTCAATTTTCTGTAGTTCATCTTTTATGTTGTTTTCAGCTATTTGACATTTTTGTTGTGTTTTTTATGTTTTTCCCATATTTTGCTCCGCCTAATTTTCAACAGGTTGGCCTTAGTTGCTGAACCAGCCATTGTTCCCCAAAAAGCAGTAGTCTGGCCTGAAAATTCAACAAGAACTAGATTTTTCCAAACACATCGAAGTTTTTGGTGATCTGTATGCCGCGTATGCCGTGAAAAATATCTTGGAACTGACAAAAAACCTGGTACTCACATACCAAATCGGTGCCATCTTAAAAGACAGACTATTTTATGTTACCCTAAACAACCAACAAAGTAGCTGGCGCAGACAAAAGAATAGATTCACTAAAGGTAGTTCGGTGGCTCCATTACTATACACCATATACACTAATGACCAACAACTGAACAAGAACACTGAGCGGTTCATCTATGCTGACAATCTTTGTGTAACATCTGAAGAGAGTATGTTTGAGTCAGTATAAACAAACGTCAACCTAGCCTCAGATAAGCTACTCCCCTACTACGAGAGTAACCACCTGCATGTAAACTCTGCGAAAGCTCAAGTTCAATCGACGCATCATGTGGTATGGAATGCAAATTGAGAATCGCACTAATCCTGTCTACCTGGCGTAACCCTGGACCGCCCCTTTGATTTAGTGAATAAGTGATATATCTCATGACAAATGTGATCTATACAATATAGAGAGAAGCTTTGTTCACACACAGCGTTACCCTGGATAAAAAACATTATCGTTTTTTTATGAATTTGTATGAAATAAAAGGTATTGGAGTTGCACGGGAGTCATAAAAATAGTAGTATAGTATTACTACTGTTAAGTGGTATATCTTATAGCAAACATGCTTAATAGAATAGATAGAGCATGTTTGTTTAAAACACCGTCGCCTGGGATAAAGAACTTAACAGTTTTAATGATAGTATATGCAAGATAATGTATTGGCGTAGTTCAGGAGTCATACACATAATAATATAGTATTACTACTGTTAAGTGGTGTATCTTATAACAAAGGTGCTTTATGAAATCAATAGTGTAAGTGTTTTTAAACACAGCGTTGACTGAGATAAAATAATTTACCGTTTATTATGATGTTGTCTACAAAAAATGTATTGGCGTTGTTCGGGAGTCATAAAAATAATAATGTGGTATTAGTTTTATATTTTGTGAAAAAAGTGCTTAATTCAAAATATAGAGTAGATATGTTTACACACAGTGTTGTCATGGCTAAAAAAACTGTTACTCGCTTCTGAACATAAGTCTCTAGTAAAGCAAAAAATATCAATTCCAATCGCGTATCTTCTGAACGTGAGTCTTTAGGGAAGCAAGGGTTGCTCAATCCCAGTCACATTTTTTTTCTGAACGTGTGTATGTAGTGAAGCAAGTGTTGGTCAATCTCCAACAGCACTTCTTCTGAACATGAGTCTTTAGTGAAGCAAGGGTTGCTCAATCAGCGACCGCAATTCTTTTAACATGAGTATGTAGTGAAGCAAGGGTTGCTCCATCCTTAGCCGCAGCTCTTCTGAACATAAGTCTGTAATGATTCAAGAGATGGTAAATCTCCAGGCGCACATTTTCTGAAAATAAGTGAAGGAGTTAGAGTCGGAGGTCTTTGTCAGAGTCGAAGTTTTGGGAAGAAGTAATTATTTCCATTCAATGTTTTTCATACATTTTTCATTCTTTTTTTAAATTATTGTTTATCTACTTTTTTATTGATTTTAAATTCATTTTTTCACTCATTAATTCATTTAATTTTTCAGTTTTTCATACGTTTTTAATTCATTTTTATTCCCTTTTTCATTCAATTATTCATTCATATTTTCAATTCATTTTTATTCATTTTTCTCATTCATTATTTTTCATGAATAATTCATTGGTGTTTTTTCCATTCATTTTTTCTTTCAATTTTCTTCTATACTTTTTTATTTTAATTAATTTTATATTCATTTATTTATTATACATTTTTAATTAATTTTATTTTTCATTCTATTTATGTTCTATTCATGTTTCAAGTATTTTCTTTCATTGATATATTCATTCATTTTTCAATTATTTTGTTTTTGATTCATTATTTTTCATTTATTTTTCCTTCATTTTTTTCCATTCACTTATTTTCATTTGTTTGTTCATGTTCTTTTTTTGTTTAATTATTTTTTGTTCATTTTATTTTTCATTCATACATTTCAATCATTTTTTTCTCAGCATTGTCCGGGATCAAACAATTGTAAGAATTAATCATTACTTTTGGTAACTAGAATATATTAATTTTCTTCGGGCTATTGCCTTCATCAACATCGTGTATTTTTTTAAAATGTTAATATGAACAAGGGTTAATAAAGAATTGACCAAGTATATTTTTTACTCAGTGTTGTCCGCGATTAAATGTTGTAAGATTACAGTATTACTTTTTGTAAGGGATATATAGTAAATCTTTTAAGACTATTGAATTCATAAACATCACATATTTTATTAGTATGTTGAGATATGGGGGAGTAGGGAGAAATTAGTAATTGACAATTATCAGTTGTTTTTCTCGAAGTTTTTTTGGATAAATAATTGTAAGGGTTCAGTATAACTTTTGGTAACTGGTATATATTAACTCTCTTCCGACTATTGAGTTCATAAACATTACGTATATTCTAATATGTTTTAATAGATTAGCTCAGGAATTTAGGAATACACCGGAACGTTTTCTTATACTCGGTGTCACTAGGATCACAAATTGTAAGATTACAGTATTACTTTTATAAAGGGATATATAACTAATCTATTCGGACTATTGACTTCATCAACATTACATTTCTTAATATGCTTAAATAAAGAGGGTGAGGAATTTAGAATTGACCGTGACAATTTGTTCTAGTTTGCCTTGTCTGGCATTAAGAATCATTAGATTACACTATTACTTTTTTTTAACTGGTATAAAGTAAATCGCTTTGGACTTTTGTCTTTATCAACATCATTGATCTTCATATTATTTTACAATAGAGGGGGGAGAGACATTTAGAATGAACTGGGACTATTTATTCTACTTGGCGTTGTCCGCGATCAATAATCATTATCAACATTATTTATCTTTATACTTTGATATTAACGTCACTTTTGAAGTTCTGTGAAAGCTTCCTTACTAATATTACAGTTTTATATTTATTAAATAAGTGGGGTTACAAAACCTTATGTTCTACTCTGCGTTGTCCGGGAGAAAATACATCGTCATTATTTAGTTTTAACCGTACTATTGGCAGTGCTGTGAAAGAATATATACTAACATTACAGTATTTTAATTGGTAAGTTAAGCAAGGAGAGAAATACAAACTTTAGTTCTACTAGTCGTTGTCCGGGAGCAATACAATGATAATTATAAACATTACTGTATTATATTTAGTGGAACAGGCTCTTCTGTTCTACTTAGAGTTGTCTGAAAGCAATAAATGTAAATTACAGTATTACATTTCAATATATTTAGACTATTTAATTATCAACATCATTTCTCTTCATATTATTGTCAAAATAGGTGGAGAGAACGCTATTACTCGGCATCAAAAATATAATTTCCTTGTGTAGTACTCAGTGTTATCCAGGAGCAATTAAATATAGTATTACATGTTCACATTTAAAAGGGGATAGCTCTGGCAAATTAATTATATTATTATATTTTATAACACATAAAAACAGGAGTGAGAAATGTGGTTGGCGAGGGTGAATGAGCAGGTTAAGGAGAGGGACGGTAAAATGTGGGCTAGGAAAAGAAAAACAGATAAAGAGACGGCTCGAGAGAGGTATACAGAGATAGAAGTTTTAATATTAATACGCTATTTAATGTTTTCTAATCTGTTTTCATGGCCTCGGGCAACGTCGGGTAGCCTTGCTAGTATATGCACACACACATACACACACACAAATATATATATATATATATATATATATATATATATATATATATATAGGGTGGGCCAAAATAAGGGTCCTATCTTTAAATTTTAATAACTTGAATTTGAATAACTTCCACAAAATAAAAGTTAAACTCACCAAACTTTATGTGTGTGTAGACTGACCCTTCCGAGATTTTTTGAAATAAACAAAAAACATTTTAGCCGAAAAACACTTCTTAAAACTTACAAAAACTAAAGTATTGTTTTTTACACTGTTTTGAGTTTTTTAAGCAAAAATAATGTTTTCTAAATGAGGGTACGTTCCTTAGGGCTAATCCGGCTCATGCTTGCTTCGGAAGGGGTGCTTTACTTATTCTAAAAAAAAAAAAAAAAAATTAATAAATAAAAAAGTTATGAATTTTTAAAAATAGGACCCTTATTTTTGCCCACCCTGTATATATATATTGACGGCGGCACCCTTCACCTTTTGACTTAGCCCCCCACCCCCACTTTACTGTCATCAATACTTAAGTTGATATGCATGTTTTTAACCGACCCCCCACTTTTTAAGAGATGCCCCCCACTTTTATAACTGTCCCGCCGACCCTGTATTATATATATATATATATATATATATATATATATCGTGTTTTCTTGCATTGTGTTGCGTTTTTTGTGTGTAATGCAGCCGTTTCCCCATTTGGTGTTCTCATTTCAAAAATGAGTGTTTCAACGGATACACAAGTGACCCCATAGTGAGGGGTGGTTTGTAAGATAGATATCATACTCGAATTGAAAAAGTATCGGCACGAGTGATTCCCAACACTGTTTATTTTAGATATATCCGATACTAGCTATATTTGTCAACAGCTAAAAAAACATCACTGCTCTACTTCTGCAAACAGAATATTATAGTGAATAATAAAAGAACATAACATTAATTCATGTAGTCCAGTTACTTGTTTATACAACCTTTGAAATGCATTTTAGATGAGCAATGATGGTAACCTGTGATTAAGGCCACTTATTCTAACATAAAGCAATTTATAAGTAATTGTTTCAGAATTAAATTATTTTGTTTCGTCGACTAACCCAATACAATGTTCAGTTAATACATTAAAAGAGTGTCATTCGTTACATTGATTGGAAGAATATTCAGCGGATTTTTTTATGGGATAACGACTGAGAATATTTATAGTTTTAGCAAGAATTTAATAATTATAATTTGAAATAAATAAGTTAAAAAGAAGAAGACATATACGTTTTATTTACCTAATATATTGAAGGTAACGGTTGTTACGGGCATAACAACTCGGGCAGACGACCTGGGTGTTCCGAGTTCGAATCCAGTCGGTTCAACATTATCATCTTTAGTTAAGGATGTTGGTAACCTTCACGTAGTCTTTCTCGTAAATACCCGTTGTCTTTCTAGAAAGAATTCTAACTGGTAATATATCGGAAACTTATGCC
>OY744519.1:198858772-198906272 GCA_963556195.1 Sepiola atlantica | reverse complement strand
TTATTCTGCTCTTGTTAGTTTATTGTTTTCTTATTCGATATCAATTCATGTAATCCACCTTTTCCTGCATTTGGAGTTCTCATTTCTTAACCTGGATGTTTGTAATGGATACATAACTGATCCCGTTCCTGGGGACCTCGTGTCGGATGGATATCTTAAATGAATAGAAAGTGTACCGGCAGGAGGGATTTGCGACAATTTTCCCATCCCCCGTATTCCCTTTGTTCATCCTGGTAACATCGTTTTCCAATCCCCGGCGCTGTAACTGGAGAATTATTGATGTACAATCCAGAGGGAGAATTCCGTGCGCTCCGTTTTTTTCAGGCACACACATCCACATACCCACATATACGCATACACCTGCTCCCTACTTGCGAGTGTGTTCTCTTGTACGAGAAATAGTCTTACCCACTTAGCGAAAAGCATTACTCATCGTAATAAGGATATGACCTTCTTGGTAAACATTTATATACACAAGAACAAAAATGTAAGGCTCATTTTACTGTTGAGGGAAATGGCGTCATAGAATTGTAACTGATTACTGCACAAGCAGTCGGGTTTCGAATCACAGCTAGACTTACACACGATCAATAGCGTACTCAGCTGTGTTTATGTAAATCTCTCTCTCTCTCTACACACACACACACACACACACATACACCCACACACACAGATGTATGCATGTTCGGCATGAAATGAATGTCCATACAAGTTTATTTTAAAAATATTATTCATAAATAATTATTCTAGGCTCTCGCTAGATGAAGCACTTTCAGTAAATTGACAACAGCTCTTCATTTACAGCCGAATGCAACATTGTAGGCCTCGCGTGCTCTCGACGGCCTTCTTCTATAGTCGCTGACTTTGCTATTTAAGACGTTAATTTACTCTTTCATTTCAAGACATTGCGCGGTTGGCACATCGGTACGTGCTCCGACTACTGAGTTTGAATTATGAATTTCGTATTGGAGTGTCAACAGTGTGAACGGGGAGGATTATCTCCTTCAATATTGATGATTGCAGGTTTGGAAAGAACACATGTGTGTATGAGTTTATTTAAAAACTCAAATACGAAAGTCATATTTTAAACTCAGTAAACAGACCGCGTACCTATGTACCATCATATATATATATATATATATATATATATATATATATATATATATATATATATATATATACAGTTATATACATATACCTATATATAAATATATATATATATATTTATATATATATATACATATATACATGTATATATATATATATACATCAGTAAAAAAAAAAAAAAAATGAAAACATGCAAAAAAATAAAAATAAAAATAATAAAATAAAACCATGGTTATTGGAATACAATATGAACTGAATTATATTTGCTCTGTTATCAATAATTGACAATCATTGAGCTGAATCTTTTAAGGAGACTACAAAGTAAAAGGAACTGATAGTATATGCTTATACATATATTGTCATTAAAAAAGGTAAAGGTCGCACACGAGTGTCGTTGCCGACATCGCACACTGCCCATGGCCGTAGCCGCGGTGATTTGTTAAGAATCACCGTGTCTAGGGCACAGTATATGGAAGGCGGAGCCCATCCCTCTCCTTCCGCTGCCTTGAACCTTCCCTGAGTTTTAGTCAGGTACCCATTTACTGCTTGGTGGACAGAGGGAGTTTTCAGACCCGAAAATTCGCATGCCGTGAGTGGGATCGAACCCGGGTCGTCCAAACCAAAGACAAGTGCTATAACCACTCGTCCTGTATATGTATATATAACATTGTTTTTAAAAATGCAATCTTTCTTACATTTCAATATTGAATGCTTTCGAATGGGAGACCAACATATCTTCTTATCTTTAATGCGTGTCCGCGCAGCTTTCCCTAAAAGACTTCGACATTTGAACTATTACCGAATCAACATCTTACGGATTCTACCTTCTACTAGCGATAAACATGTCGCTATGAAAAAAAAAATGTCTTGTACCCCTGACGAGGACGTAATACGTCGAAAATTTGGGACTACTTTAAATAAATTACTATTTATTAAAAAAAAAAATGCATTCTTAGGCTTCAAACATTTTTCTTACATTTCAATATTGAATGCTTTCTAATGGAAGACCAGCATCTCTTCATATATACATATACAAAAAGATAGATAGATAGATAGATAGATAGATAGATAGATAGATAGTAAAAGTACAGAATATTTTACACTCGGGAGTCGTCCCTCACCCAAAATAACTATACATAATTTATATAAAATGCATTAAGAACAAATTCTCTACTTAACCTGCATAATTGTAACGTGTGAATATATGTTTGTAGTGCTTTATATCGTTTACAAAATCTTACTAATCGTTTACACAAGTAAACACTGTCCCCCATTATTATGTACTATTTGATACTCTTTACGCTTAAACAAATCTTTTAAATCTTCTCCACACGTAAAAAGTATGCGAGGTAGAGAATTTCGTTCGAATGCGTTTTATATGAATTATTTTTTAATTGCCTCACGAGTTCTTGAATGCAAACTATTTTCTATGTGTATCTATCTATTTCAATATAAATGGTAGAGTGCGTGTGTCCATTCTAGAAGCGAATATGGTAGCAGCTATATCGTTTTGATTTACAGTATATAAACGCTTTTTCGTAAAAGTTATTTATGATTCAAGTTGTTTATATCTTGCGATAGTTATTCATGGTGTTCGCGTTAACTAGTTACTCGTAATAAAAATGGTTGTTTATACCACCGGATGCCGTTTTATGTTATACTCCGGAAGCAGTTAGAATATCTTATAACGTTTTATTTTGCAAACACTCTAGCCTAAGAATCGGATAAAAATGTAGAAAAAAAAAACACGTACCATTTTAAAGACTTTTGCCATAGAGGCAGATATTTTTAATGCAGTAAAGTTGTTTTCAAGCAAAGGAGTTATTTAGGAGATTTGTGTACACAAGCCACATTTTCCAAAAATTGCCACGTAACATGTTTATAAGTTACATTATTACTATTTGGACGTCCGTTCTTATCTTAGATATTGGACATATAAAACCATAACTCAATCACAATAGTGATGATTATTTTAGCAGGTATTTTATGTTAGAAACGTATATAGAAAATAACACCTCAATATGATAATAGTAAGATGTATACTAGCGGAGAGACGGTGTTGACACAGTGTCATACATGTTGTTCGTAAATGTATTTAATATAGACGATGTTCGAACCATACCCTTGTATAATGATTGCCCAAACCCCAAAAGCCCCGTAGAGTTTTAATTTTATCGGCTTGGTCAGAGGACTGAAATATAAATGTGGCAAATGGAAGCTTATACACCCAAGAATATAAAACTATCGTTCACTATGGTTCAGTTGTGAGAACGGCGGCTATCTTTAAAGATGGCCGCCGATTTTTAAAGAAAATATGACCAGTTACTTAAACTGTATAAGTACTAATACCAAAAGGTATAGGAAAACATAAAGTAGTTCACATTATTTCTAGGTAAATTCTGCTTCCTATGGTCAAAGCAATATTATTATTAATAGCCAGCATCTGCCTCAGGTTTGGAAATTTTAGTGGAAAAAACACATTTTATGACGTTATTTTTAGATAGATATATCATATAACACAAACTATAGTTTCTTATCAAAAAAATAAACTGACGATTTTCGAAACATACCCTTGGGCCGAGGATGTCAGTAATAACTATGGAAAAATTAGCTAAATTAAATTTATATAGTATTTTTTGGATTATTCGGACTACTGTTCTCATATTTGATGTTGTTCGCACGTTTCGGCCGATGTAAAATCCGACTATCTTTAGGTGCGCCTTGTCTAACTCCTGAACTACTGTTCTCATCTTGGATGTTATACTGACAACGTTTCTGCCGATGTAACCTCCGAGCTTCTTCAGGTGCCGAAATCGGAAATCTGTATCTCGATCTCGTTGAATCTGTACGGAATTATGATCGGACCGCTTTCTTGAATCCACGGAGGTGCCTAGCTCTCGTTCCGCCAGCCATGACTGGGTAGACATTTTTAATAATAACCTCATAATGTTCATTTTTTTACTATTTTATTATCATAAAATGTAGAGGAACGGAATATGTAAGGAATTTCAAAAGGTACTCCTTATTAAATCAATATTAATTAATTGAAACAAATACATAGAAGTAATTGCCAAGCCTGCTGCAAAGAGTGCGGACAAAATGTACCGTGCTAGAAAACTTATCTCACAGTATCCTATATCTCCACGAAGCCAGCATCCGCTCATGCATGGTGTATTGTTGTCACATAATGGTTGGTTCACCATCCACTAGTCTCCCCTTATTAGACAAGGTCGAAAAAAGAGCATCTAATCTAATAGGTCCCTCATTATACACAAACCTTCGGGCCCTGTCTCACCGCCGCCATGCTGCATCCTTGTGCTTTATTTACAAGTACTTCAATGGAATGTGCTCCATTTAACGTACTGCTCTGGTGTCCTTATTTGACGTAAATACACTCGATCAACTCGACAATCAGTTAGATCCCCCATTTATGTAGAAACCCCCAGATGTCGGTGAGCCTTCTACTCCAATAATTCCTTTTCATCAAGCTGCCGGCCGTTGGAGCTCCCTCCCTGCTCCCTGTTGTTCTGACTGTACTGACATGCAGGAATGTAAAATAAATGTGAACATGCATCTCGCTGCACAGCTTCCAATTCAGGATGACCCCTCAAGACTATCACCCTAATTCTCAGAGGCCCATTACGTCTACAGTCGCAACTAGCCTCGTTTAGGGTGAACTAGGTTAAAAGTCATGAAAGTTAATCTATCTTGTTCTCCCCACTATAAATATGTAGAAATCCTACAGGCGATTGTAGGTATATAAATATATAATATATATATATATATATATATATATATATATATATATATATATATATATATATATATATATATATATATATATTAGCATTACTGTTTCATTTAAGTTTTTCTTTGGACTCGATATCATTTACCCTTTTCTATGGTCCAGGAAGTTATCAATAATGGCCAGCTTTTCTCTTTTCAATTCCATTTAAGTGCGTTTGGATTTACTTAAATTTGAACATTCTCTCCATACTGCCCCTACGAAAAAGCTTTTTTCGTTTTCTGCAATTTCTCCTATTCATTGGATATCTTTTCAACGGACAGTTACCACCCGGACAAACCACATATCTTTTTTACGGAACTTTTCTTTCACTACTTTTTTAATAATATTTTTCAAATATTAGAACTTTGGCTTTTTCGAAAGCCACCTTATCTATCTGTATTTCTCCTCTGATGATAAGATCTCGATCTTTGAAAAGCCTTGGCTTAAGGAAAAAATAATAAACATTAGTGTATTACTGAATACACCTTGCATTGAACAATTGAAATAAATTTGGACAATCGTCACATGTTTATCACTCTTTTTTCTTCTCTCTCTCTCTCTCTCTCTCTCTCTCTCTCTCTATATATATATATATATATATATATATATATATATATATATATATTAAATCTATAGAGTAAGATTGATTAAGGCACCATGATAGTATTTCATATGCGCCCATTCTTTATGTTTCTAAAGTGTTAAGCGTTGCTATATGACTATAATAAAATGTGATCACTACACGGTGGGGAATGGAGTGAGCTCTATTCTTTCAATATACATGCATAGCACTACGACCGACCAATTCGTCGCCTCGTGGCCGTATCAGAATATATCTGGTCAGCGGTTCATCAGGTAAACACATTGCCTCCATTGGGTAGCGGTTGTGTATCTGTTTATTTATTTATTTATTTATTTATTTTTTTAGGGGGGAGGGGTCTCTCGTTTGTTTTGTTCGTAATTAATAATTTACATGGCAGTTCTCGTTCTGCGTCTCTTTTTTCTGTTGTCCACAGATGAGTGTTTGTTCTTCTCTTGTATAAGGGTTGAAACTCAACTATTTAGTTTTATAAATACAATTTATTACGAAAACGGGTGATGTAATATCTTGACCAGATTTCTTTTTGTTTTAATCAGTGTTTATGGACATTTTTTAAACAATAACATTTAGTATTCCAAATAGTTTGGTAATCGAAAGACAACTGATAATTCAACCTCTATCAAATGTCTACTCCTCAGGAGAAGACACAGTGTGTTTCCTGGGTTATAGAGATAAAACCGGATGGGAAGACAAATCATGCAAAGATTCACCATCGCATTCTTAAATTAAAATGTTACATACTACCTCTAGAACTTTAACCATCCAATCACAATAGGTGTTAAATAGTTGTAGCCGTGTTAGTGGATACGTTTGGAGGTCAGATATTAAAGTGGAAGTAACGCAGACTACGTGATTTTAAAGCGGAGAAAATACATGTTTTAGCGTGCTGTCCGTATGGCTGAGACGGATGGCGATGAGTTGTCTGATGAAGTGAGATCTACTTTTCACCTCTCATCTCATCTAATCTCTCTCTCTCTCTCTCTCTCTCTCTCTCTATATATATATATATATATATATATATATATATATATATATATATATATATATATATATATATATCTTTCTCTCGCTCTCTTTCACGCATGCGAATTTTGTGTTCCGTCGTTTGGATTAACCCTTTTTATTATCTAACCAACAAGTGCCGGTGTGTGGTTTTGTATGAACGAAGAAAAATCAATCGTGGCTCAGAACGCTGTTGGTGAGGACGACGGCGACGGCGACGGCGGTGGCGGAAGTACAATCAACCCGTTTTCGGTTTAGCAACAACTTGGATTCAGAACGATCATAGAGGCAATGACGACGGCGACGAGATGTTAAACTTTCGTGTGGAAAGGATGTTATACCCGCATCGAATAGAGTGTTTATAACATGGATGGAGGGAGGCTTTAAAGCTGTGCTAAGCACATCCGCTTTTCTATTGCTAATTCGTAACATGACAATACTTTTGAAAGTTTTTCGCTATGTGTCACCGGATACTTTCTTGATTGAGATGTAACCTCATGAACACGTCAGTTCAATTTTCTAACTGTAATTTCTAATTGAAAATTCTCCTTTACTTAATGTAGCTACAATAAAAAAAGTTATCGTACATTATTCTAACACATCGATGCGGAAATATTTCTATCAATGTTTGACCATGCCTTATTTCATTTGGTCAGTTCAATTAAAAATCTATCAATTAATTTTTAGGATAGAGGCAACTGCAGCCCTCCTTTAAAATCGAACCCTTCCTCACTGTAGTAAAGATGCTTCCAACATCGTATTGTCAGAGCTAGCAGGATAAGGGAGTCGACATCAGTATTCTTTATCTCCGATCTTCTATGCATTTTCATGTAGCAAGCAAAGGTGTTCCAGGCACACCACCACACATCAATAGAACACACGCAGTAACGTGCTTCTGCGCAATTCCTCTGTATCTTCTGTGGCAAATGTTCACCCACTTCGCATCCAACACTTGAGTCTTACTGCTCTCAATGTCGGGTTAAACACTTGCAATGCTGCAGATTAACGAATTGCTGGAACAAACGAAAAAGGCTTCATGCAGAGGAGAGAATCCTAAGGCACGATCTGCGTGAGCTCTATGCAGTAATACGACTCGATTAAGAAACAAAAACTAAGCATCAGAAGGAGTTTTTTTCATTAGAACGACCGAAATTGCGCGAAAATGACAACAACAAATTTTAGTAAAAACAGTTCAAAATATGTTAATAATCACAATAAAATGTTTCAATAAAAATATATATTTCAGGAAAGATGATTCTGAAGTGATAATAGATCAGGTGTGCACTTCTCTTCAATTCCTCCCGTTTCCGTATTGTCAGTCAAATTTGGGAAGACAGTTGAATCAAATTGCTTTAGTGAAGGCCGAGTGCCACTCGCTTCAATCTTAGGTCGTAAATTGTTCCTGCCTGAGGGTTCTGATGAAGACATCTTTACGCACCGTCTCTTTCCTAATTTCCCTGGCTAATATTTTGTATTCGCTAAACCCTTAGTGTATTTAATTCTTTTTCTCCCGTTTTCTACTTTATTAACTTATTATTTTTTAAAGAAATAATTTTCTCTATTTTTCATCAAATTCTCTACATCATTTTTTTTGTTAATTATTTGTTTGGATTTCTTTTACATTTTTATGCAGACATTTGTTCTGTGTCTTTTTTCTTCTTTGTTGTTGTACTGTTAGTTAATCCATTCATTTTTCCTTCATTATTTCTTAATCTTTCTCTTCTATTTTTTACTACTACTGACACACCCCTTCTTTATGTTTCCCGTTTTGTTTTTCTTCTTATGTGTTATTTATTTTCATCCCTAGTCGTTGTAGTAATCGTATTATGTGTCAATTCTTTTTTGATAAATAGTTTTCTTCTTTCCCGTACTTCGTCTGCTTCGTGTGTATACTTCTTATTTTTACTTCTTCTTCGCATTCTTCTTCTTCTTCTTTTTCTGCGTCTGCTTATTCTCTCTTTTTTGTATAGTTTTACTACTACTACTACTACTACTACTACTACTACTACTACCTTCTTTCTCGTCTCTCTACAACTAATCCTACTCTTCTTGGCCTTTTGGCTAAGATCAAAGTGTAGTATCTGTTCTGATGGATACTACACCCTCATAGACTGGTATTGTCTTGGCCTTCGGGGCTTGATTTACGCCGGTCTGTGAGTCTGTCCTATGCAGTTCTAGGAGGTCCACCCTCCCAGGCTTCGCCTCCCCTCTTTGGGGAGGAGTAAGTTTATTGCTTACTGCCTGAGGCGCCCCTACCGGGGAATGCCGACGGGGCTGCCCAGGCATTTTTTAAACCCCACTTTCCCGACCCGACCTTGGGGCACATCTTACTTGTGGGAGTAAGATAAAAACTGGCCTTGTGCCTAACTCCTGGAGAGTAGTAAATCAATACAACTGATCCTATTTCTTTTTTCTTCTGTTTCTTCCTTTTTGACATGCTGTCATTCTATTTTTCTTCTACCCCGCTGTCTTCTTCTTATTTTACTACTTCCTCTTGTTCGTCGTATTCTTCTTCTTTTTCATCACATTCTTAATTTACTACTGCTTTTTATTCCTATTTTATTCCAGTTTCCATATTGAGATGACGTTTTGCATTTGTTTTATCCTTCATGAATGATTATTCACGTATCCTCTATTTCTTTCTTTTCATCTCTTCTGTTCTTTTTCTCCATTTTGCTCTTTATTTTTCATCTTTATCTGCTGCCCTTCTGTTTCTACAATTTATTTTTTCTTCTTCTTCCTCCTCTTCATTTCATATGTTTCTCCTCATTCGACAACTACTACTAATACTACTGTAACTACTACACCTCTTTCTTCGTCTTCGCTTTCTTCTTATTTTTTTTCTACTTCCTCTCTTTCTTTTTCTTCTTTTTTCTTCTTATTCTTATTCTACGACTACTTCTTATTTCTCTTTTTTTTCACTTTCCATGATGAGGTTCTTTTTTCTTCGTGAATAATTATCACGTATCTTCTCTTTCTTTCTTCTGTATCTTTAGCTTATTTTGTCTCTATATGTTCAATCTTTTTTCTCATCAATTACTTGTTTTGATTCTATTTATTCCTATTTATTATCTTCATAAATAACATTTCTCTAATTCTCGCCTTCGACCTCTTCTTTACATTCTTTCTATTCCTCTTTATTTTTTCTTCTCCATTTCTTCTTATTATTATTCTTCTTTTCCTTTTCTCCCTCTTTATTGCCATTTATTTTATTTATTCTATTCATTCCTTTTTCCATATTTATGAATAACCTATATCGACAATCGAGAACAGACGTAACTTGAGGAAGCTTTATTCGGCATACAATAACGGTACACTATTAGTGCTGCTATTTAGATTCTTTAGTAAAAGCAGGAGAGTTCTCCAAATGGGAGATAATTCAAAATAAAGAAAGATATTCATAATTGTTCATTACATAACATACGGTCTATTTATCTTCTTCTTCTTCTTAATTTTATATTATTCTATTTCATTTCTTTTGTATTCCTTCCAATTTGTAAACTACCTCGATTTGGCCCTCTTTTTTCTCTTTTTCTCTTCATTCCTTTTGATTTCATTCATAACTCATCATTATACATGTTTTTTATTGTCTTGCACCTATATCAATAATTTGATGAATTAACCCGATGTAGTATTAAAAGAAGTAGACTTCAAAGCATCTCTTATTCATCGGGCAGTTTTGTACCTCTTATCTTTGTGACGTTACTGGTGTACATTATCAAATAAATACACATTGCACTTTATTATAGAAGTATAGTGAAATTATGTTCAAAAACGATTTTTAAACTTTAGTTGTAGAGTTCCCATATTTTTGTTAAATAATTATTCGATGAATCTATTCTATGTGTGTGTGCATGCCAAACTACAAGTTAACAAATAAACTAAAAAACAAAACCCGACAAAGTCGTTATATTATTTATCGGCGTAACACAGGAAAAACTATCTTAACTTAAAAAAAACCTATATTGCTGTTCGTGGGTTAATTGTTTCATTTTTTAAATATGTCCAAAGAAATTTTAAAAGTAAGCTGAAAATAAGATGCTACAAAAAAAGCTAAGAAAGTTGTTATATTCTTGATCGGCATTGCTCTGGCGAATAATAACTAGCATTAAATATATATATATATATATATATATTTATATATATATATATATATTTATATACGCATTTGTTAAGGATCAACTCAGCCAAGATTCGTTCGGGGGTCATTTTTAAGCCATGATAAGTTTATATATTCTTTAAATGAGATACAAATGTCTTACATTATATATGGAAATATATATATATACATATATATATATACAAATATTCATATATATATGTATATATATATACATATGTGTATATATACATATATGTATACATATACATATATATATATATATGTATATGTATTATATATATACATATGTATATATATTTATATATATATATACATATATATATATAAATATGCATATACATATATATATATTCTATATATACATATGTATATATATATACATATATATATATATATATATATATATATATATATATATATTATATATACTAGCAAATATATACTCCCTCATGTCGCATATTTTGCTAGGCTGCCGCGTCAGAAATGAACGCTCTCGCGGAAACCGATGGAGCCCCAGTACTATTTGTTGGGTGGTTAGACATTGATAGTCTTTGTTTAAGACTAAGAATGTTTTAGATTAAAATAAAGAAACAAAAATGTTCGACCCCGACCCCGGTTTTTGTTTTACCCTCCCCCATTAATGGAAATATTTTTAGCTTAAAAATGTTTTTTTAAATGTTTCCCCCTCCTCCTTTTTTTTATTTACCTTCCCCATACATAAAAATCATTTTAGTTATTTTATTTATATCCTCCCCATGCATATCATGTTTTTCAATTTAAAAAAGTAAAAAAATCAAATCCAGCGAACACGATTAGTTATTTACATGCTGTCGAGAAGAAGTTTACCTAAATTAAATTCATTAGAATGTGTGTGTTTTTTAAATAGTAAGTTTTAAATCACTTTGTATTTTAATTAAACGATTTGATACAATCAAATTGTTAAAATCAATAATTTAAAACCTAAACACAGCGAACAGCATTTTTCGAATCGGAAGAAAGGCGTATCTAAAATAAAACAATGAACAAATCGGTACTCTGTTACTGTAGGACCCGCGCTAACTTTGACCATGACCCTTACTCAAAACCCTAACCCTTACCCCCACTTTGACTCTGACCCTAACGACGGAGTCAAAGTTTGCGTTGGTCCTAAAGTGTAAAAGCACCAAAAAATCAAATATAGTGAACACGATTAGTTATGTAAATGCTTTCGGAAAGAAAGTTTACCTAAATTAAATTTGTTAGAATGTGTGTGTGTTTATGTGTGTGTGTCTGTGTGTGTGCGTGTGTGTGTTTGGTTAATGACCTTTTTTACTTTAACAATTTGATTCGAAAATCAGTTGTATAGTTTTCCAGTACAATGTCTTAGTTTTTTTGTTGACAGAAAATAATAAAATTAACATCTATAATTTTAATAAATAAAACATGGAATAATAAAAACAGTTTGTAACTGAAAGCTTAACAGCGTATAAGGTGAAATTTAAATCATAAATTCAGTTGAGGTCGTGAAAAAATGATAATATTGGATATGAAAGTATGAAAAAATCAAATGCAGTAAACACGAATAGTTTTTGAATTCTCGAAAAGAAGTTTACCTAAAGTAAATTAGTTATAATGTATGTGAAAGTATTAAAAAATCAAATGCAGTTAACACGAAGAGTTTTTTAATTCTCGAAAAGAAGTTTACCTAAAGTAAATTAGTTATAATGTATGTGAAAGTATTAAAAAATCAAATGCAGTTAACACGAAGAGTTTTTTAATTCTTGAAAAGAAGTTTACCTAAAGTAAATTAGTTATAATGTGGGTGAAAGTATTAAAAAATCAAATGCAGTAAACACGAATAGTTTTTTTTTAATTCTCGAAAAGAAGTTTACCTAAAGTAAATTAGTTATAATGTGGGTGAAAGTATTAAAAAAATCAAATGCAGTAAACACGAATAGTTTTTTTTTAATTCTCGAAAAGAAGTTTACCTAAAGTAAATTAGTTATAATGTGGGTGAAAGTATTAAAAAATCAAATGCAGTAAACACGAATAGTTTTTTTTTAATTCTCGAAAAGAAGTTTACCTAAAGTAAATTAGTTATAATGTGGGTGAAAGTATTAAAAAAATCAAATGCAGTAAACACGAATAGTTTTTTTTTAATTCTCGAAAAGAAGTTTACCTAAAGTAAATTAGTTATAATGTGGGTGAAAGTATTAAAAAATCAAATGCAGTAAACACGAATAGTTTTTTTTTAATTCTCGAAAAGAAGTTTACCTAAAGTAAATTAGTTATAATGTGGGTGAAAGTATTAAAAAAATCAAATGCAGTAAACACGAATAGTTTTTTTTTTTAATTCTCGAAAAGAAGTTTACCTAAAGTAAATTAGTTATAATGTGGGTGAAAGTATTAAAAAATCAAATGCAGTAAACACGAATAGTTTTTTTAATTCTCGAAAAGAAGAAGCTTACCTAAACTAAATTCATTATAATGTGTGTGCGTGTTTTTAAATAGTAATTTTTAAATACATTATTATTTTAATTAAACAGTTTGATTCAATGAATATGTGTTTTAAAACATAATGGCTAATAAGATTAAGAAAATAAACAAACTTAGAACGGTCTAATAAAAAAAATCAGAGTAAAAGTAACACGGTTAATGTCAGCGTTTTTGTTTACATTTTAAATAACGCACCGTCTTGCGTCCATATTTAATTAACGGAGGGGGGAAGGAACCAATTAATTGATTAACGCTGGCTGTTTAATCAGTTGCGCCATATTGAATTAACGGAGGGAGGAAGGGAACCAATTCAATGGATTAACGCCGGCTGTTTAATCAGTTTCGTCATAGTTGCATGTATGCTTGCGTCCATATTTAATAAACGGAGACAGTGAGGGAACCAATTCAATGGATTAACGCTGGCTTTTTAATCAGTTTCGTCATAGTTATATGAACTACGTAACGCATTTCATGTATGTATATATGTAAATAATAAAATACATCTATTGATAATGGAGTTTATGTATCTGTCTGTCTGTCTGTAATTTATAAGTAAGATTATTAGCCTGCAAAATAGCGTAAATGAATGTGGAAATCTGAAGATACCATCATGAGTGTATATTTGCGAATAGTAATTTATTAGAAGTTGAAAAGCAATTGATTATGTAAATTGAGACATGCTCATAGTGTTTCCGGCGCTTTTTCTAGTTGTATATAATGAAGCTGGCGGACTTAGTAAATAGCCATGCTACTCTTATGGACTTTCGGCTTCAGACAGACAGACAGACAGATACATAACTCCATCATTAATAGATATACATATGTGTATATATATTATATATATTTATTTATACATAAATATATATATACATATGTATATATATATATATATATAATTTATATATAGACAATAAATAGAAGGCTATTGGCAATGACAGACTATTCTGGGTAGATAAAAGGACTGAAAAAGAAGTTGAAGATAAAAGTAATTTAAGTTTTCTTGTTTTGTTTGAACGTATTTATTTATTTATTTATTTTTAATTAAAACAAAATGTAAAAACAAACACACTAACTGAAAAGAAATGTTTCAATTACACCGATCACAATGGCGTTAATGTACACTTCACTCTATCCATCCATATCCCAGAACGTCAAGGGACGTCGTCGGCGATTCACGCAAATACTCCATCTTTCCTAACTTTTCATTGGGCATGATATAACCTGCTGGAGCCCATGTCCTCTCCATGTCACATACTGTACCTGGTATTCCCAAACTTTTACCCATTTATTACTGGCCAGACTTGACGTCGCATAACTTCGGTTACCTTTCGGGCATTGGTGTGTCAATGTGATTATGTCGTATATGAATATACATGTACACTTAGTGTATTATTAAAACTACTAACGGTCACCTCTAGAAATTACACGGTTCTTTCTACATCAATCTGTATAATGTACTGTTTATAATAATATTTCTATTGAATCAATAAATACTTGTCAGAGTCAATACTATTAAAAAAAATGTTGGTTTTTTTCCGGAAAAATTATTGCCATTTTAAGCTAAATATTCTTTTAATACATAGAGCGAGCAGATCTCTCATTTTTTTATTTATTGCAATACATATTCTATATATTCTTACCGTGAACGTAATTTTTAACTAAATATGATAAAAATCAGTAAAAAAAATATGACTTTTTGAAATTTATTTATTTACAATTGTACAGTTTTAGTCGAAGAAATGACACCATTTAATCTTAAAAAAATCATTTTAAAATTGGTAAAGTCGGAATCTTTCCAGATTATGACAAATCACCGTATTTGAGATCGAGCGATCGCATATTTTTAATGTGTGTTAAGGATTATAACCTATCATCATAAAGCTTGGCAGAACTCCGTGTAAATATCACGGTGCTTTTTCCATCAATCTGTATAATTTATTGTTCAAAATACTAATAGTTTTTAAATAATAATCTGTCTGGCTTAATATTACATAGAAAAAATAAATCTTTCTTTTTTCGTAAAAGTAATGGTCATTGTCAGCTTAACATTCTTGGAATTAATTAAACGAATATGTCTCTGAAAAAAAGCAGAAAAAGAAAAAAAGAAATTAATTTAAATTATTAAATACTTTAGCAATCTAAGTCTGTTTAAAACAATAATAACTTTCAGCAAAATATTCTTCAAATCAACAAAAGGAATGTCACTCGTTGAAACAATTTTTTTAAAAATGTACTCTTTTCGCCTGCGGACAGACATAATTTGGTTTTGGAACAATTCATTTTAAAACAAATAATGTCAGAATTCTCTTCATTAGTTGCATTAGTTTGATAACCAGTCAGTTGATCTCATGTATTCATGGTCTGAAAGGTAGTTTTATATATATATATATATATATATATATATATAGAGAGAGAGAGAGAGAGAGAGAGAGAGAGAGAGAGAGAGATTCTGGCTTTGTTTACCACATTGAGCTCTCATACCCGAATTTCTTCCTGGAATTATTCCATTATAACACAAATATATATATATATATATATATATATATATATATATATATATATATGATTGTAAATGTCGAAATGTCTTTATTTTCTTTTTCTTTTTCTTTTTCTTTTTTTCTTTTTCTTTTTCTACTTCTTTTTGTTTTATTTTATTTTTCATTTTAATTTGTTCTTGCATTTATTTTGTTCTTATTAGGTTTTTTTCTTCATCTTGCGTATTCTTTTTTAGCAAGACTTTAACAATTTTTCAATCTTTTTATTTTTACATTTCGTAATTTGAAATTGCTTCTTGTTTCTGTAATGCTTACACAGTAATTTCCCATCTACTGGTATTTCCTTGTTGTTGCATCTCTATTTTTATTGGGCTTTTAGAATTCTTGCATTTCTTGTCTTTCTGTGTTTTCTGATATTCCGTGTTGTTATTCATGCATTTCCTCCAATGTCTTTGTTATTCTTGAATTTGTTTTTGTTGTTTTGTGGTTTTGTTGTGTTACTTCTTCTTCTTCTTCTTCTACTTCTTCTTCTTCTTCTACTTATTATTATTATTATTATTATTATTATTATTATTATTATTATTATTATTCTTTATTTATTGTTTTCTCCTTTTTACTTAATCGTTCTTCTTTTTTTTAGTGAAATTCATTTTTTTCGCAAGTTTTTTGGGCATACCTTCATCCACATAGCTCTTCTCTTAAACCTCCTCCCCTTCACTTACTACTCCCCCTCCAACTACTAATAATGAAGCTAATTATATTACGACGCCTTCTTTCTTTTTTTACTCTCTATTTTCTTCTTACTACCTCCTACTTTATTCTACTCCTTCTCATACTTCTACTACTACCACTCTTTTTTTCTTTTACTCTCTATTTTCTCTTTCTCCTCCACCTACTGATGTGGTTACTATTAATACTACTTTTCTTATTTCTGACCTCCACTTTGTCTGTCTCCTCCACCCCTTCCTGCTACTACAACTACTACTCAAACTAATATATTTCTGCTTTTTCTGCTTTTATTCTCTATTACATTCTATATTCGTTGTTCTACCACCACTACGGCACTGTCTTTTCTCTTCGAATACTCTCTTTTTCTCTCCTTCTTTTTATTAATATAAACCCCTTTTGATGACCCTACTAGTACGCCCTCATTTTCCTCTCCTTTTTATCTCTTCTTAATTTTCCTCTTCCTTCAGCCCCTCCTCCAACTATACTAGTACTATTACAAGACACCTTAGTATTAATCTTCATATTTGGAAACATGTTTATCCCTCCGGTTTCTATCTCAAAATGGCTCTGTAATGTCTCCATTTCGAACCCCTTTATCTCCCTCTTTCTCATAGACTCTATTTCTTGCCACCTTACTTTAACCTCTCCCTTACTCTCTTTCTCTTTGCAACATTATCCATCTCTCTTTTTTCTGATCCTTTTCCCAGTCGCTTTATATTGCTATTTTAAATTACACATGGCCTCTCCCGTTCCAAACTTGAATTATTGCCTCCTAAACATCAAATCATTAACTTACATGATCTTCATGTGAATGAGAAAAAAAAGAAAAAAATCTTACTTTTAAATATCCTCTGAAAACAACACGATAGCATATGCACATAAAACTGCTGTAAATATATATATATATATATATATATATATATATATATATATATATATATATATATGTATATATATATATATATATATATATATATATATATATATATATATTACCATCAAAATTAACAAAATATAAAGTTAAAATAAGATAAAGAATAATAAACAACTAAAACAAATAATTCAGAAAAAAGATCAGAAAAAAATTTAAAAATCAACTCAATTAGATCTAAATGACTTAACACCCCTACACGCCACCTAGAATCGAGGTCAGGTTAAAGCCTGCTTTTCCCTCCCACTTCAGTATCGCCCATTATATTTAATTTCCGACGGTTTAAAATTTGACAACGTGACTTTCCAATCTTGAATTTTGAATTTCGTTTTGTTTTCCTTTCTTTTCTTTTGTCTAACATCATTCTTTCTAAATATGACCTAAGGAAAGGATAACATTATTATTCAACCTGATGAGATCTCAGCTTTTAACAGCTGTGATCAATAACATCGATATGCCAGTGTCGCAGATAATGTACATGTATACATAAATAAAAATGATGACCTGTCTCTTTCCCCGTCTCGCTTTCTCTCTCTCGCTCTCTCTCACTCTCTCTCTCTCTCTCTCTCTCTCTCTCTCTCTCTCTCTATATATATATATATATATATATATATATATATATATATATGTATATATATATATTTATATATATATGTATATTTATATATATATATATATATATATATATATATATATATATATATGTGTGTGTGTGTGTGTTTTATTTTCGTTAACGTTTACCGGTGCATGTTTATATTGTAATAACAATGTAGATATCTGCACAGAATAATATATATTTTAGGGGTTTAACATTGCTTAGATGTCGAGATATCTTCTTTTTCTTCTTTGTAAGATCTGTGGTAGAGAACCCCAAGAGAGTGTTCGAAAAATAAGAACGTAATATTTATTCAGATATTAATAAAAAGCCTTATTTCGTATTCCACAAAAGTAAAACAGTACGTGGTTGTCCTTCATGAGCTCTCATCGACCTAATATGGAAGGTCTACGAAGAATGGTCATGTGCCGTTCCTTTTTGTCGGATCTAAAACCGACGGTACCAATGTTGTTCTGAAATTCTGTAAGATATATATATGGAGCTGTAGTCAGTAGTATTAATACAGCCGTCATTATGGCTTCAATGTTTGGTTCTTTCAGTAGTCGAACACTTTGACGACGGATACCTTTAAATAATGTTAATATTTCGCTGATTTTACCGGGTTGTATATAGCGACCGTGATAGCTAAGACGTTGGAATTTTAGTTTTAAACATGAGTCGGGTTCTGGGTTTCGAGTCCGGTAACCGGTATCAATAATAATCTCCACACTGACGATTCCCGAAAGAGTGAAACGTATACATATGATGATAAAAACAAATATTTATATACAAATATATATATATATATATATAGAGAGAGAGAGAGAGGAGAGAGAGAGACAGAGAGAAAGAGACATAGAGAGAGATGTATATATAGTATGTGTGTGTCAGTTTATATTGATAACGTGATCGATCGCAGAGGAGTGAGAGCAAATATAATATTTTTGTGAAAACACTATTTGACATATTTCAGAAACGTACCGCGGTTTAATCTAGATGGGCTGACTTTTTACATATAAAAAAAAACTCTATGCCCAGTGGAATCGTCGGCGTTTCAAATGAGATAAAACCACGATGAACAATGGCGTTATATCGATAAAAAGAACGGTGCATTCCCGGAAAGTCTATCTGAAAAAATATATTGGTTGGGCATTTATTTAATTTATTTTATTTATTATTTAGAGTTTTTTTTTTATTTTATTCTACAAAATGTTTTATTTGTTTATTCTCTTGAAGTGTTTTACTTTTATTTTATGTATAGTGTTGCTGGTTGATCGTAGCAGATAACAGTGTCTTGGAAAGTAAAAATTCAAGAGGGTGGTTTTATACGTCGTTTAAAGGTCGTAATATTGAAGTGTCTCCTTTATGGTGATACTGGGTTTGAATTTATGTATCGGATTTATTATTTATTTTATTTATAGTTTTGTGTATTAAAGTTTTTTTTTGTGTTTTATCTAGATATTTATAATTGTTTGTTTCGTATTTTGAAGGATGGCACATCCGGTGTTGATACCAAAAAAAGAGGAACTCTATATCGGAATGACGCAAGGTAACATTAAACAAAGACTCTACGCCCACAACAACACCTTTAGCTACCCGAGAAAAATCACCACACTTGCAACCACTATATTCGAACTCAAGAAGTCCAACATTCCCTATAAAATAGAATGGAGGATAACCGACAAACCAAAAACCATACAGCTCTGCCTCCACGATTTACCTTACTATGTACCACTGAAACAGTTAGGATTCTGCAAGCAATCAACAATCCTTATATTAATTGCATGAACATCAACACCGAAGTCTTCAAGAAATGCCACCAAAGAAAATGCCTAATATCCTAATAGACTGACAACAGTAATAATACAACACTCACCAATCACCCCCTAAAAACAAATGCACCACATAATTTATTTTTTTTAAGTAAATAAAAAAATATAAACAATAAAAATAGCATATAAAATACCAACCCTCCCCTAAAACCGTTCCAAAGTTATACCTATTTTTTTATGTACAACATAATAGACCCGGATATATTGCACACACTACAAACAGCGGGAATGCCCCGGTGTTTATCGATATCACGCCATTTCTAATCGTAGTTCAACCTTATTAAGAATGCCGATGATTTACCTGGGCATAAAGTTTTTAAAAAATGTAAAAAGTGAGTCCATCTAAATGAAACCACGATAGTTTATGAAATATTTAAATATAGTTTTTTAAATAAATTATATATATATATATATATATATATATATATATATATATATATACATATACTAGAATAGTATATAGACGTGTAAAATAATTCCCCGAATCATAAATCTATTGTTGATGTACATCCATTACATGATTTGGTTTCTTTAAAATATCTAAAATAAAAACCTTAGGCTTAGAAAGTATTTGTAAGAAATGTTAATTCAAAGAATCTTGCTTAATGGATGTCTAATGATTTTTATGCAAATTCTTAATCTCTTAATTTGACTTAATTGTTGTGCTAATATTATGTCTACGAAAATAAAACCCTTTAAAATGCGCCGAAAAACTGAAATTTGAGGGCGGCGGAATATTTCTCAATTGAGAAAAATCTGCGTGTCTGAAACTTCACGTAGAACTTCCATCTCAGTCTTGTCCTCTTTCTCCGAGACTCAATAAAAAAAACATAGCTAACATTACTCACTCTCATGCATAACAGCTATGTTCAAGAATTTCTAATAACGAGGTAATTAGTTAGAGTTAAGCTATACATACAAATATATAAACATGTACATTTATATAAATATGCATTTTGTGCATCAGAACAGTGGCTGATTGACGTAATGCTATAATATTGTGTATGGTACTTTATAAATGGTGTACTTAGTATTGAGCACTTTTAAAAAATATTGGTTTTATGTTAGTTTTATTAACATATTTGAACATGATTAATTATATATATATATATATATATATATATATATATATACAATTGCATACGTACGTATCCATATATTTATGGAGTACAGTAAGAAGAACACAAGCTAATCTTTAAAATTCGTGTATATATATATATATATATATATATATATATATATAGAGAGAGAGAGAGAGAGAGAGAGAATAATCCAGAGAAAATCTTGAAATAAAGTTGATTAAGATATAAATAAGTCATGTGGTTGTCTTTTTTTACATTTCGAACACACACAGGCACACACACAGACACACACACACACAGCCACACACACTTGATATATATATATATATATATATATATATATATATATATATATATATATATATATATACAGGGTGACCCCCCCCCCCAAAAAAAAAAAACGGGCCGCAAATCTAATTAGGCCCTGTGTCTTAGTGTTTCGTCCGAATGAAATGAATGTTGGGGCATAACTAGTTTATGATATTCAAATCATATCAAAACACTAGGGTCTTTGGCCTTTTTTTCTCCGTTCTACAGCATGTGTTCTAGATAGACTCCTTTTAGCTCCGTGCATTTCTTGAGGCGCAGAACGAAGTTGTCCATGACGTTCTTACAGACTGAATTGGGAATGGCTCTCATCTCCTCCCTGATGGCCTCCTTGAGTTCTGTGATGGTTCTGGGTTTCCTTGCGTACATTCTGTCCTTAAGATAGCCCCAAAGGAAATAATCTGGGGGGGGGGCTTAGGTACGGGCTATAGGGTGGCCACTCAAAATTAGTCTTGAGACTGATCACTCGGCCTCTGAAGTTCTCTTTCAGCCAATCTCAGGACAGGTTTGAGGTGTGAGAACTTGCTCCGTCTTGCTGGAACCAGAACTTGCTTATGATCGACGGGTAGATGGTCTGGAGCTCACTCTTGAAGGTTTTGAGGACCTCCACATACCGCTCCTTGGTGACTGTCACTGCTGCGCCAGATTCTTCGATGAAGATTGATCCGATGATGCCTCTGACCGAGATTGCAGCCCACACCGTGCAATTAGAAGAGTGCAGGGGCTTGGTGGCTACTTCATTGGGTCTGGAAAGCTCCCAGAATACATTTGTCTTGGAGGTCGCCTTTCCGTCAAGATGGAAGTGGGCTTCATCTGAGGTCCAAAGGAGGTTAAGGAAACCTGGTGTCTCCTCGATCTTATCGAGCATCTTGACTGCCATAGCGCTCCTCTGCTTCTTGTCTGAGGCTGTAAGGGTCTGCAGCGTCTGTATTCTGTATGGGTAAGCCTTGATATTGTTCACCAGCACTCTCCTGTAAGTCTCACGGGAGATACCGAGTGACTGACTTCGCTTACTCACAGAGCGTTACGGACTCTCTTGGAGAGACTCTCTCACACATTCGACCAGCTCGGCTGTCCGCTTCTTGGGACGTGCCGAGTGGCTTGGACGGTGCTCACTGGCAGCGTTGAAGTACTCCACAGTCCCATACATCTCGAAGTTGTCCACCCAGTTCTGAATTCTGCTTTTCGGTGGAGCCTTTTCACATCCGAACTGATACATAAAACTGTCCTGGGTTTTCTTAAACGAGCCTGTCTTGAAGTAAAATTTAACACGGTGTATTTTTGTCCCAGCTCACACTGAGGTATTGGTGTACTTACGGTCGTGTATTCTGCCATGTCCTGCAAAATAAGGGCGATCGGTGAATAAATAAAGGAAATATCACATAAAGTGTACACGGGGCCCGTTTTTTTTAGTCACCCTGTATATATATATATATATACATATATATATAGGGAGTTTGAATTACTTACTAGACTCCATCCTCGATTTTCTTAGGTATTTTTGTAAAAGGGTTTGTAAGGAATACCTGACATGAATTTACTATTCCCCTACGAGAAAACCTTGACAACATATTCAAAATAACATAGTATTTGAAACCCAAATAAGATGCCCTCGGTTGGGCTATGCCCTTGCTTATACGAGTAATGGTTAACTTTCACTTAGTGATGTTATCTCAAGAAACAGCACTTAGCTTGATACTCCACCAGACTAGAGGAATTATTGTCCTGGAATCCGGTATAGAAAATCCTCCAAAAGAAAGATATACAATAAAATAATCAACTGGTCAATAAGAGAGAAGAAATGTAATGTCCTTAACTTATTCACTAACTCAACGATTGAGATCAAAAAGAAGTACTTTATTGGAACAGGCGAAGAGCTATTTATCTCATATAGAAAAAACGTGTTAAACCCAGGAACTGTATCCTTGCTTTCTGAGAATTTCGACTTAAGTAAAATCAAACAATAAAGGGAAACGCAAGTGCGCTCTATCCCTTAATAGACTTCAAAAACGGCCTATGCTAGAAATCTCATTTCTTTGATCAATCATAACTCAAAAACCATAAACCAAATTAGTTAAAACTTTGCACAATTTTTTTTTTGATAGGTTCTATAGTGTGTAGAATTTCAGCATCATTAGTCAAGGCAACCCAGAGATCCAGAAAGGTCAGGCATGATTTTGTGTTATCCGTGTGTACGTACGTACGTACGTACGTATGTGCCACCCTGTATATCATCAACTATTTGATGGATTCAGCTGATCTTTGGCAGAGATAGAGGTTCTAGGGTCATGTTGATGGCATTTTAATTTCAGTTTACCATATACCTTAGTTTTCCAGGAAATTAAAAAAAAACTTTAAAATGACCATTGTATTGAAGCATAGCCTTTACAAAAGTAGTGACATTCCATGATAAATGCGAGTATACTGAAATCATATTCCCTTAATAGGGTTAAGATGAAAATTCATATAAACTAAATGTACAAAAGCAAGGAAATTCCCAATTTTTTACAGTTTTATTTTCATTAAGGGTATGCGAGCAAAACAGGGCTACGTATTTTACTGGTAGGAATTTTTCTTCAGCGCACCTCACACACTTCATCTACTCATGTATATAGATTTATACTGTAATGATGTGATAATGAAATAGTTTGGTTGATATGTAGTCATACTCTTAATTAATGACAATAAAAGTGTAAAAATTTGGGAATTTCCTTGCTATTGTACATTTAGTGTATATGAACTTTCATCTTAACCCTATTAAAGGCATATTATTTCAGTATACCTGCATACGGGGTTTCAAATAGCATGACCAGTAGTTAATAGTTATATCTCTATGCTGATGAGTCCCGATTATGATATATATATATATATATATATATATATATATATATATATATATATATATATATATATATATAATAATCGGGACTCATCAGCATAGAGATATAACTATTCACTACTGATCATGCTATTTGAAACCCCGGACTATTTTCACAACTCAAATCCCGAAGTCCAGAACCACTCGACCAACGCTAAACAGCGAATATACAGTGATAATGTTAACACTTTATCCGGCGGCTTGACGTCATAAGAGCGTTCGACTTAATGAAGGAACGAGGCATTCATAGCTAGCGACGTCATGCTGTGTTTATACTACACTTACAGTGCCCATCTAGACGGGTTTTCGAGGAGCTACAACTAATAAATATTTGTGTTTGTGTATTATCTATGTACGTATACGTTTTGCCCTTTTTATAATCGAGACGCATCAGCATAGAGGTATGACTATTTACTACTGGTCATGCGATTCCCAGTATTTTTACAACTCAAATGCCGACGTCTAAAACCATTGTGTGTGTGTTTATTTATATAGAGAAATGTATGGGGTAGTGCACGTGTATGCATTTGTGTGCATTTTTTGCAATAAACTACCTCCCACTGGCCGACGACACCAGTACTAACAATTCCGAAGACTATTTATTTGTATTTTAGTAATACTGGCAAACGTATCAAATCCACCAGAATATACTCAGCAATTACACCTATGTAAGTTATTCTCGTTTAGTAAGAATTACAAAACAAATAATAACATTCGTATGAACTAATGAACTGTCTTGATATGCTTTCTTGTATGCATGCATGTGTACATTGTCGTATAAACACAGACAACCATGGAATGTATTTCAAGTTAATTTCAAATGCGTAAACGCTGTTATAAAACGCTAAGGCTATATATTTATAACTAATGTGTCACTATTAATTAAGACCCAAAGGTAACTCGAGGATACATAATCATGTCAGTTTGCTATGTTTAACTTAATTAGACATGTATCAGTTTTCACCAGGGTGGACTTAACCGGAATCCCGGTTATACACAATATCTATGATCGATGTGCTTCATGGTCTCTGGTCCATGGAAGCATCGGTGATAATTTTGAACCAGTGTCTTGTTCAACATCGGAGATCGTAGTCATAGTTGCGGTCCGCTTTGACTTTCACGAGCCCTATTTTCAGCTGACTGCCCCCTAAACTTTTGCCAGTAGTGTATGGGTCTAAGAGCAACAGTAAAATAACTTTTTTCACATTGGAGAGCTAGACATAGCTAACTTAGGCGTCTAGTTGAAACTAACTGGGAGACTAGATGTGTCCGACAACGACTTCGAACTTTGACATTAGAGATTCTATCCAGTGGTCTGATGCATGTCATTCAACATAAAATGTTGCACATCTAACTTGTACTGGCCAAGTTTGACCGCCGTAAAAAAGAGGGAACATACAAACATATTATAAATTAAACACATGGGTATGCGTAGATTTGATTTAGATTAAAATAGTCAATATTTTACAAGCATAACTTTGTATAAGATTAATGAATATCTGATAAGTTGATCTTTATTCAAACAGTTTATTAACTCAAGATGTAACGTACCATAAAATAACAGCCCCTGTCAAGAATAGGTTTAGACACATTTTTATGATTATATACTTCGTTACTAAAATAAAATCGTATATTCCTTTGCTTGCTAATAACTTTCATATTTTACACTAAAATAGATCAGATACTATATCAGCTCCAACTAAGAAAATAATAAGATTCATCCATAGGAATATTATTAAATAAATACAGAACATATACTACACTTACTAACCTCTACAAAACATAAGGAAATGCCCGGGAAAATGGTATGATGACAGGATAACATATATTGTGTGAAAAAAAGACAAACAAACAACAGGTTAACATGCAGGAGAAAAACAAAAACAAGAGATTTGACCGGTTTCGTTCGTATTAACGAACGTCTTCGAACGAAACCGGTCAAATCTGTTGTTTTTCGTTTTTCTCCTGCATGTTAACCGGTTTTACGTTTGTCTTTTTATCACACATTTTGTCTACCACGGCATTTAATTCTCATTACTTATCGTGCAGTTTACCACATAACATATGTTACAGTACCCTCCACTCCCGAATGCAGTACTGAAAGAGAGGACTTATTTTGTAAATGATATAGTATACTTAATTGAACACTAAAAGATAGTGATAGTATTGTTTTACTTTCAAACAGACACATACTAAATTTCCATTATTGATAGAATAGTGTTTATGGCTTTAGACAGGAAAATACCAAATCACCATTAGTTATATATGTAAATACTACTAAATTTACATTTATTAAATTATTTATATGTGTTTATTAATTTAATAAATGTAAATTTAAGCACAATATCATAATTATGAGCGTTAGTTACAAAACACACCACTCATTGCATGTTAAAAATTGCTTTGTATGTGAGAGGCTCATGATGTTTTTATCTTTATGATGACAAAATAACTTTGTTAAAAACAATACAAATACCGTCCCAAACTCAAGATAGTAGATGAACGTCAGCTGAATAGGATCCTAATTTTAGATTGTAGTGAATTTTTCACAACTTGAAATGAGGTTATTGTAGCTGTTACCTAATCCCTTTAAACCGGAGACACTATCATCTCGAATATGACAACAGGATACCGATTTCAAAGCCACTGTTAACATTTTCACTGTAACAAACCCGTTCACTATGCGTTACAGGCTATACAAATACGCCTGTTGTTAAGTGGAACCAGATTTTATTCAATGATGAATCACATCATGCATTTCTACCGATGTATGGACAGTTATACGAGAGATGAAATAAATATGTGAAATATAAAGAAAAACTTCATCAATTTTTAATGGTTAGAATCGCATGTTTGCCAGTGTTTTCGCTTCTTGAAAAATTAAAGTAATGCTACGTCCTATAATGATGTCTGAGTTCCTGTATTTTTCTCATACATTGATGACTAGTTTGAGGTCAATGCGTAAACATTCTAGCATCATTTTATCTATTCCATATATGTAAATAGGCAGTATAATGCTCCAGCGAGAAAGTGACATGTTCTCATATGTTCTAGAAACTGTGTACATGTAAATTAAAGTACACATGTATCTATGAAAAAATTCGAATGAAAAAAAACGATGGACGGCATTGTTACAATTGCGAATCTATTACTACAAAATGCTTCATTTCAACAAACAGCCATCCTCCATACGGGCGCGCATGCGCAGAAAGATTAAACTGTTAAAAATAACACATTTTTCCAAATGGGAAATATATCTGAAAAGCGCCGCACTCAAGAGGCTTGAAACGCGTTATAAAATCACAAAGTTATAAAATAAAACAATAAAATAATCAAACACTTTTTGAAAAAAGTGTTTTACATATGTTGGTAACCTCATTTCTTTTAATATATATATATATATATATATATATATATATATATATTATATTTTATATTTAATATTTAATATTTAATATTTTATATTTTATATTTATATTATATTCATATTCATATTTATATTTATATTTTATTGATATAAATTCATGCGTCTGTTAACTGGTTTTTCAAAAATGTTCAAATATATATTCAAACGACGCTTTTAAAATTGTAGTAACATCGGAGGAGATTGCCAATCTTCGTCCACGCCGTTAGATTTTCACCATGAAAAAGAAAATAAAGAAAAAAATTATAATGTCTGTTTACCTTGATGATGATTTGTTTAAACCGAAGATTCGGATTTATAAAATATAAAGAAAAAATATTAAATAAATGTTGATTTATTGATATAAATTCACGCGTCTGTTAACTAGTTTCTCAAAAACGTTCAAATATTTCTTCTAACGCCGCTTTTAAAAGTGTAGTAACACTCATATTATTCATCTCAAGCGTGGCAGCGCATTCACTACAAGCACCAAACATATAAACACAATCTCCAATAACATCAAGTAGATCGCCAACTTTCGACCACGCCGTTATATTTTCACCATGAAAAAGAAAAAAAAAGAAACAATGACAATGTCTTTTTACCATGATTATAGTGTGTTTAAACCGAAAATTCGGATTTATAAAATATTAAAAAAATGATTAAATTCATTTTGATTTATTGATATAAATTCACGCGTCTGTTAATTGGTTTCTCAAAAATTTTCAAATATATGTATATTTATATACACACACACACATATATATATATATATATATATATATATATATATATATATATATATATATATATATACATATATATCTATATACAAGATAGCTCAAAAAGTGGTATACGCATTTCGAATTGTAAAGTTCGTGTTTGTTAATCTTTATTTTCACAATTCTTTAGAACTTTGAAACATCACATATACGTAATGTCACCGCATTTTCTCAAAATGGCATCCGTTTTCGTGGGTGCACGCATGACAACTAACTCTTATATACTCGTTTCATTTCAGTTTATTTTTCATATAACCAGTGGAAGTTTATAATGAATATCGTTTCTTCAAAAATTAGTTGCGCTGACATTATTTAAACAAGAGTAATACTTATTCCATTAAAATGAACGCTGATGCCAATGTTTTCAGAAAAAAAAAAAATTTGTATCTGTATTTACTTATCCGACTGACGCCAACTATTAAGAAATAAATGAAAGATAACCGACAGTCCACCACGTTACATAATGATGACGTCATAATTCATGAAATAGTCCATTAATACACTACATAGTGGATGACGTTAGAAAATAATGAAATCCTCTACCAAATAATAGAAAAGTGCTATCAGATCTTTTATCCAGAGAACCAGTGATGTTTTGAGCACGTGTCGTCTACAAGTATAGGAATACCATTCTCTGTATCGTGTTTTACATATTCATTGATTGCCCTATTCGTACCGTGCAGAATGGGTTACTTCAGAAATAATGTAATCACTAAATAATAGCGTAATTTAGTTTAAAAGGGACGAGAGTTACCATGCATATTAGACTCAGGTACATAGTCATATGGTCATAAATTATTACGTCACGAAATAATGACGTCACCCACATAACGTTTTATGTGAATAAACAGTAATTATTGAGAGTCAGGTATACAACTAAAGTTTGTTATCCCTTGTTTGTTTGTAATCTTTCTTTTTTATGTATTCATATTTACCCCACACAAGGCAAATTGCCACTGAGGCGTAAGGGACTACTCTAAATCAAGGAGAAAACTCATAGAGGAATTAAATGGGGAGTTGTATAGCGAGATATGTTTTCACATTATATCTAAATATATGCGTGTTGGTACAGTCGCGAAAACATGGAGCAGGGAAGTCAATCTTAAAAGCAAGCAGTTCGAGGGCAGAAGGTATTAGAGTAGAAAACTGTCCAGCATCCGTGAAAGTCTACATTAAAATGTTGGAAGTTTGCTGATGGCCGGGTTGGTCTGGGTTATTAAAGTTAATCGGAACATATTCTATTAAAATACTTGTAAAACAACACTGCGGCGATGGGGCAGAGGCTTAGGCTTTGTAGACAGTTGAGGGCGTGATATATATAAGAGGCGATTTGTTGGACCTGGTCTAAGAGAAAGGAGCTAGTTATACTTGCACCAGCCCAGATGTGGCAAAATACTCGATGCATTAACGAATGGTGGCCTCGTAGATATATAGAATGCTGACATGTTTTCTAGCTCAGTAAGAGGAACCCGATTTATTGGCATCAGTCTTGGAAATGTCTTCTTACGTATTTGTTCCAATTCATGCTTGGAAATATCATCGATGTATTTAGAAGTATGTTATGTGTATTTGTTTCAATTCATTCTTGCGGATGCCTGACAGAGTGTATGTATTTTTCTTTATCCACTTTTCTCATTCTTTAACTTAATAATCAAAACGAATGAATAATTCCTGTCGTCATAGTGGTATGACGTCAATTCCTCCTGGCGATGAATTATGTGCATTAATATATAAGGAATGTTCCCCGATGGCATTACTGCACTTGTACCCCCCCCCCAAAAAAAAATACCCAAGACTCACCGAGTCGCTCCTAAATCCTATCTGTTAACTATAGAGGTATATGCATACCGGAAGATATTATACTCTGGTGACGTCATTCATCGGATCGCTTGCGTTGGAATCCCCTTCCTGTCTCCTGTTTCCCAGACAGTACCAACATACCTAAATTTAGAAAGTAATATTTGTTAATGTGAACATATATATTGCTTATGTAATCCTCATCCAGCTTACTCTCCCCCCTCCAGCTATATTCTGGCGTCTACCAGAGTATCTATGTATGATTCTGTGGCAATATGTATTGTATTAATTACAAGTAGTACGATTTGATAATAATATATCATGAGATGCATGGATTATCAATTGAATGATGAAGAATATTATGAGAGAATTGGAACTAATGAATGCAATCAACAAAGCCAGATTACTTACGCTCTAGTGATGCATATTTTTTGCAATTGAATTTGAAGACGATCATGTTATAATTTGAACAAAACTAGTCCCTGTAGTAATACGTCTTGCTTATGTCGGAAATAGCATTACCTCTGTCCTGTCACGCTAGATTTTGAAGTAGCCTTTCTGTCAATAAGCTTTGAAATACATCCTTCATTGGTCTGACATGCTTGAGTTGCATGTAAGATTTTCGTTGTTGTCACGTTTACAATTTAAATCCCATCCTGTATGCGTACATATAAATAAATGTTATGAAACGACATGGCGGATGTGGGTGCTCTCTGATCGCTTTCATCACATTTGTTTACTCCCCTCTCTTTCTCTCTACAGCACGTGGCATAATACGCAAAGGCCTGCTTAATTACTTAATTGATTTATTACGAAACCTGATCCATAATGAGTTTCCTTCGGTGTCATTTACCGTTGAAAAGTACCTTCATGAAGATCATAGTAGGTTTTATTTAAACTCATAAGTACTTCAATAGCGGATATAGACGCGAACGGATATTATTAACACGCGTCCATTTAATTAGCGCGGTTTACGATTCGCATGCGATTTAAAACTTACGTCTGAGAAATCAACAAAAAATGCTTTTTTAAAGTTAAGTGGGACAGGAATAAAACAACATTGCGTTTTTGTGGAAGTTGCTCTAGACAGGGCATGAATCCACGTCATAGAGGAGGCTTAAAACGATCTAAGGATGATTTTTGCTGACAGGATATGCCTATTGTACTGAAAAAAATGGATATATGTAAGGGGGAAATAGTCAACAGGAAGACAATTCCTGAAGCCTGCATTTTTTGGGATGAAACACCTACGAGAATACAAATATGTTTTATAACGATGTATCAAAAGAGCCACTTGATCAAGACCACTAGGCTAACTAGTCAACCGTGTTGGAACAAAAGAAACAGAGAATAAATCAGAGAATTATAATGCTATTTTAGAAATTAAGCGTGACAGACCGACACTATCATGTTTAAATTTTTAGTGTTTTAAACCAATAAATATATGTTTCCATGACGTAAATTTGACAGAATGATAGGTGAACAGCCTGTCCATATCTATGTATATAAAAGTTTATATATCATGTAATGGATTTATATAGAAATAAGAATAAGGATTCAAGACATACAGTTTAGTATCACTAGATCTTTAATTTACTTCATGTAAATAAACATAAAAGTGGTGCGAAAGAGTTATGTTGGGGGAATAAAATGTAACAGTATTCTGACGGGTGTTGAAGTATAATATTACTTATGCCTTTTAAGTGTGCATATTTAACTATGAAATACCATTCTGAATGCAAGTTTGATATACAAACGAAAGTATTATTTTAAATATTAGCATAGAAGACCGAGGTCAACAATATTTCTAAATTAATCGTGACAGACCATTAAAAATAACATTAAAAACTTGACAGACTTACTGATGGACAGCACATATTATAGATATTTGGGCTTCTAAAATAAGATCCATCTATTAACTATACTGGCTTAGCCATGAATAGTCTGTTTCAAACTTAATTCTGATTGACCAACGAAAATTATATTTTTAAAATAAGCGTCAAAGATAAGCGAAATTACATTTTCAAATTTAAGCTTAATATAGTGACGAAAATGATATTTTAAAAATAAGCGAAATTAAATTTTCAAAGTTTAAAATTTCAGCTTAATATAGTGACGAAGATGATATGTCAAACTTAGGTGGGATAGAATCTTCAAAATACAATTTCAATACTGAAGGTATAAGATTGAAGAAAATGACATTAAAACTTAAAAGCGACAGACCAGCGGAGAATACAGTTTTACAAAGTTAAGTAAAAATAGACTGACAAAAATTATATTTTAAACTGAAGTGTGACAGACCAATGAAGATATACTTCCAAACCTAAGTTTAATAGATTGACGAAAATATTATTTCGAACTGAAGCGTTACAAACCAAAAAAATAATTAACAAACATTAGCACAATAGGCCGACAGAAATACTATTTCAAACTTAATTGTGACAGACTAATAAAAATACATTTTCAAATTTAAGATTAATAGACATGTTAAACTTAAGCCTAATAAACTAACAAAAATACATTAAAAAAGTGAACCGTCATATGCTGGTGAAATAGTTCAAACTTAATCTTGACGGACGAACACACATTCGTTATCAAACTTAAAACCGACAAAATATGTAATATTTAAACGTGACATACCAGTGGAAATGCATTTTCAAACGACGAAAAAATATATTTAAAACGTAAGCCTGACAGACCAACGAAAATGCATTTTTAAACATAAGCACAATAGACGGACGAAAATAATATTTCCAACTTCAGCGTGACAGACTAACGAAAATACATTTTTTTAAACCAAAGCGTCATAGACCGAAGAAAATGATATCCCAAACTTAACCGGAATAGACTGATAGAAATGCATTTTAAAACTGAATCAAAATAGAGTTTAAAATATTTCAAACTTAACCCTTACAGACAACCGTAAATAGATTTTCAAACTAAAGCCCAATACACAGACGAAAATGAGATTTCAAACTTAAGCGGAATAGACTGACAGAAATACATTTTAAAACTGAACCAAAATAGACTTTAAAAAAATATTTCAAACTTAACCCTTACAGACAACCGTAAATAGATTTTCAAACTAAAGCCCAATACACAGACGAAAATGATATTTCAAACTTAAGCGTGACAGACTAACGGAAATACATTTTCAAAACTGAAACGTAATGTAATGAAGAAAACGATATTTTAAATCGAATCGTGGCAGGCTGTTGTCTGAAATAGGCTGTATCTATTCAATATGTGCGTTTAGGTATAAACATGCCATTTCAGACAGTAGCATGTAATATCCACCGTGAGACAAATCCTCTCAAAGAGTTTCAAGGACGCGTCTAAGCATATATATCTTCATTTAAGTTGTAAGTACTGCTATTCAAGTCAATTCTCGTGAGGATAGACTTACATTAAAAACGATCTATAACCGTGTCAATCTCTCGCAGCTAATGTATCATCTTGTTTTAATGGAGACGTTATAGTCAGCCTGTAATAGGAAAGATACGTCACATTTAAATAAAAAAATAGTACGCAAAAAATATCAGTTTTTTTTTTTTAAATAGAGCACTGGAGTTAAGCGACGTTGAGCCTGGCCAGTATCAGATTGGTAACCATTTGGGAACAACAAGCGCTGTGGGTAGAAAAACAGCAACACATCAACGTAAAAAAGGAAAAACCGGCACTTATATCGAATATGAACCAGTTTTCTGTGAACTTTGCATCAGCGGCGTTCGGGTATGTTACGTCAACATCCGAGAGATGACGAGGGTAATGGTGGCAGACGATAACATCGATATGTTGCGGCGTCGTAATTTTTTCACTTTGATTTTTAAGAAAAATAGCAAATAACAGATAAAAACGATCAAAGCATATTTAAATCACTGTTAATAACTATATTTTTTTCTTTTAATTTTGGTAACAAAACAATGCTAACCAACTGTTAATAAATACATTTTTAGTATATATATATATATATATATATATATATATATATATATATATATCTGTTTCATTTATTCTTGTATTCAGTCAACTTATTAAAAAGTAGTGTTCTGTGTTTCTTAAAACCGAAGATGATTTGTTTATGTATTTTTGGTGGGCTTCGTTTGGTTTTTGTGTGTTGTGCGGGTAGTCTTCGAAATAGTAAACAATAATAATTGTTTACTAGTTTTTCAATACTAACACTACTAAACAGTTCTTTGTAATTCATTTGTTCTTTAATTTAACAGGAAATAAACATGATCTGGCTTTTGTCAATTACTTCTGACTTTGTTGACTTCTAGCTTTGATCAATTTAAATAGTGGTTATAAATGTTGTCGTCTAATAGCTCTCAGCTGCTGGGTTAATCGTTCGGCATCTCTCGAAGTGTTTACGTAACACGCCCGAAAGCTGTAGACGCGAAGTTTACTGATACTGGTTAATATTCGATATAAGTAGCACAAACTACAAAAACCTAACGTCGGTATTTACCAGGGACCCCTTGTTAATTTATAATTCGCTATAAACGTCACCTTTCGGAGGAAACCGGCTAAACTGGTACCAGGGTAAATGCAGAATCAGGTACAAGGTATGAGGTACCTATCTAGCTATCAGGTATTCTATTTACTGTATCGTTTTTTTATTTTAGAATTTAAATAAAATGTTTACTTTAATCTACGCCAAAACAAGGCACAATGCGACTCAGAGGAAATAGACCACTGCCAATATGGAACCCTAGTAAAGAGCGCATCATATCTAGAAAGTTGTGCAGCGAGAGATTTGGTCACATTACATTTACACTCCTGCATGTGGGTGCAATCAGGAAAAGAGTGGGCAGGGAGGGAAATACGAAGGCTAGGAGTTGGAGTAAAGACGCTTTTAGATTTAAAAGACGTCCGGCATTTGGGAACCACAACAGTGAAGGGGTTGTGTTTTGCTGATTTCCGGGTTGGTCGATGGTATATACGTTGATGGTACACATGTTAAGCAAAACAATCGGAGCACATTCACTTGATGTACTTGTAAAACCAGCACACGGGTGCTACATTGTTGCCCTGGCACAGGAGCTAAAGCTTGGAAGATACTGTGGGACATATTAGATTAGAGAATTTATTTTTAGCTAATCTAAAAAGGAGAAACTATTGGTTGGTGCACCAGCCTAGATGTAATAACAATACTATATGCGTGGGCGAATGGTTGCTCTATAGATATATAGGATACCGGCAGATGTGATAAGTTTTATCGCACAGTAAACCGAAACACTTTCCTTTGCAGCAGCCTTGGCAGTATCTTCTACGTATTTATTCCAATTCATGTTTGCTGCGAACGGTAAGTCGATGAGCTTGAATGTTCGACTTCCAGTTAGGATGCTATCAGCCATAGCAATTGGTGGTTGAAAAGGTTTCTTGCGATTGTTAATTAAAAAGAAGTTTTGTCTTAGTGTAATTAAATGCTACGATATATTTATGCCAATTCGATTACAGACGGGATATCATGTTTAAAAGAATCAAACATTGGTTTCGATATGTGCGTGGTGGCATCGGCACGTATACCTATCTCCGGCACAATATCATCAGAGAGGTCGTTCATGAAGAATAGGAATAATAATGGTGCAATGATCGACCACTAGTATATAACCGACGTATTGTAATGTTGTTTGGGTGTACGGCCATCCAGGAAACCCTGAATGTTTCTTTTTGTTACAAATGAATTTGATTATATTTAATATTCGTCCAGTAATACCGTACACATTTTTTTAACATGGTTCACCCCAAATAAGACAGGCCGCAACTGTAGACGTAAGGGGCTACTGAGAAAAAAGAAAAGGGAAGAAGTATGGGCGGGGGTCCGCCTAACTTGGGATCTGCGCAGCGTGATGTCTGTTTACAATAGTTTTAAATTTCTGCATGTCAGTACTGTCGGGGAAACAGGAGACAGGTAGGGAGTTCCAGATGCCAGCAGCACGAGGAAAGAAGCTATTTGAGTAGAATGCTCTCCGGCATCTGGGGACCTCCACAGTGAATGAATGAGATGTAGTTGATTGTCGAGTTAGTCAAGTGAATTTACGTCGAGGGGGCACTAGACCAGCCAATTCATCGGAGTATAATCCATTGAAGTATTTGTAAAACAAACATAAGGATGCTATATTGCGGCGATGGGACAGGGGCTGGAGCTTGGTAGACAGTGAGGGACCTATTAGGTTGTTGTGTTTAATGAGAATGCCTTGATGCCAGACTTTCTCAAAGGTCTTCGATATGTCAATCGCTATCGCACTAGCTTCACCTGCCTTTTCCAGTGTCTGGTATATGCGTTCACAGATGACCGTGTGGATATCTGCAGTAGTACAGACTTGCTGAAATTAATACTGATGGTCAGAAAAAAGGTTTAGTATTAACTGTGTGGTTGACCAACGCCAGATTGATTACTGACTCAAAGATTTTGGCTAAAAGTGGGAGTAGACTGGTGGGGCAATCATTTTGCGCGTCAGTTCTTCCACCAGAATTCTTGAACACTGATGCCACAAATGGCATTTTACCAGCTGTCAGAAAAGCAAGATTGTTGTAAAGTTGGAGAGGATAAGGATCAGCTCAAAAGAGCATTTCTTAAGCACAATAGCAGGGATAAAAGAAGCCTAACATACGTGGGAGGTGTTCATTCTTTTCTGATATCTGGGACATGAGAAAGAATTTTGATAAGATAATCAAGTATGTCTTCTGTTTGAAATGGGAAATTTTAAAGGGTGTGGTTTGTGGAGTCAAATATGTATTTGAAGGCGTGCGAACAGCATCATGGTTTTGGATAGAGGGGGAATTATTTCATAGATTTTCTAAAAATCGCGAGTTCCTAATTGTTGCTACTCGGTGTGTTTTTTCTGATGATCTTGGCATCTCTACTCTTATCTGTGGCTTTTTCACTCTTTAAATGATTGCAGATGCTCTAAATCTATGTCTATCTGTAGTTGATTTATGGTGGTGGAATCAGTCGAATGCCTATTAACAATAGCAGCTGCACAGGTCGAGATAGACCAATGGGGAGAAAAATGTCTAATTTGGCCCATTTAGTTACATCATTTGAGTACTGGTCAGACTTAGAGAAAAGATATTACTCTATGGAGCGTCTCGTAGGTGACCTCTGATAGATTCCCAGTTAGTCCGTTTGTAGTATCTTGGCAATTTAAGTAACGGTTGTTCGGATGAGGGTCAAGTTTAGGCTGATATTAACCATTATTATGAGGTGATCACCATTGTCGAGTGGGCTATGGGGATTCGTCACACAATCATCGGGCTGAGTAGTCAAGAATAGGTCAATAAGTGAGGTTTTCTGGTCTTCAGGAAGCGGGTCGTGAAAATGGCAGTCCATGAAATTAAGTGTGCATTACATAAGCAATGCGTGCTGAAATCAGCTTCGTCTATTTTCCTCGATACCCCAAGCCAATTACGATAGTGGACATTAAAATGATCAAATTAATAGGCGCTTGGATCTACTGCGATTGCTGCATCTATACTATACAAAGTCGAGCAGAGTACAGTCCTGGATCGAAAGAGAACTGTGGATGAAATATAAGTCATTTACGCTGCGTTGTACAGTTAATCTAAAGCAAACGAAAGCTTGCTTATCTGATTCTAGACTGTGTTCTCTAGTAAGAGGTAAGTTGTGTTCAATATAAACCTCGTGCTCGTTCATATATTTGTCAGAGTCCTTACGGCAAAGTGTGAGGTACCTCGTCATGTCAAAGTGATCAGAGACAATTGAGGAATGAAGGTTAGTTTCATTTAATTCTAGGATATCCGGAGAGGTTTACTAGTAGAAAATATTGTATTTTTCTAAATCCCAGTCAATAGAAATAACTACGCATGGACGAATACAGAGTTACAGTTTGTTTTATGATGTTGCTGATTTGAAAATGATTACTACCCGAACAAAATATTTTCGGGAATGAATTGCATTTTTTTTTTCTAGATTTCTTACTTACTTTACATTATTGCATAATCCTAAGAGAATCATTGCGCACGTGCTGGATACACACAAGTTTCTATATTGTTTAGTGCTTTGTTAATCATTCCACGTTTGCAAATGAAGCTCTACATCGCTGTGGATCTTAGCAATTCAGCGCTTTGGAAGCCGACTATGAGATATTTTACCGGATTATTCTTTCTTTTTTGCTTACCGGTATACATTGCTTTTAGGACAACTTCTGACGACATAGTCACACCAGTTTTTTTATCATTTTTTTTAACATGGTTCACCCCAAACAAGGCAGGCCGCCACTGTAGACGTAAGGGGCTACTGAGAAAAAAGAAAAGGGGAGAAGGTTGGGGGGTCAGCCTAAATTTGGATCTGCGCAGCGAGAGTTCTGTTCACATTAGTTTTAAATTTCTGCATGTCAGTACTGTCAAGGAAACAGGGGGCAGGGATGGAGTTCGAGAGGTCAACAGCACGAGGAAAGAAGCTATTTGAGTAGAAAGCGCTCCGGCATCTGGGGACCTCAACAGTGAATGAATAAGATGTAGTTGATTGTCGAGTTTGTCTAGTGAATTTACGTCGAGGGAGCACCAGAGTAGCCAATTCATCGGAGCATAATCCATTGAAGTATTTGTAAAACAAACATAAGGATGCTACATTGCGGCGATGGGACAGGGGCTGGAGCTTGGTTGACAGTGAGGGATCTATTAGGTTGGCGACTCTTTTTTGGACCTTGTCAAGGAGGGAGAGACTAGTAGATGATGCACCAGCCCAGATGTGGCAACAATACTCCATGCATGGGCGGATGGTGGATTTGTATAGATACAGGATAATGTCAGGTGTGAGAAGTTTACTAGCACGGTAGAGGGAGCCAACCTTCTTTGCAGCAGCCTTGGCAATGTCTTCAATGTAGGAATGATCATTTATTCTTGTTTTCTTGATGAACTAGTTGTTACTCTTATTTACACAAAACAAAGCTTCTGTCAGTTAATGATCATTCCTACAGTGACATCTCAAGTAGGGAGTTGATAATCGATATGTCTGTTAACATGCCATTTAAATTATTGCGTGTTAGTACAATGAGGAAGACAGGGAACAAGAAGGACATTCCAAAAGCTTGCAGTTCGAGATAAGAAAGTATTTGACTAAAATGCTTTCCTGCATTAGAAGACTTCTACAGTTAAGACGTTTAATTTTGCTGCGTGTTGGGTTATCGAGAGTATCTACGTCGAGTGTGGCAACACTGCTGACAGTTCATTGGAGCACATTCCATTGACTTACTTATAAACTAAGCACAGGTATACAACATTACGATGATGAGACAAGGGTTGATTCTTTGCTGACTGTGTTGACCTGTTAGATCGGAGACTCTTTTTATAGACCCTGTAAAATAGGGAGAGACTAGTTGTAAATGTTCCAGCCCATATATGATAGCAATACTTAATGCATGGGCGAATGGTGGTTTTGTAGATATATATAGTATATTGGCAGATGTAAGACGGGTTCTACCGCGGTAGAGGAAGCCCACTCTCATGATATGATTTCGAAACATTTCTACATAACATGGAGCAACGGTTGCCAAGCAAAAGCTGAATAATCAAAATGAAATATTAATTTTTAGAACAAAAAACTATCGCTGAAAAATAAAATGTAATGAGACATTTTCATTTATTAGATGCAGCTGATACATTCTACGTCAGTCAAGCATTTGTTTTTCAGAAGATGGGCTTGCATTACAAACTGGCTATAATCGTGTCAATTCTACGAAGCAAATACACCATCTTTTTTTTTATTTGAGTTGTGATGTTTTTCCATTTTAATATATTATTATTTTGTTCATTAATAATCGTGAAATGTTTCCCGTGCGTCTTTATTTAAGAGAGCATTGTGTGGTAGCCATGATTACCAGATTCAAGTCCATGTGATTTTTTTTTTTTACTTTCGGGATACCAAACGGAACGAAAGTTGCCCACTATCACTCTTGAACGTTTAAGAATCTGAAGGTCGTAATAACCGGAGGCACCGACCAAATTCCAACTTAGACTACGCGAATATCTGTGAATAAAATTCCTGGAACGACTCCATCACTCTGTTATTAACAACAGCCGACATCTGTTTGCTCGAATTTTGAAACGCATTTAAAACATCGTTTAATGTACTTTTTAGATATATAAGCAGTTTCTTTTCCGAACTGTTCTGTTTTCAGTAGATTTATAATGCAGATGAGCGCTATCCCCAAACTTGTATAAGCATTTTATAGATGCACGTGCCCTCTTTATGTCCATTAAAAATGAAAGGAATCTTTATGTACAACACACACTCACACACCCCCCCCACACACATATATATATATATATATATATATATATATATATATATATATAATTATTTAATTTTATGAGGAGATATAATAGTCTATGTATCGATTTTCAGTGCTCAATACGTAAATAGAGCTAGTTAGTAAGTTATGAAAATATGTTTATGGTAATAAAGCTACACAGAGGCTTCCGCGTTTCATCCCTATTCTTGCATGACGAATCCTTACAGGGATTAAACGCGGTAGTTTATGTGTAGCTTAATTGCCATAAATGTATTTTCATCACTTTATATATATATATATATATATATATATATATATATATATATATATATATTTATAAAATCCATAGATAGGTGGGGAATATATGTGCACCATACATTATATATGTGTATAGACATATGATATAATTTTTCATAGACAGGTATGTGTACATATTTATGAAGTTCCATCAACAGGATTCCCTTATAAACTAAGCAATTTAATATTATTAATTATTGCACATATCTACAAGACTTACGAAGTCGAAACGTAGACTATATCTAATTTAATGTAGTGTTATGAAAAAGTAATTAAAAGAGGGGATCGAACCCCTTCGTAAAAATCTAAATATTTTCGATTTGGGGCAATTTTAACAACAGGTAAAATAGATTTATTAATAAATATTCAGCAAATTCGGTTTCTTCGGAGAATTCCAAATAAGAGCACAACCTGCCAATTAGAAATGTAGCTATATCAGATTTGCATTTAATTTTATCGATACAGACAGCAAGAAGTAAAGATTCTTGAATGCTATTCTCTTCTTAAGACCTCTTAAACTTAAGCTTTAAATGTAAAACATTATTTTTATTAAAAGCATGTAGTGAATTAAAAGAAAAAAATAAACAAGGATTCTAGATCGCACGGTTAGTATCGTTACAGCATAAAACAATAATACTCGTGCAAACATTTTCAGGGAATGTTACCCATCAAAAGCCATGGTATTTTAACTAGTATCCTTAGAAATCGAGGTTAGAATTTTAGTATTCGCTGTTAGCCTGATGAATTCTTACTTGGTTTAAAGCACAGACTTTTTCTGTGTATCTTGGCGGTCCCAAATATCATCTAAAGCGAGGGAGAAAAAGGGAGAGACTATTACAAGTGAATGGCTTCACAGTTTATTTATAGTGCATGGAAAACATCTGTTTGTGTAGGCGTGTTTCTAATTACTCATTTTCACGCCTCGCTTATTCTTTATCCACTGGTCAATTTGATTCCCATCATCTATCGTACAACAGTTAATGTGGTTTGCCTTCAGGCAAATTATAGCTTTAAGTGATGTCCGATTTTATTTTACAAACATGAGATATTCTAGTGTAGTCTGGGGTCTGAAGATGATTAAATACTGCAGTAAGCTCGTGTCCACGTGCCGTCTCTATTGATTGCTAATGTGTTCAAGATTTGTAATGTGGCGTTGAATTCGATACAAACACACACACACCCACACCCACACACACACACACACACACACACATATATATATATATATATATATATATATATATATATATATATATGCATAATAAACTTAAAATATCATGTTAAGTGGCAATAACTACTGAGAAAGAACGAGGCCTTTATTAGCAACATAAGAAAACGAGTAGAGGGGTTCAATCATCTTTTTTTTTTTACTTTTTACTTTAGTAACATAGTTAAAGGAACAAACACGAATGTGTAATAAAAAAAAATGTTATTTCCACCTAGACGTATTTCGTTCGACCCTTTGTGAAAGTAGTCATATAAAATATGTGTATATATATATAATATAAAAAATATATATTTAAAATACACACATATATATATATATTAGTACTTCATGTATCCACATGAAATATTATAAGGAGATATAATTTTTTATGTGTCAGTTTTCAGTATTTACTTCGATACGTAAGTAGAGCTAGGTAGTAAGCAATTGCCATATATATTTTCATTGCTTACTACCTAGCTCTACTTACGTATCGAAGTAAATACTGAAAACTGATACATAAAAAATGATATGTCCTTATAATATTTTATGTGGATACATGAAGTACTAATATATATATATATATATATATATATATATATATATATATATATATATATATATATATATATATATACTCTAGCAAAGACCACCCGCCATACGAGCGGCAGTTACTTACGCTGCAGTCTTCTTTACAGAAACTAAAGAAGTAATTTTAATTTTACATTTTGGTAATGTAGAGGAGTTGTTCTTAAAAGGATGATTGTCGTAGTGTTATTAGATATATTTCAATATGGGGGGAATATACTGTGCACGAACATAGTCAAATTTTGTTTTTTAGGAAAAAAACAACAAAAAGGTCAATTGATATTCAACGTTGATAAATTATATTTTGTTTCAGCATACATTTTTAAAACGAGTTCCCCATTAAAACTAGCTATATAATGAAATGAATAAACATAAGGTGAAACGTCGATTGGTCAAATACTGAGTAATTCGAAATGGGTACTTTGCACCTTTCACTTTTATTATAAAAGGAAGAAAAATACGTAAAGAATATTAAAGAAAAAGGTTTTGGGGGTAATTTAGAATGATTAAGGTGGGTTCATTTCTTTTCTATGACAAATCATTATCATCATAATAATCATCATCATCATCACCACTACAAAAATGTGGGCTAAGAGCAAAATGTAGTATCTGTACTGAATCAGTACTTAGGGTTCATGTTCGCTGTCAGTGAAAGAGAATCTTCCAGACTGAGACAATTGTAATGTTTGTTCCAATTCAAAGTGCCCATTTTGGGGGAGCTGGATTCTCCCCACGTTAAATATTGACATTGTGCCTAACTCTGATATTGTGGGAGGAAGTAAATAGGTATATGAACAGCTACAACAACAACAACAACCAAAACCACAACAACAACAACAGAAACAAATTTATTTTAAAAAATAATAAACGCATGTATTTTATTATTAACAGATTAGAAAATATTAATTCAGCAGAAACTTTAAAATACATAAATATGCTAATGAGAGGCTGAAGGGATGATACCATGATGAACGAACTACACACACTGACCCCCCAAGGAGGGGTTAATTCTTGAGAGGATTATAACATGACAACAGAATATATCGTACACTAACTCCCCTCACACACGTACAACTTGTCATCCTGAGAAAATGGTATCGAGAGGAACGAATGTATAATGTACGGCTCCCCCCCCCCCGAAGAGGAAGTAATGCCTGGTAGGAATGTATCATCACGAATAAAAATATACTACAGAGAATTAAATAAGCGTAAACCGTGTTAATGTCAATATTGTTAAAATAGGTGGAAACCCCTTTTGCGTTTATTTATTTATGTATATACATTAAAAACCATGGCAAGTTTCATTGTCCACAGGAAACGCTTAAATGAAAATTGGCAGGAAAAATATAGTCGCAATCTTTATAAACAAAAATGAATATGCTGGCTAAAGAAGAATGATAACTTTAATAATTTCCTAGTTAAAAAAGACATGTTTATTATGAACGTGAGTTATCGTACTTTTTTAGCTGGTATTATGGTTAACGAACATATACTACACTGACCTTCAACCATAACAAACGATAATCTCATGATGAACGAACACGACTTTCCTCCAACTAAAAAGGAGAAAAGTAATTCATGCTTCGACGGTCTTATGAGAACAGAACTGATACTACACTACCTTTCTTAAAAGATATTTTGACTAAATCGAGTTGGAGGATTTTTCATATATATATATATATATATATATATATATATATATATATATATATATATATATATATATATATATATACAAAACTTAGGTTTAGTATACGGAACGTTTATGTTTTTGTCTTTTAAGGGAAGTGGGGTCAGATCAACTCTGCTGGGAAGCCATGAAATTAAATGCTGTCTTGTTTTTATATTCCCGAAACAGTTTTTCATGGTAAACAACTGATGATCCCTTAAATAATGTTAGAAGCAAACTAATATAATAACCGAAAAAGTTAAATTGACTTACATGAGTGATTTTCCACTGAACGACTTGGGACTTACGGTCTGTTTGTTTTTTTAATTTTTTAAATATAGTTTTAATGGTTGAGAAACTTCCAAGACTATATATATATATATATATATATACATTATCGATTAAATATATATATATATACATTATCGATTAAATATATATATATATATATATATATATATATATATATATATATATATATATATATATTATCGATGAAATTGTAATTCAGCGTACCGCGACTCTTCAGAACAAATTTTGACAGGTCTCGAAAACCGATGACGGAAAAGGTAGTCGAGTTCTCTGCTATTCAGCTATGAGGTCTGTCTGAACTACGTGATTATATTTTATCGTTTTATAAATATTATTTAATATTTGTTGTTGTTGTTGTTGTTGTTTTGACAATAACTAACTGTGTTGCAACGACTTGTGCATATGGCTTTTTTAAGCGGTGTAGAGTGTATTCTTCGTTTGTATACATAATTTAGCCCGATCGAATAACAGTTTCATCTATACCACGATAAAAGATAATGACGTATTTCAGACAGGCCTCATAGCTTAATAGTAAACCACTCAACAACGGTTTCCCTGATCGGGTTTCGAAGCCTGTCAAAATCGGTTCGTTCTGAAGAGTCGCGGTGCAGCGAAACACGTGACAACGAATAATTATTTCATCTATAAAATAAATAAATATATACGAATAACTATTTTATGTCACTCTCTTTCTCTCTCTCTCACTCTGTATATATATATATATATATATATATATATATATATATATATATATATATATATATATATATATATATATATATTATTAAATGCTAGCTTATCAACGTTTTACTCCAAAGGCTTTTTTCTCGTATATAATTTTATGATTGAAAATACCTGTTAAACTATACGTTATTTCGAAGATTTTGGATTTTTTGTAAAATATTGTAAAATTGTTCTAATTAGCTGTGATTTATAATTAAGAAAATTTCACACATTTCTGATGTTCGTATCTAAGGATTTATTTCTGTTGTATTCATCTATACTAGCAGGGGCGTAGCCCGGGGAACTTCCCCCTGCCGTAGTCAAAAATGCCACAGTCTCTCTCTTTCCCAGTTGTCCGGATCCAAAGACGTCTCTTCCCGGTTGCCCCCTAATCACTCTCAGACCCCGGTCAGCCCCTTTTTACTCGCCCCCTCACTTCCCCCTCGCTCCTCCACTAGCCTCTGTCCACGTCTTCTTAAAAAGGAGTGTAAAGGCGTAACACAGGTAAGCATGTACGTAGGTAGGTAGGTAGGTAGACGTTATTTCTTGTATTTATATATATATAAGAAATTATATCAGCATAAAATAAATTCATATAGATCAAAATGATTCTTGAAAACATAGAATGTCAATTACAAAAGACACGTTATACTTAGAATTAAGGTTTACACATATATATTTATATTCAAATTGTTATTACATGTTTTTTTATTAACATTTTTATTACATGTTTAAAAAAATTATGACTCTAATTTTTTACGCTTTATTTATATTATGAATACAAATCCGTACATACATATATACACAAGTACACACATCTATATACAACCATGCACAAATATATATATATATATATATATATATATATATATATATATATATATATATACATATGTATATATATATTTATATACATATATATATATATACATTTAGCCTGACGATTACCCCCGGGGATGAAACACGGGAGCCTCTGTGTAGCTTGATTGCCATATATATTTTCATTGCTTACTATATATATATATATATATATATATATATATATAGTATATACATATACATACACGCACACATACATATATATATATATATATATATATATACACACCCATACGAACGCCTAACTCATCTATTTACCTAAATCTCATTAGGGACACATACACACGTCAATTTCTTATATATGCTACTATACTTCAGAAACATGACTTGTGTGCTTCTAATTTGTTTGTCACTGACTCCTAAATGAATCAATTAAATTTTTTTAATATGGCTCAAAAATTACAAATCTACCAAGTTTTTCGCGTTTGTCTATCTCACCTAACGTCATTTCATGTAGCTATAGTTCTGACGAATAGGAAATAGTCCCATAAGAGTAACTGCCTCTCTCTTTGCCGACCCCTACATCCTGCCTAACTTGTCAATACTTATCCTGCGAACATAAACCCCTAAGAGATTATTAGTTGACATACACTATTTTATATTTTAATCTGAAGCGTGGCCTACCAACACAACAATCGATAAAAAGAGCTGTGTACAACAATCCTATGTCTGAAACAAAATGTAATAACCACACTTAAATCCAGCGTCCCCATAAATAAAACAAATCTAGACGTAAGTATATGCTAGTCTTTCACTCTTACATGAATAAATGCACTTTAACCAAACATACATTCATCTGCATATATGCATAAGCAAAACGTACCCACGAGGCGCATACGTTCATATACGACTGAGAAGAAAGATCATCCTATGAACAGACTTATTTTCCATCCACAGACACAACACCCTCCGGATGTTCTCTTACGCCGTGCGCATTCAGGCCAACTTCCACATGCTGTTCGTTCAGCTATATTTTCATTAAATTAAAAAAGAGAAATATCTAACATCTAAAAGCGTTCATCTCCGTTGTTTATAAAGCTTCAGGCATTCTTATTGTTTCTTAAGGTTTTGGCAGTGGAGTATTGATTTACTCCTCTCCAGGAGTTAGGCACAAGGCCAGTTGTTATCTTACTCCCACAAGGTAAGATGTGACCCAAAGTCGGGTCGGGAAAGTGGGGTTTGAAAAGCCAGCGCCTGAGGTGAGCACTCTGGCCATTAAAAATTGCCTGAGCAACCCCGTCGGCATTCCCCGGTAAGGGCGTCTCAGGCAGCAAGCAATGTATTTTTTCCTCTCCAAAGAGAGAAGGCGAAGCCTGGGAGTATTGACCTCCTAGAACTGCACAGGACAGACCCATAGACCGGCGTAAATCAAGCCCCGAAGGCCAAGACGATACCGGTCTATGGGGTGCAGTATCCATTGGAACAGTTACTAAACTTTGATCTAATACTATATAAAAGAAGTTTAATGGTGTTAGTAATTTCACTAGTATTAATTTTAGTATAATATAATTACAATTAACAAATATTATCACAATAAAATTCACTACCGTTACTTTGCTCATTAGAAAAGCCATACATAATTATATTGAAATAGAATGCAAAAGTAGCAATTAATACCCTAAA
>OY744519.1:198828772-198853772 GCA_963556195.1 Sepiola atlantica | reverse complement strand
CAATAATGACGCCAATAATCAAAACAGCTGCAATCTTAAGGAGCATCCTCGAATGCGGAAACTTACTCGCATAAGCTACGAAATGTAACGAGTAAGATAGAATTTACAACAGAAAAAAAAACAACAACAAAAAGAACAGCACATCACAAACCAAGGCACAGAAAATGAAAGAAACTTTTACTTCAAAAGCACCCGCCCGAATTAATTAAACCGGCCTCAGCTGACACCACGCTAAAAAGAAACCAATGAACAGAAATGGCAAGAAACACTATAAGCTCTCCTCCCATGATCCCCCTTCTCTTTCTCCTCCTCATTTCCCCCTTTCCCCCTAAACAAATATGGTGCACGCATAAGCTGACACAACGCGAAATATTTGTAGACGCTCAAAGAAGATAAGAAGACCGAGGATGGACAGCACAAACCAGACCTCCACTCGTAAGAGTGAGGAGAGTATTGGGACCGTGGAGAGTCTTATTGATACCCGAATCCCAGAGACCACCAATGATACTTACCAACGAGAAATCAATTGTAAGCGACTGTTTGCGGTGGATATCGAAAAGAAGTAGAGACTACTGACAATCTGGAGATACTTATTGTCACTCAAACTCCAGGGAATACCACCGGTTGTTGTCGGTGAGCTATCACTGATGATAACCTGTGTGAGAACTCCTAGTGAGTGCAACTAATATCAATACTTATAATAATAACCAATAATCGTAGAGACACTAGGAACAGTTTTACAAAAAAAAACCCGGAGAAAGGAACTGGAGAAATTGGAATCAAAAGGATCACTGAGACCATACAAAGGACGGCAATGATCAAAACAGCTGCAATCTTAAGGAAAATTCTCGAATGCGGTAACCAACCAGCATAAGTTATGAATGTTAACCAGTCACATGGAAGTTACAACAGGAAGAAAACAAAACCACAGGAAGAATACCACTTCACGGAACAAGAAACTGCAAGAGATATCATAAACTGCTACGCCTTAAATAATAAGTAAAATCACATCGGCTTCGGCTGACACCACACGAAATAGTCGTAAAGGGTGACGGAAGATAGGAAGACCGAGGAGGCACAGTACTAACTAGACTTCCCCTGGAAGTGTGCGGATAGTGCTGGGACATTTGGAAGGCTTATTGCCACCCACATCTGAAGGCAGACTAATAGTCATTGCCAGCAAGTACTCAATGGTAGGCGGCTGTTGCGATACTGCAAGGTCATTTGCGGTGGTGATCGAACACGCTTAATTAAAAAAAAAGGTATGTTAAGATTATACAGGCATCGTTATGATGGTGTACTAACTTTTATAGGGAGTTTATTTGATACGAATGGGTCACTATTTATAAGGACTTTGAGGCCACTTCAGCATAAGGTTTAATGGGATTATTAGTTTGAGGACGAATACTACTATGCGATGGTTGAAAACGATCTGTGGAATGGTCAAGTTTTGATTATTCAAGAGCACAGCCATGGCCACCGAGAGTTGACAAGGCCAAGCAACTAACCTCTTGACCCCCTCTGACGTCACTGCATTGCGTGTCAAAACAATGGCCGTCGTAATAACAATAAGAAGGCATTTCGACTTATCCATTCACGAAATAATCCATCAAAATTCAGAAAATCAACCAATGTATAATTTTTAAACAAATTTCAAAGTCTGAATTACTTACGGTTGATTGGGTTAGAAGTTTAAATAATGGTAATTCATAATTCAGTTTTTTGCAGTATTTGATCGTGAATTATTATTTTCTTTAAATTTATATTGAATAAAGATCAGTTTCAGGATAAATCGAATCGTGTTCCTTTCTTTATTTTACATGCAATTTTTAAAGTTTTCTAATGCTTTGTTTTAAATATTTACAATATCGTATGGTCAACATGTTTTGATATTTTGGATAACTTTAGTAAAGGTGTTTTTGTTTACAAGAAATAATACATTTGCACCAAGGTTTATAATAAAGTAATGGATGTATTATATTCCGTGATCATTAATTAAAAAATACTGAAAATTTCATTAAAATTTGTTGATTTCCTGAATTTTGATGGAGTATTTAGTGAATGGAGAAGTCGAAATGCCTTCTTATTGTTATTACGACGGCCATTGTTTTGACACGCAATGCAGTGACGTCATTTTCTAGCCAACCGGCCTGTAGTAACTCTCGGTGGTCATGGCACGGCTCGCAAGTATTTGTTAACTTTGTTCTTGAAAAAAGTATATTGCATTCAGTTGGGAAGTTACCTCATGGTATTGTGTTCCACAAGTCTTAGGAAAGAAGCCTTCTTAAGTTTTGTTTAACATGTTTATCGGTAAACGTGCTGATTGAATCGGACTTCTTATCAAGCGTAATCGTATTCATCTTAATTAAACTAGCTATCACATACGCATGTCTTAACTATTGAGTGACTAAATCGAGCAGCAGATGTAATAACATGTACGTAAACGCAGCCATTCTGATTTTTAAAAAAATGTCTACATCTAAATCCTAATTAAAATTTACTCGTTAATCTGTTTGCGCGATTATCGTTACACAGAGGGTGTAAATACATACACATATACACACTGACCGTTTCACTAAGTCTTTAACACTATATACCCACATATAATTATAAACCTTTCCATACATCTACATATACGCACAAGAATAAACACTATTCGATGGAAAATTTAGTTTCCCTCCTCTTGCATGGCGGCCTCGGGACGTCCCATTATACCGGACGCATTCGCGCGAACTTCCGCATGCTGTTCGTGCACCTAACTTAGATGAAATATTAAAAAATCCCAACATCCCAAAACGCGCTAAACTTTATCCGAATGTTTCATTTTTACGATTTTAATTTTTTTTGTTTATAAAGCTTGGGGCAAGTGCATTATTCGTTAAGGTCTTCGTACTGAAGTAGAGTTGGATGATGTGAAAGTTATGCCATAGCAGAGAATATTTAAAAACTTACAGGAAGAACATAGGAATTTAAGAGAAATATATATATATATATATATATATATATATATATATATATATATATATATATTCTTAAAAGTCAGATGCTCTACCGACTGAGTATATATATATATATATATATATATATATATATATATATATATATATATATATATATATATGTATATATATATAAGTAAAATAACTCCCAAACAGAAACAAATGCAAAAGGTCTACGAGACAGATGGGGTTTGATCTCGGCTTGATGTACTTGCCTATCTAGACACAATAAAAGTATGTGATACAGCGAAATAGTATATATGTGAATCCCTTTTTCTTGTATTGAGTAATGAGGTAAGTGAAAGCGCAAACAGCTATCGGCATAAATGCAATGCTTTTCGTATAAACGAATCGAAACTATCGAAAATTGTCAGTGTTTTATATAAACATTGACCTTACTCACGGCGGAATGGAGAAAGGCCGAAGGTTAAGTGTCGATCTCGACTCGATGTCCTTTCAGTTTAGCTACACTGAGGAAACAGTCTATTGGTTGATATAGATCTTAGCCTGCAGAGTCTGTAATGAACCACGCCTTGCGAAATCAGCAGCCGCATCTTTTCTTGAAGATATACTTTGAGTTTATTGGCAAGGAAAAGTTCAGGATTACTACAAAAACACTATTGTTATAAGAAGAAAAGAAAAGTGCAGTTTTTTCGAATTTCTTTCTTCTCTGTTATTATATATACGACAAAAGCTTTATACTATAGTCCACAATACTATTTTATCATATGATTACACTAGTCTACCTTTATATTCAATCAGTAGCTGAGAATAGACTACCTTACTATTTAATAAGTAGCTGTGAAGAGTCTATCTTACTACTTAAACAGTAGCAGAGAATAGTCTACCTTACTATTTAATAAGTAGCTGAGAAGAGTCTATCTTACTACTTAAACAGTAGCAGAGAATAGTCTACCTTACTATTTAATAAGTAGCTGAGAAGAGTCTATCTTACTACTTAAACAGTAGCAGAGAATAGTCTACCTTACTATTTAATCAGATGCTGAGAATAGTCTACCTTACTACTTAAACAGTAGCAGAGAATAGTCTACCTTACTATTTAATCAGATGCTGAGAATAGTCTACCTTACTATTTAATCAGATGCTGAGAATAGTCTACCTTACTATTTAATCAGATGCTGAGAATAGTCTACCTTACTATTTAATCAGAAGTGGAGAATAGTCTACCTTACTATTTAATCAGATGCTTACAATAGTATACCTTACTATTTAATCAGTAGCTAAGAATAGTCTAACTTACTATTTAATAAGTAGCTGAGAATAGTCTACCTTACTATTTAATCAGTAGCTGAGAACAGTCTACCTTACTATTTAATCAGATGCTACAATAGTCGACCTTACTATTTAATCAGTAGCTCAGAATAGTCTACCTTACTATCTAATCAGTAGCTGAGAACAGTCTACCTTACTATTTAATCAGATGCTACAATAGTCGACCTTACTATTTAATCAGTAGCGGAGAATAGTCTACCTTAATATTTAATCAGTAGCTGAGAATAGTCTACCTTACTATTTAATCAGTAGCTGAGAATAGTCTACCTTACTATTTAATCAGTAGCTGAGAATAGTCTACCTTACTATCTAATCAGCGGCTACTGAGGGTACATACATTTATAACTTGACAAACTGTTACTGAAAGTTATGCACTAGAGCCGACAGAATTCAACCCGGCACACACAGCACCCAGTCTGCGCTGTAGGCAATAATCACGCTATATTCACTGTTATATATATATATATATATATATATATATATATATATATATATATATATATATGCAGCAAGTTATGACTCAAACAAACTTTGTTGAACAACACGGATTTTTCGCGTTTGCATAACTTCTATTTAAGATTTTTGAGGGGTCGAGCAATCGTTCCGGTTCTAGGCGGCAGTCCATATAATATTTCGCTTATTGTTCGTAAATCGGTCATTTATCTAGCGTTTTGGACCTTCTTGGTCGTCCGCCGTAGTAGTTATTTTTAAATTATAACTTAGAAGACTTACGTTTTTGTGTTTATAGATATATTGAATGTTGAATGAACGAAAAGAGAGGGATGTGGTTGAGTTGATAATTATTGTATGTTTACTTTTGCCTTGTTATATTATATTTTATTCTATTAGTTTGTTTGTGTTTTTGATTTTATTATAATTATTATATATATATATATATATATATATATATATATATATATATATATATACATTGATTAGCGTAGAACACCCTAAATGGCGCCGTCTGCAGGTATAAAAGACCTTAATATTTTATATACATAGTTAATGTCCCCTTAAGATTTACTAGTCTTAATAGTATAGTCATGTTCCAAATTACACGAGTGCTGTCATCCTAGCGATTTAAAGTTCCACTACCGACAGCATGACGCGTGTCCCCGCCTATAAAGTGTACATTAATTTCAATTACTGTATGTGGTAAATTATTGCGGCTGTGTGAGCATAGGCGTTAGGCTCGTAATGCTAGGCGATATCTACGAACTGCGTTCGAGCCCATGCGACCGCCGGCATCCACCACTTCTGCACTGATTAGTGTAGAAAACTCGACACAACGTCGTCTGTAGATATAAACCACTTTAAAATTTAAAATATAATAATATATATATGTGTGTGTGTGTGTGTGTTAGAGAATCCAAGCAGAATTGTTGAATATTAAGAAAAATTTAAAGAAAAGCAGCGTAATTTGTATAGATATTTAATGCCGGATACTCTTGCGAGCGGCTGAAGGGATTTCGGCATAACAAGACAACTATAGGTCCCCTTAGTTTGGATTTGAAATCGATGGTACTTATGTTGTCTTAATTTCTTGTAATTACAAATATAAATATATATATATATATATATATATATATATATATATATATATATATATAGTCTAAAGAAGCTTTGAGTCGTTTTAAGCAAAAAAAGAAAATGCAGTTTAAATACACAGAGAAACTAACTAAATCCAAAATATCGCAGACTTATCACTTACATAAGCCGACTTAGTGCTGTAATATTTACAAATAGAAAAGTCGATTCAAGTATACAACAGTGAAACAAAAACAGGGACCTTAACTTGAACGGGAAATATTAAACGAGGATCATTAGTTGTTAATAAATAAATAATAATAATAATAATAATAATAATAATAATACATTACCCGTAAGACGACAGTGTTATATGCTAATTCGCACAACAAATAACAACTACCACAATAATAATAATAATAATTATAATAATAATAATAATAATAATAATAATAATAATAATAATAATAATAATAATAACAACAACAATCGTAGGAGCACTAGAAACAATCGCAAAAAAAAACTGAAAAAAAGACTGAGAGAAATTGGAATCAAAGGAATCATTGGAACTATACAAAGGACGGCAATGATCAAAACAGCTACACTCTTAAGAAAAATAATTGAATCGGAAACCAACTCGCATGAGCTACGAAGTGTCGCATGGAATCTACTACAGGAAGGAAACAACACCACAGAAAAGGCACATCACAAACAAAGGAACAGAAAATGCAAGAAACATTACTGTAAACGCCCCCCCCCCCCCCGAATAAATGCCACCGGCCTCAACTGACACAAAAATGAACCAATGAACAGAAATAGCAAGAAACACCATCAGAGAACTCTTAGTGAGTACATAATAATAATAATAATAATAATAATAATAATAATAGTAATAATAATAATAATAATGATACTATCTAAACACTACACTCAAGAACGATTCTGCGACAAACATGTTGTTAGCATATAAAATTATATAGGAAAAAAGATGCATTTAATATATATATATAGATATATATATATATATATATATATATATATATATAAAGGAAGAGTGATAAAGATATGCGAATGACAAATCTATTTCATCTTCGAATATCCAGAATTCAAAATGTTTAAAAGTTTGATAAACAATATAGAGTAATAGAAATTAAAGGTGTGTGCATAAAAATGTTATCAAAATATAGAGTCTGTCTAGCTGGGTAACTGTCTGTTGACAACGTGTCCTTCAGTTATGTTTACAATTGCTCTATCATATATATTGAGCTTAAATCATTTCACTATAGGTCCAATTCTCTAAAAGTATACTTTTAGTCTCATATATATATATATATATATATATATATATATATATATATATATATATATATATATATATATATATATATAAGGAGATTGTAGTTTGCTTGAAGCATTGCTGGTAAATATAAGTGCAGGTTTGTAATTCGAGGCTGTAGAAATGCGATGTAGGTACCGGAAGGTGGAGAGGGTGAACAGAAACAAACTAGGAGAGAAAACGAGAGTGGAATCTCAAAACGATTTATTAATATTTCACGTAAAAACTGATTAAATACCAAGACAGAAAATCCTGTCAGGTAAATAAAAAGTTCCATCACAGGGTGATCTTAAATTTTCGAAAATTTAAGATTAACTTGTGCTGGAACTTTCGGTACCTACATCGCATTGCTACAGCCTAGGATTACAAACCTGTACTTATATATATATATATATATATATATATATATATATATATATATATATATATATATATATATATATATATATATATATATATGTGTGGGTGTGTTTATGTGTGATTCAATACATGTTATACATTTTGTCATATTAAATGCATCCATTGTTCATGATTAATCTGGACAAGTTGCGGGGTCTTATTTTAATTAATATACCGATTTCTAACGCCCGTCACATTCAAAAGAGCAGGAAATAGTACCTAGCCATGGGAAAAATAAGGGATGACGGCAAACAGAAATATAAAATAGACTAGTTGATATGTCTGCTTGCCCGCACCCCTTATTGTCTCAGATAGAAAATATGAATAAATAAACTAATAACATTAACAAATAAATATATAACATTAAGCATTTTTTTTTAAAGTTTCACCTTAAAGCAAAGTTCTTTATGAATTCCAAACAATTACTTACTGACCCGAAAGAAATGCTATATATTTACCCCGTAACCATATAGCACTGCTACACTTCTCAAACACAAATATTTCAGCTTAGAAAAATATGATTCAATGTTGGCGCTAAATGTATATATAACTAGACGTAGTTTGACCCGTTTGGGCAGAATCACTACCACCCTTTAGACTACTTTGATTTCATTCGAAAATGCATAAACTGTTAAAGTTGTATTCACTTATAATTTTTTTTAAATACGTCTCTTTACATGTATTTTATATTTTTGGCTAAGTGGTTAACGATGCGGACTGACAGTCTGTGTGTGCTGGGTTCGAATCCGGTTCGTTCTACAGATATATTTTTATCAAATCCAACACCTGACCTTGTGTCTAACCTCTTTGAGAGGAAGTAAATAAAATACTTATCCTTATTCTTACACTTATTATTATTAATAGTATTATTATTAGTGTTATTATTAGTAGTAGTAATAGATGTAGTAGTAGATGTAGTAGTAGCAGTAGTAGTGGTTCTACTTTTATAAATCTCTGTCCCATTTTAGGGTTATTGATAAGGTGCAGAAACGCATCTGTAATTAGATTGGCCCACTTTTTCTTTTTCTCTGCACCCTCTCATATACGTGATGCTGATAGTGTCAGTCGCTTTCTATAAATACTATTATAACATGCGTTATTCCGAATTGTCTGACCTATTCCATGCTTTTTTTTTGTTTCAGCTCGTTTGACTCGTCGGTTAAGTCGTCTCCATCAATTCGCTGTTTTCATACCTCATTGTAATACAACTTTCTATTGCACTAGCTTATTTCCAAAACGTTCAGGCTTTTAGAACTATTTTCCTGCTGACTGTTTTCCTCCTACTTATAGCCCTTATCCTTTCTAAGACTAACGCCAATAGGCATCTCCTGTCTTTACGAAAATCATTTTTTTCATTGTCAGCTCCTTACATCAAGTGGCTTCATGTCTTATCTGAAGCGATTTCCATAAAAAATACAAATACTATATAGAAGTATTATAATTCTTTATTATTCGTATATAGAAGTAAAGTGGCATATTATTTCTCATCAAATTTAGTTAGCGATGTGTACACGCACACTATCTAAATTAGATGGCAAGGCTGGAAAAAGAGAGTTAGCGTTTCTGTAAGTATTCACATATACACTAAGAACTATACAAAAAGTGATGGAATAAACCTAGTCAGAGAGAGAGGCGATATAAGTACCTAGATAGATAGGTTACTAGTTCAGTAATTTATGAGTTATGGGTAATTTCTCTTCTTTTTCTTCATGTTTGCCCCGAACTACGGCGAGCCCCTAATAATTGACTTTTATATCCATCTGCTACCATCACAGACTTGGGCCGAGTTAAGGTTTATTTTACGAAAATTATTGTCCTGTACGTTTACTCATATCATCATTGATTTCTATTTCTGTCTCTTCCATACGACTTCTAATTCAAAAGCGAGTTTCGTGACGTTGTTGTCGTCGGTCTACAGAACCTGTCCGATCTATCTAAGCCGCCATTCCATCATCTTACGCTTTATCAGCGCGATGCCGTAGTGTCATCAGATGTCGGTCGAGCAGTGTAATACCCGACATTTACCAGAAAATGTTGGCAAATCTTTCCTCTGCCCTCTTCGTTGTCCGCAAGCACCCAGAACTGTACAAAACTACGGGTATCACGATAGTCCGTTAGATCTTCGACTTATAACAGTCGCTGAACATGTGATCACAGAGGACGCCGGTGTATGTGCACCAATTTAGGCACGCATCAACTTCGCCAAGGCTGTTACCGTTATCGCTGACCGTCGTGTCGAGACATTTGAAACTGTGCGTTCGTGGGAGATCTTGTCTGTAAACCTGGCTGGTGGTGTGTTAATTTTTACAGGTCGTTAAACACTCTATTTTATTTATATTAAGCCGAAGACCAAACTGTGCCAAAATATTGTTTCAAGACTAGTCCTGTTAGAGGTCCGATTTACTCTCGAAGGGAAGCAGGACATCAGCCGCGTAGAAGAGTGTTTCGAGCATGTTCCTATGCAGGTCCTTGCCAATGCCGTTTATGACATGAATAAAGAGCAACGTTTGAAGTGGGGCCGATACTGAAAAAGAAAAACGAAAGCTCTATATATGCACTAAGGAATACACGCCTATAAACGCTTCCGAAATAAACACCTCGACAAGTACCACAACAGAGACACTGTCTTCACTGTCGAATATATGGAAGAACATATCGAAAACTTGAGAATAAGGTAGGTGAAGTCCAGTATAAACATTGACACGGGTTTTTAAGAGGCAGATTTGATTATTTACCTCGTGTGTGCATACCATCAGTGAAAGGATATCGTTGAGACAAGCAGTGCGAGATGTTTTTTTTTTAAAAGGCAATTTTTTTCAGTATACCAAAAATAATGTAATTCATCTGGAACATAAATGAATTGATTTATCTCATAACAAAAACATTATTTTTAAAATAGTTTCCTTTATGAAACAATAGTATTTATTATTAATTTTACTTTGAATTATTCGCATCAGAGGGGTACCTGTATTTCCCTAACCCTAACCTGTATTCTCCTCGCCCTAATCCTAACCTGTATTTCCCTTCATCGCATCCTACAAAAATGCCCCTCTCAACCTTTCACTTGCTCTATCGTTCCCCTCTCTCTCATATATATATATATATATATATATATATATATATATATATATATATATATATATATATATATATATATATATATATATATATATATATATATATGTTATTGTGTATCATCTATGTACGTATACGTTTCGTCCTTTTTAATCTGGACTCTTCAGCATAGAGATATGACTATTCACTACCGGTCATGCTATTCGAAACCCTGCACTACAAGTATCCAACGTCTCTAACCGCTCGGGCAATTTTTAAATAGCTGATGAATATGATCATTTTAACACTTTTGTCGGCGGCTTAACGTCCAGGCATTCTACTTCTTTTTAAAAGAAGGAACGATGCATTATGAAGCAAGTGACGTAATGATGTGTTAGTACTACCATTACAGTGCTCTACTTTTTCGAAGAGCGACAAAATATAAATATTTGTTATTGTTTATTATCTATGTACGTATACGTTTCGTCCTTTTTAATCTGGACTCTTCAGCATAGAGATATTACTATTCACTACCGGTCATGCGATTCGAAACCCTGGACTATAAGTATTTTTCAACTCAAATCCAACGTCTCTAAACGCTCGGCCAATAATTTTAACTCTTTTGTCGGCGGTTTAACGTCCAGGCATTCTACTTCTTTTTAAGGGAAGGAACGATGCATTATAAAGCAAGTGACGTAATGATGTGTTAGTACTACCATTACAGTGCTCTACTCTTTCGAGGAGCGACAATATATATATATATATATATATATATATATATATATATATATATATATATATATATATATATATATGTATATGTATATATTTATATACAGTACATGCATTATATACGGTTCTTTAGATGTTAATCCATTGACACTCCAGTGTTTATAAAAAGTGCCCAATAACATGTAGACCTGCATTTAATAGATTTTTTTATTTATACAACATTATCGGCTACATATCTGCATACATGTTTCAAGTGTCTACTGCAATAGAGAGTACATTTACGCCTACCAAAATAGAAATTACAAACAAAAATTGGAATTTCTATATCGGTCTACAGAAGTTGACTACCTATTGCAGAGGACAACTGAAACATATATGCACGTATGTAACCAATGATCTTTGTATAAATAAACATGTAAACTATATATATATATATATATATATATATATATATATATATATATATATATATGTATATATCTACGGTCGAGTTTCGATTCCGGCACTTGCTTGTCTTGCCGCACTAAAAAGTTGTAGCACAGGTACACATAATGTAAGTGGATGACATATATATATATATATATATATATATATATATATATATATATATATATATATATATATAGAGAGAGAGAGAGAGAGAGAGGTAGTTGGTAAGTAATATAAATTAATTCATCTAAACTCTTTATAATAAATTATTTTTGAAATAATTAATACATTTTTTACTTTAAGCATAGACCAACGACGAATAAGGAAAATATTCATAAATGCAATATATATCAGGTTATTATCCATCTAAAGCATACAACTTAGTCTGGCATCCGGAACGTTGGCGTGTTTGTTTTGAGAGAGGTGGTACCTGGTCAACACTGCTGCGGTGCCATGAGACATTTACTGTTTTGTTTAAAATCCCCGAATGAGTTCTTCATCGTAAACAACTGATGATTGCTATTATTAGTATAGTTCAAGATAAAAACCAGCGTATATTCTTGGCAGAAATTTACTGATTTGCCAAACAGAAATTTTCCAACGAAGGGCTTGAGAGGAAAGTTTTCATCTTCTCGTAACATCTTACAGTTTTAAGGGCGGAAGAATTCCAAGTTTATATATATATATATATATATATATATATATATATATATATATATATATACTATTAGTTATATTTTTTAAAATATAAAGAAATGGTTTGTCCAGATTTTTCAAAATATTTTTTTTCAAGATATTCTCTTTATTATTGCCATTTCATCAACGCTTCCAAGTGTGGACATTTATCTCTCTCTCTCTCTCTCTCTCTCTCTCTCTCTCTCTCTGTGTATGTATGTATGTCTGTCTCTCTCATTCTCTCTGTCTTCTTCTCTGTATCTCTCTCTTTCTCTCTCTTCATATATATATATATATATATATATATATATATATATGTGTGTGTGTGTGTGTGTTTGGGTGTGGGTGTGTGGGTGTGTTCGTGTGCGTGTGTGTGTGTCAGTTGAACCTTATTTTATGAGATAGTGGATAAGCAAGAGCAACATAATAATAGAAATGAGAACACAAACACATCATTAAAGCTACAAAAGATATTTCGGTCGATTTGTCCGACCATATTTATTTAATGCCAATAAGCTTTTTTAAACAGAATTCAACAGATTGTACACTGAGGCACGTAAAATAAACCGATGATTTGTAGCAGTTGTAGATGGAGTATTGTTGTGTGTAGTTGTTTGAGTACATTAGAAGAGGCGAAGGTTAAGACATAAGCTTGGTAAAGTGTTGGAGGCAACTAGTGAAGGTGCGCAACATGCATGAGGGAGGAGTTGGTGGAGGGGTAGGCACAGGACATTGAGGTAATTCAAAACGTTAGGCAATAACATAAACGCGAGGTTAAAAGTTAAAGAAAAAGGAAAAATAAACCCAGGCGAGAGAGAGAGAGAGAGAGAGATAGATAGAGAGAGAGAATGGAAAACAAACATAAAAACACTGGTAGAAAGAAAAAGAATGTATTAATTATAAACACGATTTAGTTCAAAAATGAAAATATGACGATTGAACGATGGTTGACGTCACCTATTATTGTATTTAAAACAAATATTTGGAAAAATGGTAGTAGTATCTCTTCTGTTGAAAAACATTACTTTTGTAAAATAGTATCTATTCCTAAGAGTGCTCAATATTTTACGAAGATATTTTTCTGACACTAAGTGGCAACTGCTTATTTATCTACTAATGAGCTCAATCGATTTGTGGGGAACAATGTTAGTAATCAACAGAAAAACTAGTTTGCTGTATCATATATATTTATTGGCGCTATACGAGCAAGTGCTTAAATATAATTCTATTTTCAAAATCTTTATATTTGACCCACCGATGCCATGAGAGAGTGGTATGTTGAGAATTTCAATCTCCTAGTACTTTTCATGATCATTTATCCGGGTTTTAATATGCATACATTTAAAAAAAAAGGTAAAACTAACCAATCTGCTTGATAATTTTAATCGGAAGTTGATTTTGAGAGAAACAAAATTAGTAAAAATAATTATGTCCCAGGTGAGGTTCGAACTCACCCTTTTTTAAAGTAAAGTGAGCTAATTTATTGACCAATGGCAGCAGTTATGAAATCATGATACTATTAAATACATAAACGAGACTGTCTCCCCCTCCCGTTTAGAGTTCTATATAAGTCAGCCGGTGAATATCAAAGATATTACCCATCATAATATTAGTACCCGGTGATATGGGTAACAAGATTAGGATTTAAGACAGTGCAAGGATTAACTCCTCCAACTCTCTCTATGGTATTTAGTCATCATAATCCAGTTGGTCTATCTATCACATTAACTCTTATCCTCGAGTGTTTTAGCCTGAATAAGCGATGACTCAATTCGTATGAAAAATAATTAGAATACTGTTTTATGTAATAGAATAATAGATTTTCTGAGTTTTTTTTATTCCTCTATTGGTATCTGGCAAACCCAGTTCAACCTACCACTGAGGAAATGGAATCCTTCAGCCGCCTATATCCACCGTTTCGTATAGAAATGCCAACTGTAAATATTTTAGTAGTTTGTTTATACAGATAGTTCCAGGAAAAATCTTGAATGGAAATACCATCGACGGAAAGTTGTTGGAATTGTCATAATAGCAAGCGATAAAATATTTCCTGAAAAAAAAAACAGTATTTTCCGAGGTTTTTTTTATCTTACACCTTCTACTTTTATCAATTCTAAGTGTCATGTTATGTTTTGTTTACATAGGCAGAGTAGTTTTCTGTATGTTTAATGTCAACAATAGTTTTGTTACTGTTGTAGACATAGGTTCAAACATGTATCATACTAGCTGGTGTACTTGCGATATTGGCTCGTAGCCTATAACTATTACTGTAAAAAAACTATTTTTGAAATAGCATTAATTCTGAGAACTGTTAGACTTCACTTTTAAATAGCTTTGAATTGATAAATCTTCGTTAGAGTAGTCGCAGTTTGTGAGTCACACATGATTTTGTAAAATTATTACCTTTTGATGGTCACACCATAGTTTACAATAACAATTTATTTGGACTGTAACATTTCAGTTAGTAATAATATTTCATCTACACTGTAAAACCTCAGTTTGTAAAATATATTTTGCATGCCACACATCAGTTTGTAACATCATCTTATTTAGACTGACACATTTCAGTTTGTTAAAGTTTATCATTGGACCATCACGCCTCGTTTTGTAATAGATTTTTGTTTGGAATGTCACGCTTCAGTTAATTATAATATTCTATTTATATTCTCACGATTCACTTTGTCATAGTATTTACATTTGGGCAGTAATACTTCAATGATTTTTAATAGTATTTTAAACAGTTCAATTTGTAACAGCATTGTATTTAGACTGTATGTTCCACTTACTAATAGTATTTTTCTCAGCTGTTTCAGCTGTAAACATCATCATCTTCAGTGTGCTACGTTTTTCTTTGAAATAGCTTTATTGGGATTGCCACCTTCTGAAATAGCATTTTCTTTGACTTCCCAGTTTTCATTTCAAATAAAAATTATTGGTAACTTCATGGTACTTTAAAAAAATATTTTGACTTCCTAGTTTGAATTTCATGTAAAATTATATATATATATATATATATATATATATATATATATATATTCATTCTTTGTATATCTGATATTGCCCAGGTTGTTGTGGTCAGTCTTAGCTACTGATTAAGACTCCACATGTAAATATGAATAAGTTAAAGTCGACGAAAATACCTTACATCTGACGCTTGCGTACAACATCATCCTGCTTAATGTTAAAAGTCAGATCCAACTAGCATTTCAAGATTTGCGTGGACTAGCCAATTGCAGTTGTAATTGTTGTACGTCTTTATTGAAGAAATTATCAAAAACCAACTAAAATATATTTTTAAAAATACTCGTTACGCCCAGTCGACAACTAATATGACACATTTTTGTTATAATTACGTGCGAAAACCAATACGCAAAGCTGATAACTCATTAGACTTGGAGAATATAATTGGAGTTACCTACCTCTAGTTTAAAAAATACAACGACATTAAAATACATAAAATACATCAGTTCTTCAATAGCAACGCCAAGTTCGTACACATAGTATATAGACTCCATATTATTTTTACATGCACACTCTTACTCTGCATTACTTTATATTTTTTTCAAATTTTGAATTTTGGCGTATCCACTGCCAACTTATCCATCTATGTACTTCCTCTGATGATAATATTTTAATCTTTGACAAGCCTTGGCTTAAGGAAAGAAAAATAAAAATGATTTTACCGAGTACATCTTGCATTGAACAATTGAAGTTGAAATAGATTTGTCATTCGTACATATGTATCTGCCTTCTTTCATTTATCCTTATACATATACATATATATATATATACATACATACATATATATAGCGATATATATATATATATATATATATATATATATATATATATATATATATATATATATATATATATATATATATATATATATATATATATATATATATATACAGGGTCGGGCAGATAAATTGGAACTAATTTAAAATGCTAATATCTTTTTTATTTTTGATCATATGATTACGGTTTTTTTACTAAGGATCCTTAAACACTTTATTGCAAGATAGCATAATTATATTTACTCAAATTTGTTTTAATATAACGGAATTAGCACGAAGAATAACTATATGCGAAATGAGACGCGCCGGAAGTTCTCCTTCGGACATTGTTAAGAGCAATGGCTATGCAAAAATGACTGTCTATTGGGTTGTGGCTTATTTCGATGCCGAGTGTAAGGTTGAGAGAAGTCGGCACAGTACTCGTAGTGATCGAAAGCGAACAAAAACTTTCCTGGTGGGACTAAAAGGGCCGATAAAGGCAGACCCAAATCAGTCGATGTCGAACCTGTCAAAAAAGCGCAATGTGAGTCACAGAACTATCAGCAGAGCAATCAACGAAGACCTTGGGATGAAGTCCTACGTTAGGAGACGCCGTAATCTCCTCATTGCCCGTTCAAAAGCTATCAGAGTCGAAAGATGCCTCAAGCTTATCAATCATCTGAAACACAAAAGAGGAAATGTGCGCATTTTTGTTGATGAGAAAAAGTTCATCGTGGATGAGGTTCCAAATCGCCAGAACACTCGAGTTATTGCCTGTGACCCTTCGGAAGTTCCTCCTGTGATGCAGAGCAAAACTCCTGCTTCTGTGATGGTTTTTGCAGCCGTGGCAAGTGATGGAAAGGTGATGCCTCCTCATTTCATCGAAGCGGGTCTTAAAATCAACACAGCGGAGTATTTGAACATTCTTAATAATGTTCTATTGCCTTGGATCCGTAGAAACTACGCCCCTACGAAAGTCATGCTCATCCAAGACTCGGCACCAGCGCATGGATCAAAAAAAGTCCAAGATTTCATGAAGGATAATCTTACCTTAGTTGTTCCGAAGGATATTTGGCCCAGCAGTTCTCCAGAACTAAATGTTTGCGACTATTATCTATTCGGCGTCGTTGAGGGACAGACTAATGTCAATCCACACCCAAATATAAACTCATTGAAGACAGCCATTCAACGAGCATTTCGCAATCTCGATCCCAATAAAATAAAGAGGAGCTGTTCATGGTTTCGTCAAAGAATCTCCAAAATAATTGATGCAAAGGGTGCTCATATTGAATAATTTTGTTCAATAGACTGTAATAATTAAATAAATAAATGTTAAAATGATATTTTTTCCATATTTAATCCTTTAAATTATGAATTTTGTAAAAATAAAAAAAGTACCAATTTAGCTGCCCGACCCTGTATATATATATATGTATATATGTATATATATAAATATATATATATATATATATATATATATATATATATATATATATATATATATATATATATATATATATATATATATAGCGTTTATTAAAATAAACAGACACTTATATTCCTATTTGAACCTATATCTATAAATGCTTTAATAATGTGAGTTTTATTACTTTGATTATTAATTTCCTGAGATGTTGTGACACAATATTGATGCGTTTCCCTCAAATGAGTTACACTAAAAGAACATCCAAATATATATCAATGTGTGTTTTGCTGTATACGTATAAACGAAAGGGACCGCAGGTACATAGTTAAGAAATGATCCAAAACATGGATACTTGAATAAAACTTTCAATTGTTATCTTGAAAATATTAAGTATATATAAGTGATTATCAAAAAATACTAACGTTTATATAGATCAGATTAATTAACGAAGGTATGTAAGTCCAAGTACAATAAACAAGCTCAGTATTGAGTAATTAATAAGTATTTATACATGCATTAATGAAACATACACGATGCAGCAAACAAATAATCTGAAAGAAAAGACAAAGCATGTAAAATTCCCGATCCCTAAATTATTTTGAGTTATTAAAGTTTCCGAAAGGGGAGATAACTCAGTCAAGTCAATTAGGGTTTAATTTTTTGAATTTGTTTTCATTTTTTATTGCCTCGGTAATGTTTGGTCATTCGAACATTTTTATTGATAATAAGTATATCTTCTTTTAGAATAGATGATGAACATGTTTTGTACAATGCTAATTTCGGATCGTATTTGCTGATTATCAGTATTTCTCTATTTGCACTTTTGATCTAAAGAATTCTCATGGTAAACTATTTCAATTTCATTGTTTAAATTTGTTTTAAAAATGTGTTAATACAATCACTTGTCTGGGGTATAAACTATTATAAGATATAAAAAATAATGTTAATATATATATATATATATATATATATATATATATATATATATATATATATATATATATATTGAAAAGTCACACATTTGAAGCGTTGGCGGAATGGCAATAATAACGAGGATATATTTTTCATGAAATATTTACAAAACCTTGCACAACGCAAATAATTTGTCTTTAAAAATAAATTATTTATTTATCTTAAAAACATTTTTTTCTATAAACTTGAGTACTTTCGGTAATATATATCATCTTCAGAAACATATTTCTTTTTTTTCTTTTTGTTTCTTCTTGGTGCAGCCAAGTTGAAAATCCGTCTAGATGTAAGGACGAAAAGTGTTGATATTTTAGATTTTTTAGATTTTTTGTTTTTAGATTTTTTAGATTTTTAATTTTTAATTTTTAACGCCCCCAATTTTTGAAGTGTTAAATTTATTTTCTTCTTCTTCTCTTTCTTTATCTCTCCATCTCATTCTCTCCAAATATGATCTGAGGTTAAGATCGGATTCTAACTCTGCCTGATGAGATCTCAGTTTATAGTAACTGTTGATCGATAACATCGACATGCTAGTGTCGCAGATTTTGTACATGTCTGTTTAAATAAAATTATCATATATATATATATATATATATATATATATATATATATATATCGATTAAAACATAAATATAATTACCAACTAAGTTGAAATTTTTAAAAATATAATCTTTATGAAATGCTATGCTAAATATATGTTTTATATATATCAAACTAGACATTATTTAAAAAAATATTAATTGCAACAATATTTTACTAAGAAATTAAGTTGACCTGAAGATAATATTATTCTCCTATTGAGTTTTAAAAAATCGAAATCAAGTTGGTACAATTATCTAGTTAGTGTATGTGTGTGTTATGATGTCACAATTAAAGACTACACGTTTGGCATAGGTATTTTATATAGGTATTCTATAGTGATATGCCTAATACAATTTTATTTTAAATGTTATATGTTTCATTTTTATTATTTTACTTTGAAGAATGAGACGTGCCTTAAGGCATAACGCGCTAGTGAAAAGCCTGCAAGCCGCGTTGACATGTTTATGCGAAATAAAATCGTGTTATGGGTGTGCAATGTAAATTGTTGTCCCACCCAAAAAGTCAAAGTGGATCTTATTTGTGTATTATGTTTTATTTTATATATATCAAGGCAGCCACAATATAAACAATGACACGTTTGAAAATAGCGTAGCTAAAAAACCTAATACCAGACATCTACTTTCATTATTGGTTACATATAAGCATACATGTTTCGGAGAATTAACCTCTTCAGACCAGTCTCCTTTGATCTGAAGAGGTTGACTCTTTGTGAAGATTACAATCGAAACATGAATGCACATATGTAACCAATAATTTTGTATAAATAAAAATGCATATATATATATACACACATTCCACCGAACAACTTGGTCAAAATGCGTTTTTTTTCTTTCCATATAGTTTTAATGGTTGAAAAACTTTCGAGACTATATATGTGTGTGGGGTATATATATATATATATATATATATATATATATATATATATATATATATATATATATATGTGGGTGTGTGTGTGTCCCAGGGTGTCGGTGTGTGTATGCATAAAAAATAACACACATGTAAATATATAAAGATTTATATACAAGATCTTGCAGCAACATCCGACACTAGACGAAAGGGAAACGTAACATGTAATAAAAACAACAGTTGCATATGAAGAGACCCGACATTTAAAGTTACATACTACATTCTTTTTCAATGTATCCGCCGCTGGCAAATACTACCATCTCTATGCAGGCGCGAAACGAGGCACGCGCTTTGGCGACTAAGTTCTTGTCTATAGCGGCGAACGCATCCACGATCACAGCCTTAGAGAGTTGACAGTGCTGTGGGCGTGCTTGTTTGTCCTGGCCTCAATAACGCTCTCTAATAAATGGTTAAATGGGTTACAGTGGGGTGAAGATGGCGTCAACATTTCGGTAATCAGTGGTGACAAACATTGTTTAGCTGTCACGCATGGATCGTCTTGGCTTTGTGTACAGAAGCGGGGTCCCGTTGGAAGACGTAGTAGCGTCAAGCGGAGATTTCGTCCAAACAATCCTCTACCACGTGGCTGAGTACGTCCTGACATGAGCATACCCCCCCCTAGAAGTAAACACTGGCCAAATATTTAAAATAACATAGTATTCGCCGCACATATAAGATGTGTTTTCATTATGTCTATACCCTGGATTATACGAGAAATAGTGCAGCTTCTCCTAAGTGTGTTACCTGAAGTAACACCACTTAGCGTAATACTTGTCCAGACTATATAGGTTTGCGTCCTTGAATCCGGTAAGACGAAGGGACCAGAAGAAAGATATACTATAATATAGTTAACTGGTTAATTAGGAAGAGAAAAACTAACGTTCTTAACTTCTTTATTAACTCAACGTGTTACAAGTAAAGTAGAACTTTAATGAATTATTTGTGTATCTCATATAGAAGTCAAGTGTTAGCCTCAGGAAAGGGTCCCCTGATTTCTGAGCACAACGAGGGAAGTAAAATGGGAATTTATATATATATATATATATATATATATATATATATATATATATATATATATATATGATAATTTTATTTACACAGACATGTACAAAATCTGCGACACTGGCATGTCGATGTTATCGATCAACAGTTACTATAAACTGAGATCTCATCAGGCAGAGTTAGAATCCGATCTTAACCTCAGATCATATTTGGAGAGAATGAAGTGGAGGGGTAGATAAAGAGAAGAAGAAGGAAAGAAATTTAGCATTTCAAAAATTAAAGCCGTTAAAGAATTAAAATTAAAAATTAAAAATTAAAAAATCTAAAAATCTAAGATCTAGAATCTGAAACAGACAGGGCAAATAAATAAATAAATAAATAAAAAAATAAAAATATAGGGTGGAAAGAGGAACAAATAATGATGAGGGGAGAGACACATAGAGGAAAAAAGAAAAAGAAAAAGAAGGGGAGAGAGAGAGGGCGTCTGTTGATTTAGATCGGGAGGGAAGGAGGGGGTGGTAGACATGCACGAATTAGGTGTCAAAAAACCGTCGAGTTTATAAATGTATTTTTCCAAGTGAACTGTAGTATGCGTGCGTGCAAACTGGGGCGGTGATAAAATGTGTCGCGATTTTGGGTTTATATTGTCTTTATAATTTGTCTGGAGTTAATTTGAATAAATAAGTATATTCGTTAAATGTAACAGGAATAGTAGTAATAATAATAATAATAATAATAATAATAATAATAATAATAATAATAATAATAATAATAATAATAATAATAATAATAATAATAATAGATAGATACCCCTAATAATTGAGGTGAAATAATGAAAATAATAATAAATGAAGTATAATAAAAATACTAAAAAATACCCAAAAAAATTATTAAAAAAATATATAACTAAAAGAATAACTGGAAAATGCTGGCGTTATTAATTATTAATAATAATAATAATAATAATAATAATAATAATAATAATAATAATAATAATAATAATAATAATAATAATAATAATGATAATAATAATGGTAATAATAATAATAATAAAAATAATAATAGTGGTCAATAATATTTTAGAGTTTATAAAAATAATAGTTTAGGAAAGAAATAGAATAATTAAGGAATATTAGGAATCCTAGGGGGTAGTGATTATCATAATAATATTAAATAATGATAAGATAATGTTTGCCGATATTATGATATGGGTTAATGGTTGCAATAATGCTGATCATATAAAAATAGTGGTTTAACAGACAACAGTAATCAGAGTGGTAATCCCAGTAATCTTAACAATAGTAATGATGATAGTGAAAAATTATAGAAGTAGTCATAATGGTGGCAATAACAGTAGTAGTAATAATAATAATAATAATAATAATAATAATAATAATAATAATAATAATAATAATAATAATAATAATAATAATGATGATAATAAAGATAATAAAAATGGCAGTGGAGGCAAAAGTAAGGTAACGGTAAAACATGGCAATATCAATATTATTAATAATAATAGTGATACTGTTAATTTCATTGCTGCAAATAACAATAACTATGATAGTAACGTCAGACATGGTGTCACCACTGATAACAATAATTATCTTGATAAAAAGTACAGAAATGAAAAAATGAAAAAATGAAAAAATGAAAAAATGAAAAAAATAGAAAAAAATGAAAAAAAATGAAAAAAATGAAGAAAATGATTCAATGTCAAATAGTTAAGTTTAAGATATTAATAATAGTAGTAATAAATAATTGATAATGATAATCTAAAAATAATCTAAAAAATATAATCTAAAAAATAATCTAAGAAATATAGAAATATTAATAAAAAAATGGATAAGCATAAAAGGGGGGTATTTAAGAGTAAAGAAAAATACAGAAGATGACCATTAGTGTTAATCGTTGTGGGTATGATAATAATAATAATGATAATAATAATAATAATAATAATAATAATAATAATAATAATAATAATAATAATAATAATAATAACAACAATAATAATACCAACCAATACTACCGCTTACAGTACTACTACAAATAATGCTACAAACAAAAATGCTACTACTAATAGAGATAAAAATAATAATAATTAATAAAAGGTATAAGATGATAGTTGTGTTGACAAAATTTTCAGTTGGTGGGGAGGTGGTTTTTTTTTTTTTTTTTTTTTTTTTATATATATGTGATAACAGCCTAAGGGGTTATGAGTGGATTACTAAGAAGGTGTAATCTATTATGCCTACAGTTAATTGATGTTTCTTGTTTTTTGTTTAGAAGTTTGCCCCTATCGCTGAATTTAATTATTTCAAGTTTTTCTGTTAGGCAAAGGTAGCAAGGTGAGTTTAGGGAACCACAGGTGCTAGTTCTTCTAATTGTGTTCCAAGTTACTGTTGGTGATAGGTTATTGTTGTATAGTTCCCAGTAATATATAAAAAGTGAGGTTTTTTTTTATATGTAGGGTTATTAAAAGAACACTTATGTCCAGTATATCTTTCTTTGAAGGTATTACCAGCCATACCTATGTAGAATTTTTTCAGGGTTGGGTTTTCTTTAGTAGAGATGGTTGCTTGATATACTGATTGGGTTATTTGGCAATTATGTTGTAATGGGCATGCTTTTTTGTTTGTGCAGTTACAGGCCTTGGTATTTGCTGTTTTAGTTGCGGTAGTTTTTTCATTTAGAATTTTGTTGTTATGTTTTTTTATTATTTTTTCTAAATTTTCACCACAGCTATAGCTTAATTTGAGGGTGTTTTTATTAAAGATTTTGTGCAGTATATTGTTGGGAGGGAAGTGTAGATTGATTAAGTCTAAGAATCTTTTACCGAGTTTGGTTTTAACCATGTTGTTATATAGGGGTGTGAACCAGATAATTTTTCTACCCCTATTTTTGCGTCTGTTGTCGGGAGGTGTAGGTTTGGTGAATTTAATTTGGGTGTTTTTGTATCCACTTTGCTTTAACGCTTTATTGTAAAAGTCCTTGTGTTTGTTAAAAATTTCTTCATTAGAGGAGTTATCACTAATTCTTTTTTCGATTGATCTGGGGATGTGTTTAATAATGGTTTTTGGGTGGTTAGAGAGTGGGTGGACATAGATCGGGTTGGCATTGTCTTTAGTATACGGTTCATAAGTTTCTTTATCTAAGTTGAATGTCACGTCTAGAAAATTAACTATTTTAATGTTAGATGTTATTTCTACTTTGAGATCTAATCTTTTCATTTCTCTAAGGATAATTTTTTTTTACTCTTTCACATTTTTGTCCATTTGAGTTCTTTACTATTAGTAATCCGTCATCCCTATATAGGCCTATATCTTCAATGCTAATGTTTTTGTGAGATTATATAGTATGTAAAGACCAACTAGATCAGTGACTTCTGCTGAGTCCAGGGAACCCATAGAAACATCAAATGACTCAAATTGATTACTTTATTATTATTATTACTATTATTATTAATAATTAATAACGCCAGCATTTTCCAGTTATTCTTTTAGTTATATATTTTTTAATACTTTTTAATATTTTTTAGTATTTTTATTATACTTCATTTATTATTATTTTCATTATTTCACCTCAATTATTAGGGGTATCTATTATTATTATTATTATTATTATTATTATTATTATTATTATTATTACTACTACTACTACTACTGTTATTGCCACCATTATGACTACTTCTATAATTTTTCACTATCATCATTACTATTGTTAAGATTACTGGGATTACCACTCTGATTACTGTTGTCTGTTAAACCACTATTTTTATATGATCAGCATTATTGCAACCATTAACCCATATCATAATATCGGCAAACATTATCTTATCATTATTTAATATTATTATGATAATCACTACCCC
>OY744519.1:198808772-198823772 GCA_963556195.1 Sepiola atlantica | reverse complement strand
GTTCAAGGCATTTGTTAACAGTTTTTAAGGGTATTTAAAAAGTATGTATGGTTCGTTTTAAACAGTATAAACATTATTGTAAATAGAATTTTTGGTTATTTTAAAACTTTTTCACTCGTAGTTTATGTCCCATGCAAACCGTATGTAACTTTCTTTTAAATACTATTTGGGGTTTTTACTAGAAAGTATTTGATATTGTTTTTAACAGTAACTCTATAACTTTGTTTTTTTTAAAACAGTATTTAACTTTCTTTTAAATAGTATTTTTGGTCTTTCTAAAACACTATTTAATGTTGTTTTAAAAACTAGTTGATGTTGTGTTTGACAGTTTTTTATGCAGTAGTTCTGATTCTTTTGAAACAATGTTTTATGTTTTTTAAACATAATGTAAGGTTCTTAATAAATAGTATTTTTAAACTTTTATTAAACCATCTCAGCCGCCATGATGATAGTGTGACGTCAGTGAAAATGTAGTCGAGTCGTTTATCAATAAATATTAACGTTCGAGCGAAGACTCATTAACACTTTACGCTAGATGACGGCATAGGAGGAAATGTCATTCGAGAGGTCGTGTCTGTTTGGGAATTATAGGTTACTGAACATATTTTCACCGAATATGGTATGAAGAAGACTTGCGATTTGTGATCTGTCAAAAAGTTACTACTACTACAACTACTACTACTACTACAACTACTACAGTATTTCTACTACTACTACTACTACTACATAAATAAAAAAATAAGTAAACTACTTTCACTTTAATTAAGTATTCTCAGTCGTCATGATCAGAGAGTGACGTCAGTGGAGATGTCGTCGAAGCCATCCACATGAGACGAAGCATTCACCCTTATTCTTGAGTTGTCTTTGGGCCTTGATGAGCAGTAATTTAGATTATATTTCACACATGATAACTTACAAAATTGCAATACTTTGTATATAATTTTTTTTCTTAGAATTGAAAATTAGACAAATAAAATGTTTAGTAATCCCTTTAAACTTTCAACGAGTCATGGAATAATTCATTCTATATTTTACCTATTAATAGCTTATACAATTTACAAAACTTTTATATACGAGGTGTTTCTTAGAATTGAATATTAGACAATTTAAATGCTTACGAATTCCTTTAAAATTTCAAAGGGGCATAAAATAATTCATTCTATATTTAACCTATTGATAAATAATATATACAGTTGATTTGTTTACAAATACACCAAAAGTGAAGAGCGATCCGAAGAATCACTTTTTATCACCCACTTCCCTGATGTGTATAAGAGAGCGCAATCTCTTCACAGCATTACGCCACTTACACTCGAATCTCACGACATTATGCTGAGTAACATTTTTTTAGTCTTTGGTATGACCGAGGTATAAACTCCGGTATCCCGGCCCATTAGCAAACACTTTACAATTATGCAAAGTAGGCTGGTTTGAAATAAAAAATACACTGACACCTAATCACCATTATATTTAGATGTAATCCAAATTTTCGAGTTCTAATGTGATCTGGTTCAACCATTTTAATCCTAAAAACAATAAAATTGTTTGGGTTTTCTTTTTGGTGCATTTCCGTTTCGTTTCGACGCCATTTCTCTCCCCGTTCAGACTTTTTGAGCAAACGTAAAATAGACACCCGTTTTAGGGTTAAAACGGGTGTAGTTAAGAGAGAAGAAAATTATATACCAAAACCAGCCGCAATGATCCAATGTTTTTAGTAGTTCACTGCCTTTCGGTCAGTGTAAACAGATAAATATACAATCAGTGAGAACATTTACATTGGCATTGACAACAATAATATACAAGATCTGTACCGGAGACAGTGGCCCATTTTTATCGAGAAGACTTGGAGCAACGTCATACAAATTCGAGTTCATTCTTTCCAACTCTTATCTATCTATCTATCTATCTATCTATCTATCTATCTATCTATATATATATATATATATATATATATATATATATATGTATATATATGTGTATATATATATATATGTGTATATATATATATATATATATATATATATATATTTATATATATATATATATATATATATATATATATATATATATATATGTATGTATATGTATATGTATATGTATATATATAAGGTTAATACAACAAAAGATATAAGAGGACACTAATATTTTAATTAGTGAACATCCGGATAAAAATAAAGCTCAATATACTATAATATTCAACACTAAGTCAGTTTTCTGAACTTTTAATATGATTTGTGTTCCATATCGTTTTCTTATCGTTTTATTAATTTGCATACACCTTAAATACATTTCTCACTGCTATCTACTGCATCGATAGCAAACGAATTTCCCACCTGGATAACTTTTTACATTTTTGGACCACCATTCACCGTTTGGATTATTTCTTAATCAACCTCTATGATATCTTGCCTGGAGCTAATTTGAACTTGTTTACGTGGATGAACTGTATAGGTTTACAAAAAACTATGTTTTGGGCCGATATATTTGATGTTTTATATACATTTATGTATTTTTATATATATATTTTTATATATTTTCAAAGTTTAATTTTTATTTCCTGCAGTAATGTCATTGCGGTAATGGTCCTCTGAGGAGAAGATTTTCTTTGAAAATCCATGAGTTAAGGACTTTAAAGAAGTTAGCCTAAACATTTAACTGTAATAAAATGTGATTCGCACCTTATTCTATTCTTTCACTTTATCTATTGCTATATATATATATATATATATATATATATATATATATATATATATGGCAAAGAAATGAAGGAAAACCAAAAATATCATTTATGTATTCATCAGCTTTTCGTCTTTAATTCAAGACTTCCTCAGAGTGATTTGTCTAAAGAAAATAACACACAGAGAACAAATATTTAAAACAGTGGTGGTAGTAGTAAATATTTGTACTTTGTGTGTTATTTTCTCCAGACCAATCATCTTGAAAAAAATCTTCAAATGTAGACGAAGCGTTGATGAATAAAAAAAAAATATTTTTCTATTCCTTTTTTCATGTTCCATTACGTTGGAATATTAGTTCTATTTCTTTTAAATTATATATATATATATATATATATATATATATATATGTATATATATTGATGTATTATTCATAGTAAAGTAATCCAGGTTAAGTTATGATCCACCAGTTAAAATTCTAAATAAATTTTACCGGGATTATAAAGCGTGCTCAATACCAAATAGAGCTTTTATTTCCAAACATTACATAAGACAAGGATCATATTTTCATTCCTGATGAGATCTCTAACAGCTGTTGTTTGATAACATTGGCATGCAAGTGTTGCAGAGTATGCACATGTCTGTATAAATAAAAATAATCATATACATACATAAAAATAATTATATACACACACACACACATATATATATATATATATATATATATATATATATATATATATATATATATAAATAAATATATATATATATATATGTATATATATATATAGTAGTTTAATACTTTGAAAATAAAAAGTCGTGCAATTTAAATGAAAAATTCATTTATTTATTTATTTTATTTTCGCAAGTCTTCGTTGTAGAACAACTTTTTCAGGCGAGACTGTCTTATAGTTTTTTTTTTGTCTTTTCTTAATCCTCATTTTGATGGTATTTACCCCGAGTCGAATGACGATATAAGCAGAAAGAGACACCAAGTTCTAAAAGACGTAAGGATAAGTAGAGTCCTGCAGTGTTATGCGCAGATTGGCGCTTTGTAAGTAAGGTAATTGACAACATCTTTGAAGCACGCATGAGAATGTATTTAAGTGAAATATTTTTAAAATCAACAATCGTGCAATTTAAATGAAAAATTCATTTATTTAATTTTTCTTTTTTTGCAAGCTTTCGTTGGAGAACAACTTTGTCAGGCGAAACTGTTTTATATTTCTTTTGTTTTTTTACTTCTTTTCTTCCTCCTCATTTTGATGGTATTAACCTCGAGGGGTCGAATCAAGATGTGAGCAGAAAGAGACGTCAAGTTCTAAAAGATGTATGGAAAAGTGTAGTCCTGACGAATGAAGAGCAAGCAAATTAATAAAATAAAGAAAACTATAAGGTTATGAAGCTTGCTTGCGGAGTCTAGGGTGTTTCTGTAACTGGGTTCGAATCTTGCGACCTTCTGAGATTATCGTCCCTGACACTGATGAAAGCGAAAGCTTAAAACGCTGGCCTATGTAGGCAAAAACAATTGAATATTTACTGTAATTAATATATATATATATATATATATATATATATATATATATATATATATATATATATATATATATATGTGTGTATATATATATATATGATGTACTTCCAGGTATTCCACATGTTTCATCCGTTTCAAAATGTGTTTGATAAATAAGTGTCTGTAAAAAGCACAATAGTGGCGCTAATTGATGATATATTTGAATCTTATTGTTTGTAATAGTTCATTTCTGAAGCTTTGGAAAGAACCAAATATGATATAAGGTTAAGATCGGATTCTAACTCTGTCTGATGAAATCTCAGTTTATAATAGCTGTCGATCGATAACATCGACATACCAGTGTCGCATATTTTGTGCATGTTTGTGTAAATACAAATAAGCATATATATATATATATATATATATATATATATATATATATATATATATATACATACATATATAATATATATTAGCTTAATTGCCATGAATATATTTTCATAGATTACTATATAATATATATATATATATATATATATATATATATATATATATATATGTATATATAGCCATGAAATTAAATACTGTGTTGTTTTTAAATTCCCGAAACAGTTTTTCATGGTAAACAACTGATGATCCCTTAAAATAGTGTTAGAAATAAACTAATATAATAACTGTAAAAAATAAATTGACTTACATGAGTGATTTTTCACTGGACGACTTGGGACTATAATTTTTATTTTTATTTTTTTTTATTGTTGTTTTTTTTTTAATATAGTTTTAATGGTGGAGAAACTTCCGAGACTATATATATATATATATATATATATATATATATGATGGCATCATGGAAGTGATAGTGAGTGTGCGTGGGTGTGCTTAATAGTGCATTTTCATTCCCCTTAGAGTATCCGTTTCGCGACAATAACTAAGTATTTACTGAATACTAAACTGCTCAATGCCCTATCTAGAGAAGGTGTGTGTAATAATACTGTAAAATTGTTTATGATGGCTAGAGATGGATATATATATATAATCAGGGAGAGGGCTAAAATTGGAGTATGAAAGAAGGGTGAAAAAAGAGGGGGATGGGAAGAGAGAGTGAGACAGGATAAAGCGGGAAGACAGATTGAGGATGGCAGCGGAAGAAAAGAATAGATAGAGATATAGAATGAGATAGGTTCTAAATAAATATGTAACACGCACTTTTTTAATTTTTATTTTTATTTTGTCTGCTTGGTAATGCCCCCGGACAACGCCGGATAGCCATACTAAGATGATATATATGTTTGTGAGCATATGTGTGTTTTGTCGTGCATTTTTATGCTCATCTGTGCTTACCGCATGTTTTTTTTAAAAAACCTTTTAGACATTTACGTATTCAACAAAAACTGTCTGACATTTTAATGATAGATTAATTGGTGTCTTTTTCTTATTGCCAGATGTGTCTTTTGGTTGTTTGATAAGGTTAAGTAAATGTTAGCTAGGTAGTAGCACTTTTAATGATGCAAGAGAAAACGAAATAATTCATTCATAATTCGTAAGTTTGCTTTTTCTGGAAAAGGTTTACAGTGAAATTAACTTACGCAATACCTACGTTACATTAATAATAATACTGATTATTAGACTAATACTAATATTAATTAAGATAATACTGCTGTTAATAATAATTGCAATATTAACTAGAATAATAATAATAACTAGCGGGACCCGTGTAAATTACACGAAATGATGTTTTCAATACTAATTATCTTATTTCTAACCTATACATTACTTTGTAAATGTTTTAGATTAAATTAAATTTGGCTCCAATTCATGAGTAGCATACAAAGATTCGGAAGGTCATTGCTTTTGATGTAAGCGTGACACACAAAATAACACACATGCTATCGTATTAATATGTGTCTTCCCGGTTGTCCCCTCCCTACCTTACTCCCTTTCTTCCCCTTCGATGTAGAAAAAAAAATTGAGGTTGGTTGGAATCGAACTACAAACCTATCGGGCCGACGTTGACAACCGACTTCAAAATCCTACGTCGCTAACCGTTGCGCAAACGGGATATACTTGAAACATTACGAAAACTGTCTTGAATGCTTTTCCAAATCTAGGTGTGGCACGCATGCGCAGAGCTTTTGCTGGAAGCGTGACACACGAACACACACGCTATCGTATTAATATATAGATAATAAAGACCTCTTATAATAGTAAGTATGCTCATAATTATGTTAATGACAATAATATTAATACGCTTATAATAATAATGACAATAATTACAATAATAATACTGCTTTTAGTACAAATAATAATGGTTATAATAAATACATGTATGATAATAATAATCTTATTCTTCTTTCATGTGAATAATGAGCATTAGTTTCCCCGGTGTTTTTCTAGTTAGAAATCTTACAGGAAGGACCACGAAAAGGTTGCCAACATCCTCAAGTGAAAGTGTTAGTGTGGAACCGACTGGATTCGAACTTGGAACACCCAGGTGTTCAGTCCGTGCCGTTATCTACTTAACCAAAGTAACCTCCCTGCATAGAAATGAAGATAAATCCTTTGGAACATAGAAAAGGTAGCGATTAAAACACACGCCCTTTTAAATCCCTTGGATGAAACGATTTAAAGCTGTGAGGGTATGCGAAAAAGCAGATTAACTGTCATACAACTCTCGCAACTTGATATAAAATCAGAAATAAAGCCCCCATTCTGAATAAAAAAATCAACGGTCTGTGCTTTCGGCCATCATAACTGATCTTCTTCTTTCGTGTGAATCAGATGATTCTGGTGGTGGCATTAGTTTCCCCGATGTTTTTGTAGTTAGAAATCTTTCTGGAAAACATTGGTATTTACGGGGAGACCACGAGAAGGTTGCCAACATCCCTAAGTGAAAGTGGTACTGTGGAACCGGCTGGATTCGAACTTGGAAAACCCAATTCTTCAGTCCGTGTCGATATCCACTTAACCACCGTCACCTCCCAATGTTAATAATAACTATATTAGTCGGCGAAACAGGAGGAAAGGCATTACAAGTAAAATGGTGTTATGAGCATAGTGACAAATTGCATAGTAGTGGTCCTCAATCACGAGCAACGTCGGGTCTATCTGTTTATAATAATAATAATAATAATAATAATAATAATAATAATAATAATAATAATAATAATAATAATAATAATAATAATTATTATTATTATTATTATTATGGACAGAGGGGCGAGGAGGGAAAGCGCAAACCAGACCTCCACTGGAAGAGCGCGGACAGCTCTGGGACCTTGGGGAGGCTTGTTGCTACTCGGGCCCCAGAGGGGACCAATGGCCGTTATCAGCGGGAAATCGATGGTAGGTGGCTGTTGCGATACCACCAGGTCATCAGCGGTGATGAGCGAAAAGAGGTGGAGCATACTGGAAGTCTGAGGAGACTTGTTGTCACTCAGACTCCAGGGAATACCACAGGTTTTTGGCAGTGGACGATCACTGACGATGACCAGTGTGATAACTCCTAGTGAGTAAATAATAATAATAATAATAATAATAATAATAATAATAATAATAATAATAATAATAATAATAATAATAATGGTATGACATAAGCCTCTGCTGTTACCACACAAAATTATAGATCAAAGAAAATGGAAATAAAAGAGAAGAAGGAAAGCAGCAACAAAACCTACACTGCGAGAGTGTGGAGATTACTTGAAGCTTAAGTAAAACAACGGTTTTTGCTAACGAAACATCAATGTTTAACGAATGCAGTGATAAAGAAAACTGATTTGCAATGGGGATCAAAAGAGGTGGAAAAAACTGGAAGGGAGAATTGTTGTCATTCAATCTCCAGGGAAACCCACCGGTTATTGTAAGTGAGAAATCATGGATGATAACCAGTGTAAACACTCCTAAATAATAATAATAATAATAATAATAATAATAATAATAATAATAATAATAATAATAATAATGATGATGATAATGCTAATAATGACGACGACAAAAACAACAACAACAATAATAATAATAATAATAATAATAATAAAAATAATAACAAAACACCCACAACAGCAACAACAACAACAACAATAATTATAATAATAGTAATAATAATATGATACTAATAATAGTAATACTAATAGAAATAATAATAATAATAATAACAATAAAAATAACCACAACAATATATTATATTATCAAGGGCCCGTATGCTTAAAAGCGCGTAGGTCAACTAGTTTAGATTGTGAGAGGGGTGAACTTTGTCCGAGTTAAGTGAAGGTCGAAAGGACATCCATTTTGGGACAGATAGATTTGTCCTCAGAATAAGTAATCCCAATAAGTCATAACAACTGGTGAAACCTGGCCAACTTCTTATGTTGGGGTTCAATAAAGGTCAGACCAGGCCTGGTTATGGTTTGTATGACAGGACAAAGGACTGTGACGTCACTCCTTCTTCGTGAGAAACTAAGGTTTTAAAAAAGAGTTACGGGGTAGGAAGCGAGCCTGGCGGTCGACAAATTAATCGTTCGTCATAATGGCTGGATCTCGAAGAGATCCAGCAGAAATCCCCGTGAATTTAGATACAAATATAATGCGATAAAAGGTACTGGAAGGTCTGTGGAAACTTGCTGACACTTAGTCTTCAGTAACAAAAACTGGTCGCTAATTACATAACTATAATGCAATTAGCACGACTCTTCTGTGAACTGCAAGTAACTAATAATATGAATAGAACATAAAATAATACGAGGCATCTCCATATCTATTTATCCATATAATAAGTTAGTACTTATATTGCATATTTTGAGTCAGGTCGTAGCTGTTATTATGCACATGGAAAAGAAAAATAATATACATAAATATTTGTTTAAAAATAAAAGTATCCACATTGATCACCTTTTATTTAAAATAAACCTACCCTAACCTCCTTTACATAATATTGCATTTTTATATCAAAATAATCTTTCTCAAGTAAAGTAAAGAAGTAATGTGATATGGAATTAATTTAATAACATACCAAGCTATTTTATGATGCACTTTTTTTGTAACCTTTGCTTAATTTTGGTAGAAACAAAAACAATCATAGACATTACTGTGGGTTGTTTTCTGGATACTCAGGAAAAAACATTTTTCGGATCAGATCTGATGTTCAAAAAATGTTAATTTTCATGGTATGACTTTAAACAACCATTGTTTTGCGGATGAGAACTGTAATACTTCCGTGTATAATTTATATTTAGAATATGATTTGCAACATTCAAATAGTTAATGTTCAAATCGAAACGTTTACCCATAATATGAACCTTAAAAACTATTCGAAATACTCACAGTAAACTGATATTTGAGGGATATATATTGATTTATATCCAATAACAATTATTAAAATGTCACAAAAATATGAGTTGTTGAAAATCTCACGAAGTGCTTTCCTAATATTTTATACTTTTTGCATTAACGTGCAATACAGTAAATATAGCACAAATTACGACCCACACCCCCTAACAAGTATATTTTAAAAGGAATAACGATCGGTTGATTAGCGAAAGAATAAAACGTCCCCATACAAATATATTGACACACACATATTTCTACCTAACTTCATATATATATATATATATATATATATATATATATATATATATATATATATATATATACAGTATCTACAATAAGTGAGTACACCAAACGAATTGTTTACTGTTTACTTCATAGAACTTTAATTTCTCGTAGAATTAAAATGAAACTCGATGTGAACATAGAGATTTAGAGGTTTAATAGCTTTATAAACTATGAAGAAACAAATATCTTTTCAATGCAAAAAAAAATGAACATAAACATTTCGAACAAGTAACAAAAAGTGAGTACACATGAGCATTTGAAATAAATAATCTTATTTTTAATACTTTGTTATCAATAACAGCAGACAACCTCCTAGGCATTGATTCGACTAGTTTATGACATGTGTCCGCCGGAATTACGTTCCATTCACACTTGATGACCTCCTTCTGTTCGTTATTATCTCGGATTTTTCCCTTCAATTTTTCGTTTCAGATGCTCCCACAAATGCTCTATTGGGTTCAAATCAAGTGACATACTCGGCCATGGTAAGGTATTCACCCGTATCTTTAGAAAATGACCTCCAGGCTGTAGTGGATTGGGGTCATAAATGGTCGGTAACTTTTAATGCCGCAAAGACAAAACTCCTTTCCTTCAATAACTACAAGGAACCTTTTCAACCACCGATTGTCATGGCAAATAACACCCTACCTGAGAGTTCATCATTCAAACTCATCGGCCTAACCTTCACAGGTAACATGAATTGGAACAAATACATTGAAGACATTGCCAAGGCTGCCGCAAAGAAGGTTGGCTCCCTCTACCGTGCTAGTAAACTCCTCACACCTGACATTATCGTGTATCTCTACAAAGCCACCATCCGCCCATGCATGGAGTATTGTTGTCACATCTGGGCTGGTGCATGATCTACTAGTCTCTCCCTCCTTGACAAGGTCCAAAAAAGAATCGCCAACCTAATAGGTCCCTCACTGTCAGCCAAGCTCCAGCCTCTGTCCCATCGCCGCAATGTAGCATCCTTGTGCTTGTTTTACAAATACTTCAATGGATTATGCTCCGATGAATTGGCTACTCCGGTGCCCCCTCGACGTAAATTCACTAGACTAACTCGACAATCAACTAAATCTCATTCATTCACTGTGGAGGTCCCCAGATGTCGGAGAGCCTTCTACTCAAATAGCTTCTTTCCTCGTACTGCTGGCCTCTGGAACTCCCTCCCTGCCCCCTGTTTCCCCAACAGTACAGACATGCAGAAGTTAAAAACTAATGTAAACAGACACCTCGCTGCGCTGATCCCAATCTAGGTTGACCACCCCCTACCTTCTCCCCTTTTCTTTTTCTCAGTAGGCCCTTACGTCTACAGTGGCGGCCTGCCTTGTTTGGGGTGAACTATGTTAAAAAAAAAAAAGAAGAAGAACGCCTTCGTAGCCCGAGACGTGCGCTTAGGGTCATTATGTTGCTGGAAAACTGCACGTCTGCCAACACTTGTTAGACTTGGTAACATTTTCTCCTTCAATATCTGGCAATAGAGTTTGGAATCCATTTTTCCTTCGATGAAAGCAAGTCGTCCAACTCCTTTGGCACTCATACACCCCCACATCATAAAGTCCCACCTCCATGCTTTACAGTTGGCACGATACACTTATCCTTGTAAGCTTCCCCTTTTCGTCGCCACACACACTTAACGCCATCGAATCCGAATAGATTTATTTTTGTCTCATCAGACCAAAGGAGGTTGTCCCAAAGCTGCATGTCTTTGTCTTTATGTTCATTAGCAAATCCATAGCGCTTCTTTTTGTGAGAAGTTTTTAGCAGAGGCTTCCTCCGGGGCATGCAGCCTTTACACCCGTCTTTATGGAGAATGTTGCACACTGTCTGAGCACTCACAGTTACGTTTTAATTGTGCGAAATTTCTTCTGCGATGCTAGCAGACCTCCGACGTCTGTTTCCCTCTATTAGTTGTTTTATGTGCCTCTTAGTTCGATCAGAAAACTTATTTGGTCGACCGGGACGGCGGCCGATTTTGACGGTTCCAGCTTTTTTGTACCGTTGAACAACTTTTGATACCGTATTTCGGCTGATATTTACATTGTCACTAATTTCCTTATATGAATGACCACTCTTGAATAAATTAACAATAGTTTAACGAGTTTTTTCATCTAATTCATTGCCATGAGGAGCCATTTTCAAGAATAATATGAAAAAAAACTTTGGTAAAAATAGATTCAAACAATAGCAGCGGAATGTAAGCAAAAAGCCGGTAAAATGCCTTATGGTATCTATTAGGGTACAATAAAAATGGTGTCAACATAAAGTTCTGCTATTTATAGCTAATTGAGTACATATTTATTCATGATAAGTGACTTTCATAACTGTGTACTCACTTATTTTACTGTGACTTTATGGATGTTTCCCTATTATTTGTAACAAACAACAAATTCGAACCTTAACGCTTATGCATATTTAAATTTAAATATATGACTATGTTCATTTAAATCCTACGAAAAATTGAAATAAAGTTCTATGAAGTAAAAAGTAAAACATTCGTTGGGTGTACTCACTTACTGTATATATATATATATATATATATATATATATATATATATATATATATATATATATATATATATATATATATATATACATTATATTAACAAGAAAACAGAACTCTCGAATCGGAACAAAACTGTATATATATGTATATATATATATATATATATATATATATATATATATAAACAAATAAATATATAGCTATCTTTTTAATTCATCACTCCAATATTACGATTAAGCCTGCTTACTGTAATTTAAAATAATAATGAAACATAGTATTTTTAAATACTGTATACATAATACAGACGTAAGATTCAAAGACATTTATTCGAGTTCTTAATTGGGCTAACTTTTTTTTCCAGCAGTAAATGACTAATTAATGTTTGGTATAACTAATTTTTAATTCTATTGTCCCATTTTCCTCCCCCCTCTCTCTCTCTCCCTCTACATATATATATATATATATATATATATATATATATATATATATATATATATATATATATATATATATATATAATATACAAAAGTGATTGAATACAATAGGATAACTCAATAAAACAATTCTTTAAAAGTTGAGTAATTAAATGAAGCAACGATACGCTCACGAGAAATACGCCGGAAATTTCATGGAGACAATAGACGGTGATTAATTGCTTTCACTCTTTCTCTCATTCTCTCATTCTCCATCTTACTCCCTCTCACTCACTATCTCTCACTTGTTTAAATTCAATGATTTTTATGATAGCGTGATCAAACCATTCGCGTTTAATGCCGTTTCTAAATTATAGATTAAACAAAAAGGCCTCCTAAACTCACACATCATCGCTAAAGCAAATTGACGTCTTCATTCTATTAGATTTTTTTTCTGTCTGAAAAAATAGATTTGAGGCAAAATTAAGAAACTGTTAATTTCAATTCATATGAATAAATTTTAATTTTGATTCACTATTATGCAAAAATGCGAACGTTATTGTCTTTATTGTTTAACATTTTTGGTTTCAATATTTCAAGTAGATAATTTATCGAAGCGATGGCTAGCTAGTAAAGCTAGCTAGTATATATATATATATATATATATATATATATATATATATATATATATATATATATATATATATATATACTCTTAAATAACTTTCTTACTCTCTTTGCTTCTTTTCTCTTTCTCTTTCTCGCCCCCTTTCGATTCCTTTCTATCTATTTCTTTCTCTGCCACTAATTTTCTTTCCTCCTGCTTTTATATTTCATGCCAGATCCCCCACACGTTTCGCAGCTCCATTCGCACCCTCCTTGCCAACCCATACACGATCCGTTTTCGCTAGAAAAACAGCCCCTGCCGTCAGATGGATCTCTGAACACGCACCTGTGTTTGTTATGGTTACAAAATAACGCCAGTCGAGGCGCCCTTTGATGCCATTTATTCTACAGAAACCTACAATAGTAATAAAGTTCACAGGTCGTTCAACGAATCGAATGCATTTCTGTGGCGTCGATATCATAAGGATTTATTTGAGAATAGATACATATATTACGAATATTATTTGATCATACAATTAAAGCCTTATGTCATTTAATATATTATATAAGACATCAAACTATATGTTCGTTTGTTGCGAGAATAGGAGGACACATATTTATAATCGACTCAGATCAAAATCGAGTGAAAGCAAAGTTTGAAGCTGATATTCCGTCCTTATTTATCGAACTAGTAAAGTACATCTTCTTTAGAAATAGACATGAGAAGGTAAAGATGCAATATCGATGCCCGTATGATAATGGAGAAAACATCTCTGATTGTAATCCTTAAATACTGAGCAATTTATAAGAAAAGAGTGTGAATATAATTGGATTCACTCACACTATGGAAGAAAGAGAGAAGAAGGAATATAGTAAACAGGGACCACACAATATGTTATTGCTCTATATCAGGGGCGGGAAACCTTTTTCAGAGTGAGAGCCAGATGAGACTTTTGGAAGGAGATCGCGGATCGGAGTAAAAATCGAAATCTAAGAATTACTATATTTTGTTTACATTAATAAATTATACAAGATTGCATTGAACACTATACAAATCAATGAGACTGCTGGTGCTGTTTGCCATGAAAAAGTATTTCCATGTCTCGGCTCGATGGTTGAGGTAAACAACAGAAGAATGTCATTGAGGTGGCGGTCCGAGAGTTCGGAGCGAAGGTCAGACTTCATGTACTTCATTTTGAAAATGATATGAGTTTTACTGGGAGGTCCGCAGGCCGGATGGCAATAATAAAGCCTAGTAGGGTGTCGGGCCGGACGCTAAACTTTCGCGAGCCGGAGGTTGCCCGCCCCTGCTCTATATGTTCTGGTCTCTATGTCTGGTGTTCTATCCGTTTTATATTTTCCGGCTTTTACCTTTCCCGTCGCTGCCTTCTTATATCTATTGATTATATTTTTCATAATTTAGAAAATAACAATTACATTAGTAAGCTGAAGATTTGCGTTAAATAAAATCGAATTATTAGCTTAATAAATATAAACTGAATTCATTAGTTTGACGTTCTTGTAAATATATGTTACAGGTGTCCACCTAATGTCTTTACATTTGATCGGAACTATAAAAGCTCATTTCTTCTAATCCTTGTGTCTCTCTCCCCCTCCACCTCTCTCTTATATATATATATATATATATATATATATATATATATATATATATATATA
>OY744519.1:198771272-198803772 GCA_963556195.1 Sepiola atlantica | reverse complement strand
ATATATATATATATATATATATATATATATATATATAAGATTATATATGTATACATATCTATATATATATATATATATATGTAAATATTGAAATTGAAAAAAGAAAACTCCCAAATACTTTTCATTTATTCATCAACATTTCGTCTTTATTTCAATAATTCCTCAAGATATTGTCTGCCGAAAATTACACACAAATAAAAATTCTTTAAACTTGTGTGTTATTTTCTTCAGAAAATAATCCTGAGAAAGTATTGATGAATAGATAAAACATTTCTTTATATATATATATATTTATATATATATATATATATATATATAAATAAAAATGAGGATAACATTATCCGACGTAATGGAAAATGAAAAAAGAAAGCCAACAGCTATATTATTTATTATGCATTCATCAACGTTTTGTCTTTATTGTCGACTTACTCAGGATGAGGTAAAAATACAGAAAAAAATGACGCAGTCATTAATTTTGTATTTGCGTCAAAATGTTCAAGCTTCGGCATCGGTGTGGATGAAAAAAGCAAAAATTAAAATAGGAGATTTTGTTAACCCGTCATCAGCCGCAGTTTAAACAGTTCAAGGGAAAAACAAATTGGGGTGACAGCTGGGAGTTATTAATTTGTATTTCTATTTTTAGCTCAGGGAAAGTGTCTGGGTCAAATGTGTAAACTGCTGCTTATAACGACGAAACGTTGATGAATACATACATAATTTAGATTTTGGCTTTTCATTTTCCATATATGTTGTTGATGATCACTCTTTGCTGCTCGTTGTAAATACCTGCCTACTTGGCATGTACAAAGTTCAATTCCTCCTAACTTCAAAGCTAATATGTGGTGACCAACGGGTAAGACTCTACACTGCGTATCAGTGGCGATTTGTGATCGGAATTGGCGCCCGTCGACCGTCGGAAATTGACTTCCTTCACTGAAGAGTGTGTAAGCATGACACATCGATGTCCGTAGGTAATAAATAATTAATATTTATTTATAAATATTATATATATATATATATACAAATATATATACATATATATATATATATATATATATATATATATATAATCCATATATGTTTCTTTTTTTTGTCTTCTTACGGCAATATTTCGGGTACTCTTTTTCTTGAAGTTTCTTGTTCGTTTAATTTGACTTGTAAAGTGAGAATTACTTAAAATCTGTTTATTTTTATTAGTAATCTAGAAATTCTGTAAACCTGCAAAACTATATATATATATATATATATATATATATATATATATATATATATATATATATATATATATATATATATATCGACCTCTCGGGATTAATACTATCAGAATGAAGAGGAAAAAAGAAGAAAAAATGTGTGAGACAAAGTTGTTCTACAACGAAAGCTCGCAAAACAAAAAAATTAAATGAATTTTTCATTTAAAATTGCACGATTGTTGATTTTCAAAATATTTCACTTTAATACATTCTAATCCGTACTTCAAAGATGTTAATTTGCTTACTTAAAAAACGCTAATCTGCGCATAACATCGCCAGGACTATACTTATCATAAGGTCTTAAGAACTTGACGTCTTTTTCTCTCTTAATATATATATATATATATATATATATATATATATATATATGTATATGTATATATATATATATATATATACATAACTATATATGTGTGTGTATATATATATATATATATATATCACAGGGGAAGATAAATATATATGTCTATATAAGTATACAACAGTAGGAAGAAGCGCTTCAATATAAATGATGAATGAGAGATTGTTTATTTTTCTTCTTTCTTTCAGTAATAATAATAGTGCTTCGGATAAATAAATACACAGTTAGACTGAGACGCAAGTGGCCACACGAATCTCTTTTTTTTTGTTTTCCCTACGTCACACAACATCCGGTTGTTAGCGCTTACCACCAGGGCGTTCACATCCTCTCGGATTCGAGTCGAGCAACCAAACAGTTGCCCATTCTCCAGCGATGGGCCCCACGTTTCTCTAAACATTGGCGGCGTTTAGGACCAAGTGACATCGTGATTACTAACGCTTAAATAATACAAAAAAATCAATGAAAATCTTTAAATACACCCTCTTTATTTATCTCTTCCTCTATCTCTGGCAATATACATATATATATATATATATATATATATATATATATATATATATATATATATATATACATATATATATATATATATATATACATATATATACATATGTATATATACATGCACACACACATATACATATCAAACACACACATGTATATATATATATATATATATATATATATATATATATATATATATTAATAATTTTTTAACGAACTCATTAAATCCACTTCTTTTAATCGCGTCATCGTTAATTTTGGCACATTTAATTTCCCGTTTGCTATTTCTGTCGACGATATGATTGATTAAAAACTATCGATTTTCTTCTGACGTGACGATAGTCGAAAGGGCCTTTGAAAGATTTTCGCGCATTGTTTTTAAATGCATATATTAAATAAATATATATATACATATATATATATATATATATATATATATATATATATATATATATATATATATTATAATATAAAATGAAGTAATAAAATATCGTGTGAATCAAATTTAATTAGAATTCAAAGTTCATGCAAAGCATCCTTAAGTCCTTAGCTCATGAGTTTTCAAAGATAATTCTTCTCTTCAGAGGACCATTACCGCAGTTATACTACTACAGGCAATAAAATTACGCTTTGAAAATATATAAAATTATATACACAAATACATAAAAATACATAACATCAAACATATCAATCCAAAAACATACTTTTGTTGAATCCATACAGTCCATCCAGGTCATACAAGTTGAGAAGCATAATCAGGAAGGACATTACTCCAAGATACAAACAGCAGTCCAAATACGTGAAATTGAAGGGGCCGCAAAGTTATCCAGTCGCGAAATGTGTCCATATTCAATGTTAATGATAAATAAATCAATGAAAATAATACAAAAAGTCCAATCAAAGTTCCGAAATCCCGACACGTGCAACCCAAGTCAAATCCAAATTCGTTGTTTAATTAGAAAACCCGTTAAATCCGAATTGAGCAAAATAAGACTGAATCCCATCACATCTAGCCAGAAGAGCGAAAAATATATAATGTTTCACTAATTATAAGATATTAGTTGACGCTTATATCTTTTGTTGGATTGCTTCATATATATATATATATATATATATATATATATATATATATATATATATATATAGTCTCTGAAGTTTTGCAAACTTTAAAACTATATGGAGGAAAATAAAACGCTGTTGTCCCAAGTTCTTCGGTAGAAAACTACATTTTATTGTAAGACAATTTACTTTTTTACACTAACTATATTAGTTTGCTTCCAAGAATGTACGCTTGTCTTAACATTATTTAAAGGATCATCAGTTGTGTACCATGATATATATATATATATATATATATATATATACATATATATATATATATATATATATATAGAGAGAGAGAGAGAGAGAGAGAGAGAGAGACAGACAGATGAGAGGGAGAGAGAGAGAGATTCAGAATAATGAAAATAAAAATTACATACATACAAATAAAACATCGGAAATTCAAAAGCATACAGAATACAAGATCTTATGGGATTGCTATGCAAGCCTGAACTTTCTGACGACCACACCTGAACTCTTTATCATCTTGATGATTATTTTTCCAAATTTCTTTACCTTTACAGCATTTTTCTTTTCGGTCGTGGTCCTTCCTTTAGGGTCTTCTTAGGCAAAATGTTTTGTATATATATATATATATATATATATATATATATATATATATATATTAATTTCCAAAGTATTATGTTACAATATCGATTCATGTCATCTGATGACATATTTTTTCTTTGAAACCCCATGGGTTTAGACTCCTCGCTTCTGAACTTCCGATGTTTTAATAAATATTGTATTTTAACAACTTTTAATTTTCAGCATTCATCTTCTGAATTTCTTGCTCTATTCACTCTATTGAGCTTTATATTATCACGATAGATTATCATTGAAGGATACATAATTTATCTTTAAAGTTGTATTACATGATATATATATATATATATATATATATATATATATATATATATATATATATATATATATATATATACTGACAAAAAACGTTTAGTTCCTGGGATTGATTGTGAAGCACTGTGGGCACTTAGTTTCAGAGAGAGAGAGAGAGAGAGGGTGAGAGAGAGAATGCTGGGAATAGTAGTAGTATGTTTTTTAAAAGGCTGTGGGCAATACACATTCCGGGTAAGCTGGAAGGAACAAAACTAATAAATCGAACAAAGGTCCGGTTGGTTTTACTTCTTATTTTTCGTTCTATTTTTCTATTTTCTATGAAGTAGCCTATATCCCGTTTCTTTGTTGTCCCAATATATTTGGTGAACTTATTTTAACACGTGGTCTCTTGTTTTTCTATTTTAGGTTTTAGTTTTTATGGTGTTAGGTTTTAGTTTAGTTTAGTTTTTTTTTACTTATTTGAATGAACTCGATTTCGAATTATTATGATACGTAACATATCCCTGCTTATAGGAGTGATTTCTTTCTAATGTGTTTGCAATTTACAAGGGTACCCAGTGTCCATTTTTCATTTTACTCAGAATATATGGATAGCTTTATTAGCATCTACTTATCTATCCATCCAGAGATGTTAATATGTATATATTAGTATACACCATCCTGTTATAAATGGCAAAACAAATTCTACGCCAATGTTTACAGTAATATTCATAAAACATTATAGAATTACGTAAGTAATTTTATTCTTCATATATTTAAAGTGGTACACCCTGCTAAATAATCACAAAAATCCGTCTAACAAAAACTACTGTAAATAATTCCCGGTCTTCCTCTGTAAACCTCACGGAACTTCCATGAGCAAAGTTTATTTTCATGAATTCGATACCTGTGGAACACAATTCTACGAGGCTGCTTCTCATCTGAGTACAACCTGCTTGTTCTCAAGTTAAATGTTGACAGATATTTATTGCGTCGTCTTTAAACATAATTTAATTCTTCTCAGTTTCAACATTGTTACCAATCCTCACGGTGTTGTTTCCTCAATCTCGAAGTGACCTTTGGATGTTGACAAGCGGTGACACACACACACACACACACACATATATATATATATATATATATATATATATATATATATATATATATGTGAACGAAAATGTGCAAAATATAATATATATTAAGTAATAAGTTGTTAAAAACAATTGGTTTAAAATGAAATGAATTTTCTTGTTCCAAAGTATGCATTATTTCCAAATCGGATCTGAGTTAAGGATCGGGTTTTCATTCTGCCTGATATGATCAAAGTTTCTTACAACTGTTGCTCGATAACATCGACACACCAGTGTCGTAGATTTTGTACATGTCTGTATAAATAAAAATAATCATATATATATATATATATATATATATATATATATATATATATATATATATATATATATATATATATATATATATATATAGAGTGTGTTTTTAAAAGGCTGTTGGCAACGCAAATTGCGGGTAAAATGTGAGCTGGAAGAAACAAAAATAATAATTCGAATTCGAAATGTGACTTACTATTCTTCTTACATGCATTTTGCCAGATTCTCTGCACAGTCGGAGTTTTGATCTGGTGTTTATTCTTTTTAACAAAGGGAAGTTGCTTTTCCCGAAATATGGAATAAATTATTTTTATAATTATCCGGACATCACACAAACAGCTAAGGCCACACTTGCTGTTATGTAAGATGTTAAGAAAAAATAAATAGTAAGTCACATTTCGAATTCGATTTATTATTTTTGTTCCTTCCAGCTTCCATCTTACCCGGAATGTGCATTGCCCACAACCTTTTAAAAACATACTACTACTATTCCCAGCAATTATTCAAGAAGACTACCATTCTCTCTCTCACTCTCTCTCTCTCTCTCTCTCTCTCTATATATATATATATATATATATATATATATATATATATATATGAGAAAGGAAGGATGAGAGTTATCCGACGTAATTGGAAATTAAAAAAAAGAAAAGAAGCAAAGGATATTTTTCATTTCGATGTACTTGCATGACATTTTTCTGAAAATTATCATCCTGAGGAAGTCTTACAATAAAGACGAAATATTGATAGATATATACAAAATTTATCTTGTTTTTTCCATGTTTTCATTTTATATATATATATATATATATATATATATATATATATATATATATATATATATATAACTATTTTTGTAATAAGGTGGAAAAAATTCCAGCGGAGTGCTCGATTTAGTGAGACTCACAATTTAGAGCGTACTTTTTTTGGGGGGGGGATCAGAAAAATAAGTACAACATTAGTACCGTCTGGTCCCAAGCTCAGGAGGGCTCTTTTCAGCTTATGTTGTCACCTGTTACAGAAATGTGAATTCATCTTTAACTCTCGTTTCGATACGTTGTTTGCTTTAGAGTGTCATGTATATTTCATAATTAGTGTTAGGGAGACGTAAGACTATAATGTTTGATAAGATTCGAAAGGGGGGAATAATATAACCGTTGAGATTTAATAATTAGAAAAAATTAAAAAATATAAAAAGATTTAAAATATCTCTATCCAAGTCGTGTGTTGAAATGTTTATTAGGACCCTGTATTTGGCCGTTAATGTTAAGGGGTTAACTTTGCGTCGTCTAGAAACTGCAAGGAATATGGGTTAGAGCAGTGGTCCCCAACCGGTGGGCCGCGGACCGGTGCCGGTCCGTAGACCAATTGGTACCGGGCCGCGTAAGAAACTTATCTATGTGAAGCGGGGTTTTCTGCAGTAACAGCAACTAAAACAAAATATCGGAATAAACTAGACATAAGCAACACACTCCGGGTGTCATTGTCTCCTATTGCTCCCAGATGGGACCGTCTGATTGCAAAGAAACAAGCTCAAAGTTCTCATTGACTTGGTGTTCTAGTAATGTTAAAATGTTCATGCACTTTATATTCGTTTTTCTGGTGTACCTGTATTTTATTTTGAAAGGAATGTTTAAAGTAAATTTTTAATGTAAACTTTTTAATGATATATTTATTATTATTTCGAGGCTTTTATTTTCATGTTATGTTGTTGGTACGATGCTACATGTAAGTTGCAAGTAAACAATCTACCCCCGGGCCGCGGTAAAATTGTCTAACGCTTACCGGTCCGCGGCAACAAAAAGGTTGAGGACCACTGGGTTAGAGGATTAAACTTTCTAAAGAATATAAAAGTTTTTTAAAAAACACATCATATTTAAAAACAAGGCTTGAATTAAAATACTTTAAATCAATCCAAAAAGAATTTAAATTAAGATTAAACACGAGTCCGGTATTTGCAGCTGGTCTAAGGGTAGTAACTCTGCAAGGATCCTAATGATTCTGTATTCGGAATTTAACATTATTATTTAAAGTATAGTGGAGACTAATGGGAGTAATTATATTGGTATTCTGATTAAATCTTACGTAGAGATAAGAACAAGCATTAGGTCAGCAAGATTGAACCTATTTATGAGACTTAAAAGATTTAGGAGATTTAACATGTTTAACTAAGGTACAGTGAAGACTTATGGGAGCAATACTATTAGTACACTGATTAAGTCTGATCTAGACATGAGAACAAGGATTAAATCGGCGAGATTAAACCTGTTTAAGAGATTTTTTAAGCCTGCTGAATTATATTCGTGAAATGGGCGTGTTACCCTCTTAATAACTGGAAATATTATTATTGGAAACTTATTATTTCATATTAACGTGGTGTAAATTACTGGTTTTAAGTTATGGTATAGAGATGGGCCAATTGAAATATTGAGATATTTATTCCTATTTGTTTATATAATTATGGGGGTGACAGTTGGGAGGATTTTCCGGAGTGAAATTCGGTATTCTGTGGGGCAATTATTGAGTTATGTATATACATATATGTATATACATATGCCTATTGTCTAATTAATCAACAGGGTAAATAATGAATACCATGTTTCTAGTATATATGCCCATATAGCGGCCTTAATAGTAAGGATACCTATCCATCTATTTATGTATCTATTTCTCTCTTTCTCTCTCTCTCTCTCTCTCTCTATATATATATATATATATATATATATATATATATATATATATATATGTATAGTCTAAAGAAGCTTTGAATCATTTTAAACAAAAAAACAAAAGAACAAAAAACAAAATGCAGTTTAAATTCCCAGAGAAACTAACTAAATCCAAGATATTGCAGACTTAACATTCGTTTGAAAATTAATAAATAAAAAAATAAGTAAATAAAAAAATAAAGCGAGTGGGGTTAAATATCTAAGAGTTAAACAATAACAGGAGACCTTAAGCGTCTAATATTAACACGGGGATCATCAGCTGTTTACCATGTAACTGTTTCGGGGATTTAAATACAGGACAGTTATAATATTCATGGCTCTCCAATGGTACTGATTAATATATATATATATATATATATATATATATATATATATATATATATATATATATATATATATATAGAGAGAGAGAGAGAGAGAGAGAGAGAGAGAGAGAGAGATACCTCACATTTAAAGCGAGTGCAGGCTAAACAAACAATGCGATTTAAAAAATAGATTATTTATTTTAAACTGTAATTTCGACGTAATACGTTTTCATCAGGAATATTAGATATGTTCCTTCTTTTTCGTGACATCTATATCGCTTACTTTGATTAAATCCGTTGAATCGTGTTAACGGTAATATTTCAAATGTCTATGCCGTGTGATTACACTGGCAACGCATGTTGATACAAAGAAATATACTCTCACATTTGCAGCATTGAAGATATTTGAATCAGATTTGAAAACTGTTGAAAGCCAAACGTGTTCAAGCGTAAACTCAAAATATGTACATTTTAAATATGACCGTTGACACCATCAACCGAATTTATTTCACCTCAGTGACTATTATGTCACTCAAAAGAAGCAAAAATGTATGTTGAGGTATGTCTTTGCGGTGTAAGTGTATACATAATTTACGCAGGCGTATCGTCGTTCACGTTGCCACCGCCACCCTCGTTTGTGTGAACCAAGGTTGTTGATTGACTGTGGAGTAACTGGCAGCGGCGCTGAATCTTTAAATTCTAACTGTGTCTATTTCAAATGCAAGTCACAGAAACAGGTTGCTTTAGTAGTCTTGAGAGACAGATAGCCCGTTTGGCAACATCAGCACCTGCATATCTGTAACCCCGTTTTTAGAGAGAGCCGCCAGACACGTCTTTTCTGCTTGAAACATCAATAGCTAAGATACAGAGAAGAATAGTCGTCCGAAAATAACGTGGTGTTCAACCTTTGCCTGCGTCAATCACTTTTACTTCTAAAAACTCGGCTCCCATTACACAATGTTAGACATGTTTTGTTTATTAGTATTTTTTAATGTTTCATATGTAGTTTTTACTACTGAATTCAGAAATCACAGTCCTGTTGGCATGACATCGATATTTTTTTAATTAATTTAATATTTTCGCGTTTGATACAAAACCCACAGCAGTATGTTGTAACAATAATTACACAGCATCTAGTACTTTTTTTTCATATATTGAATGATATTTAGTAAATATAATGTTAGTTAGAACAAAACAAACCATACAACTGTTCAATGTAAATGCTTTGATAACTTTAGAAAATCTCGATCGTCAAAGCACTTCTAATATTAAATTAGAAGTGCTTTGACGATCGAGATTTTCTAAACTGCACATTTTCATCTTCTAGCATAGCAGTATCCCACCGTCTTTGATATCTTCTTTCCATTGTTGCGATGTCCTGATGAAATCTCTCACCATGTACTTCACTGACCTCACCCAAGTTTTCGGGGAAGAAATCTAGATGAGAAAAAAATGAACGTTTTAGGACATACGACAACCCAGTTTCCTGAAGTTATCAATAAGCTTTGATACTTGTGTGTAATTAGGATCCTTCTGAATTCCTAAGAATCCACGAACTACATCACAAAATGCGCACCAAACTTCTTTTTCAACTTTTGTCATCGCTCTCTCACTTTTTAAATTACTTCCACATTGCATTTACTTGGGGTCCGATAAATATGCCACCTTTGATCTTAGCCTCTGATAGCTTTGGAAACATGAGACGAAATTCTTGAAAAGCTTCTCCTTCAAAATCTAAGGCCTTCACAAACTGTTTTACCAATCCTAGTTTAATATGAAGTGGGGGTAATAAGAGTTTTTTGGGATATACTAGCGGTTGTCTGAGAACATTTTCCATTGATAGCTGCAGTTCCACTCGTTGAGGCGAATAAACCTTCTTGTAATGATCATTATCAGCTCTGCTTTCCCATAAGCAAAGGACACATGACTAATTTGTATATCTCCCTTGCAAGCTAAGCAAGAAGACAAGTTTCTTGACATCAGTACAAACATCCGACTTGAATTCAGCATAATTTATTTTGTCAAGAAGTTGTTTGACATTATCATAGTTTTCTTTCTTCTGTACACGGTTTGCAAAAGGCAAAGATGAGTACGTATTTCTATTGTGGAGCAATACTGCCTAGAGACTTCGTGTTGAGCTATATATGAACAGTCGCCATTCTGCAGGATCATGCGTGAGTCCAAGAGCAGTAACGAACCAGTAACATCATTATAATAACACAGATCATCACTAATGTCATAGTACATTTCATATTCTTCATGTAGTTTTCGGTACACAGATTTCCTGCAGTCTTCCCCCTAGTAGATTCCATTCTTTCAGTCTTGATGTAAAAAGTTCCGCTCCTGACTTAGTGAGACGTAAGTCCCTTATTAACCTATCTAATTCACCTTTATTTTGAAAGTGAGGCTCCGAAGTCGTTTTTGGTATAAAAGCTTTTTCCATTTCTTGCCTGCTGCTATTTGCTGACCCTTCAGATAAAATATCCATTGCATCTTCCGTCTGTAAAAAAAAAAATAACTACATAGAGCACCTTAAACAAAGACTTGGATGGCATTAGTATTCCATAAATCGGTAGGAAAATGAATGCATTGTAAATACTTAATATTCAAGTTATTTTTTTGTTAACTTTTGAGAGTACGATAAGAAGTAAACTTACATTTTTTGGTGGTTGTGTAATTATGTGGAAGCGGTGTTCTACATGATGGTATGTCTGAATACTAAAGAGATTGCCTTCCTTTAACTTTTCTGTACTTTATCACATCAATCATAGAAAAGTAACAGTCATCGTGATAGTTCTTCGGCTCTCTCCATACTCTGGGAATGGCAAAAGACATTGCCTGTCCTGTACCTCTTAGCCATCTTTTTAGAGTAGATCAACAGCTTCCACATATCACATGATTGGCAGTTTAGAAGATTATCATTCATATTGATGCGATGATATGATATTTAGTAGAGGGGCACTCAGTGGAGTGGGACTCAGTAGAGTGCCTCTCAGTGGAGTGGCACTCGGTCGACTGCCACTCAGTCAAGTAACACTCATTAGAGTAACACTAAGTAAAGTGACACTCAGTAGAGTGGCACTCAGTAAAGTGGCCTACCGTGGAGTGACAATTATCATAGAAATTGTAGCAAGTTAGTTTTTGTTAGTTGCTCGAGCAGAACATATCTATAAAAGAAAAACAAGAATATTTTTGAAGAAATGATGACAGCAGTTAAGAAAGTGCCATCTGAATTATCATGCGATGATATATTTCCAAATAACTTAATGTTATAATCAGTCGAGTGCCACTCACTCGAATGCCACTCAGTCGAGTGCAACTCCATCGAGTGACACTTATCATAGAAATTGTAGCATGTCATCTAAGTAACATGTTAGCAAGTTATGTTTTGCTAGTTGATTGTTCGGGGTATTCTTTGCTCATGTAAATTTATATAAAAAACAGCACAATATTTTTTTAAGAAATGATGACAGCAGTTTAGAAGATGCCATATGAATTATCATGATATGATCGATGATATGATATTTCCAATAACTCAGTGTAATACTTAGTGGAGTGACAATGATCATAGAAATTGTAGCATGGCATCTCAGTCACATGTTAGAACGTTATGTGTTGCTAGTTGATTGCTCGTCAGAAGAGATTAATTTCTCAAATAACACCCAATCATAACACAATATTTTTTTCGAAGATATAAGAACATCAGTTAAGAAGATGCCATCTGAATTATCATCCATATTGGTGTGATGATAGATTTCCAAAAATCCAAGGTTATACTAAGTAAGGTGACACTAAGTGGAGTGACACTAAGTGAAGTGACACTCAATCGAGTGATACTTAGTCGAGTGTCACTCAGTCGAGTGGCACTCTGTCGAGTGACAGTAATCATAGAAATTGTAGCATGCCATCCCAGTCACCTGTTAGTAAGTTATGTGTTGCTAGTTGATTGTTCGGGCAATTAATTGCTCAGATAACATTTATATAAAATAAACCCAGTATAACACAACCTTTTTTTGAAGAGATGATGACATCAGTTTAGAAGATGCCATCTGAATTATCATTTATATTCATGCGATGATAGATTTCCAATAATTCAGGTTTATACTCAGTAGAGTGACACTAAGTGAAGTGACACTAAGTGGAGTGACACTCAGTCGAGTGACGCTCAGTCGAGTGTCACTCAGTGGACTGACAGTTATAAAAGAAATTGTACCATGGCATCTCAGTCACTTGTTAGCAAATTATTTATTGATTGATTGCTCGGGCAGAAGATATTAATATCTCAGATAACATTCATATTGAAAAAAAAGCATAACACAATATTTTTAAGAGATGATGACAGAAGTTAAATAGATGGCATCTAAATTATTCATATTTAGGCGATGCTATGATATTTACAAATAACTCAGGAGTATAATCATTGCAGTACCATTCAGTAGAGTTTCACTCAGTGGAGTGACACGCACTTAGTGGAACTCAGTCGGGTGACATTCAGTCGAGTGACAGTTATCATAGAAATGTAAGCATTGCATTTCGGTCACCTGTTAGCAAGTTATTTCCTGGTCACTGAAAATAGAGTATAATGCTATCCATAATTTAGACCTGCATTTTCTTTCAATATAATAACCACACACAAAGCCACATGTATCTGGCTAATGGGTACATCCTCTAGTAACCATTTTAATGAGAACACAACTTAGTAATTGATCTGAAAGAGAAAATTAGGTATACATTCAGTAGCGGAAAATATAGAATTTTCCAATATACGATGGCATTGAAAAGCGATGTATTTCTATAACGGAAAATATGATAACATTTTTGGAATCAGTACAAAAAACAGAACTTTTGTAAAAACTTGTTACGTTGTGTTATGTAATATATCTATCAATTGTGATAAAGACATTTTACGTCGAAAATGCAAGTTTTAAAATTAAAAAAATACTTTTTATTATTTAGATCATTCGAAATACGGTTATCATCTCACAATATTGTCACCTCCAATATTGCTCAGGTGCATCTTGTCGAACTCAGAAATATATAGGGAATTTCAAATGGAAACTGTTACTTAGACCACGTTGGTAGCTTACTCTCGTACCGTCAACCATGACTGTGTAAAAGTCTCAATTAAAACTGTCAACGTCCATATAACTGGGTATTACTTACTATATGCAGTACGCGACAAGTCTTTGTGAAAGTTACCTCGGCCAAAATGTTATTAAAACACTTCCACGATGAGAACAGAAATCCGAAAATTCAAGATAATAAAAAATGTTTATACTCATCCAAAGAACTCTGAGAGGTAATGAAGAATGCATTTTAATAAAAACGCATTCGTTGTTTAGCTCTAAACTGTTTTAAAATGTGATTGAAATATCTGAAATTTTTCAAAAGTAGGATTATATTTACACACGCACATATATATATATATATATATATATATATATATATATATATATATATATATATATATATATATGTATATATATGTATATATATATATATGTATATATATAAATATAAATATATATATATATGTTTACTCTCCTCATATATACATATATATGTATATATATATATATATAAATATAAATATATATATATATATATGTTTACTCTCCTCATATATATATATATATATATATATATATATATATATATATATATGAGGAAAGTTAACATGAAACGAACGTTTCAGACAAAATGTTAAATGGGTTTAGGAAGTGTGGAAAAAGCGGAGTAACATATTAACAGAAATAAGGGCACATACGCATCATTAAGGACAGGCCAACATATTTATATCGTCAATTAGCGATCATATTATTTTTTCCAAATGAATATGATCGCTAACTGACGATTGAAATATGTTGGCCTTACCTTAATGATGTATGTGCGTCCTTAATTCTGTTAGTATGCTACTCCGCTTTTTCCACATTTCCTAAACGCATTTCACACATTGTGTGTGTGTATTCATCACGTTCTGTTTCACATGAACATCCTCATTATTTAACTCTTCTCTCCTTCACCCCTTATGATTTTCTAACACCTAACCTCTCTGTACACATCAGGTTTAATATACGTCACATAAACCTTTCACCGATCTACTCCTATTCAAGTCGCCTAAAGAAAATAGCATGGAGGTCACAATGCCGGTAAGCATATGTCGAGAAACATGTTTTGTTCTTTTTTTATTTACCCACAACATTCAAGGTTTCTACCTCGCACCCCACATTTATCCCAAACATGATCCGTGTGTAGCTTTTCGGCTTTCACCCTGCCACCAACGAGTAAGAGAAAATGGCACAGCGGCACCTGTTGTTTACTGAAGAAACTACGGCTTCTTTACTAGCTTTTTTAGCTTGCATATAAAAAATATAATATATACCAGAAAGAACAATTGGAAATAAGTTATACACCATCCACTATGTATGCATTCCATGCATATGCATACCTAGAAAACGGAGTTGTGTAACCATACATCGTGATATGGGACAAAGGGGAGAAAGTAGCAATCCCAGTTAAAGTGAGTGGCCCTAATGATGATAGCTTAAGCAGAGCTGAAATAGAAAAGATTACGAAATACCAAGGTCTTATGTACGACATGAAAAGAAACTAGAATTTAAGGAAGATGTCTATCATACGAGTAATCATAGCAGCAACTGGACTATTGAAAAATAATTTTACAAAACTACCTAAAGAATATACCCGGTGCACCAAGTGCAGGAAAGATACAAACAATTGCACTTAAAGGGACGCTTAAAATCTTACGAAGATCTCTAAGATAGAGTGTCTGAAATAGCGGGTTAATATCTAGCATCCGGTAGGATGTCCCATCCTCAGCAAAAACAAAATGATAAGAACATTTTTAAAGAAATAAGAGACAGAAACAATTATGTTCTTCCCTGTGTGCCATAGGAAATGAAAGAATATAAAATGTTTCTGTCCCTTTCATTTCCATAATTATTCAGGGTGACCGAGCAATGAACAAGGAAACCCCATCGGATTTTCATATGGATTAGTATGGAATTGGCTAGGTAGAGTTGATGCAAGCTCGGACATCGAGTTCGGCGTTCCAGGTGTGAGTTATGTCGCAGCTAATGCATTACATTCACTAATGAATTCAAGAAAATCATAAAACTAGAATCAAATAAAGTTCCGTGTCTCTTTTTTTTTTCATTACACTTTTACTTCAATAAGTTATCAGAATTCAAGGAACCCCTTCCTGGGATTAATAAATGATTTATGTATGAAATACATAGAACTCCCAGTGTTTATTGAAAATTCTCCCTGCCTCTCAAAGATTATATTAGTAAAAAAAATAGAATATATTACTTTCCTTCTTGCCAATTGAACACTTAAGTATGTTCTATTTTATTTTTCTTGTGGTCTTTTTTCTTTGTCTTGACAGATTCCAGGACAAGAACTCATCTGGTCTGGTGGAGTATGTAACTGAGTGATCTTCTAATTGAATTATTAAATGGTTCGAGAGGAGTAGTTCGGTTTTTTTTTATTGAACATACAAATAATGCAACGGTGAAGAGCAAGTGAGGTCATCGTTTCATTGTGGATAGCGTGGAAAACGGTTGTACAGCTAGGGGACCTCCAGCATATACAGGGGTTGCAGCAAAATGCTACACTAAACAAAAACAAAAAGAAAATAGGCATAAAAAACAAAAGATATATATGCAGAGACCCAACACTTTATTTAGTAACAATTAGAGTGTGATACTACATTATATTTCAATGTAACCGACGCCGGCAGAAACGACCATCTGAAGACATGCGCGAAGATAGGTATATGATTCGGTGACCATGTCCTTATCTGTAGCAACGAACGACTCCATGATGGCAGCCTTCACAGAGTCGACGTGCTTCTCAGCGCTAACGGGCAGATCGTTTACTTTCAAGTGCGTGAGTTTCTTATAATGCGTGCATATGTATATATAAATAGGACTTATTTAATTATCTTATTTATATACTATTTATTGTATTGAGAAAATATAAGACGAGCCTCTTTTAATTACGAATTCCATAATCAAATTCGTTTATTGACAAATCAGATTAGTGATTCAAAACTTAAACTACTACTACTACTTACAGTAATAATATCCAGGATAATAACTCGAACTCACTTAAACACTACTATTACCATCAAATGCAACCAAACTTTAGATTAGATGAAAAAAGCCTTAAAAGATGTTGTACACTGTCAATAATAGAAATCTCATATTGCCAGCACTGATAAAATAAGACTAATTATTTGTTACAAGAAATTTAAGACTCAAAATCTAGTAGTAACAAACACATCCCCACCACCTAAAACATTAGAAAGTACCAAACTCTAAGAAAAGGAAAACGCTTAAATATCCCAGTTGGCACAATGGTAAGAATTTTTACTTCATTCAATATTGGGTTGGCCAAAAATATCGTTCATTTTTTCTATGTCATCGTTCCGTTTTGTATTCTTATTCTTAAAATCCTGTATTTGGTGTAGCGAATATGTTGACGTCGGTGTATAATAAACCCCCTAGCAAGGGAGTTCTAGAGGTTCATGTTTCCTACTATAGAGTTTATCGCCAAGATCGAGGAAAATTACATTTAACATCATTCATATTTGACCAGAAACTCCGATGGAAACTTTCGACGTCATCTTTTTAATTCAGACTTTCGATATACTAAAGTTTTACAAGTAACTCTCAGCGAGATACCAGTGGCTAACCCACAAAAAAAACTGAAGAAGCAATTTTAGGTGAAGATAATTGAAAGATAAAAATAAAATACAATGAAGCGAAGTTGGTTTAGAATAAGGGAGAGGCAAATGAGACGCCATGAGTTAAAGATTAAAGAATGGAATCACACGGAAGTAACGCCTTAACTTCCGTTCCTAGGGCTTCTTTTAAATTTTCTCGGATTGTTTTCTTTCTATCGTTGTTTTACACACACCCACAAAAACACACACACACATATATATATATATATATATATATATATATATATATATATATATATATATATATATATATATATATATATATATATATATATATATATATATATATATACGTACGAATATATATATATATATATATATACATATATACATGTGTGTGGACACACAGTCTCTTTGTTCATCTTGAAAGCATTGTTGTTATTTTATGGGGAACTTCAGAGGCGTTACGGATGTTCTTCGTGTCAATGCGGTAGACAAGATTGCAGATCTCCAAGACACTTTTTGCTAACTTGTCTCTCATACTATATATATATATATATATATATATATATATATATATATATATATATATATATATATATATATATATATATACAGGGTGTTTCAAAAGTCTTGGGAACATAACGATTTTTAATAACTCAAAAACTATTACGAGTTGAAAAATGAAATTGGTACCGTTGGAAAGGTTAAAGTTTCAAGTTTTGTGGGGAATCTTCAAAGTTGCTCAATATGAGCACCATTCGTCACACGGCAGACATCTAGTCGATAGTCCATTTCCTGCCAAACGCGTTCCAGCATCTTGACGTCAATGGTTCCCACAACTGCCGTTACTCGAGCCTTTAGTTCGTCAATATCTCTTGGAAGGGGCGGCACATAGACTTGTTGCTTGACAAAGCCCCAAAGGAAAAAGTCACACGGGGTAAGATCTGGAGACCTAGGAGGCCAGGGCATGAGAACGTCATCACCTCGCCCAGATCTCCCAATCCATCTACCAGGCAGCCTTGTGTTAAGAAACTGCCTTACTCTAAGACTCCAGTGTGGTGGTGCACCATCTTGTGTAAAAATGAAGTCATCAGATTCTGCTTGTTCCAACTGAGCCATTAACCAGTCTTCCAGCATGTTGAGATAGGATTCACCAGTGATAGTTGTCTCTTCAAAGAAGAACGGTCCATAGACACCTTTCTTGGAAATTGCACAAAACACGTTCACTTTTGGTGAATCTCGCTCGTGCTCAAGAAGTTCATGAGGATTCTCAGTACCCCATATGCGAGTGTTATGCTTGTTAACTTTGCCATTCAGATGGAAGGTCGCCTCATCGCTAAAAACAAGCCGGTCATCAAAGCCGTCATCTTCCAACTTCTCTTGCATTGCAATGCAAAAGTCACGGCGAAGTGGCTTATCAGTGTCCTTCAACCTTTGGACCAACTTGAGCTTGTAAGGTACCATTTGCAGTCGTTTCCTTAAGACACGCCAGACAGTTGCTGGAGCAAGCTGAAGTTCCCTGCTGGCTCTTCTCACTGATTTACGGGGGCTCCGCTGAAAGGCTGTCCGAACTTGCTCAACTGCATCTTCTGAAGTTGAAGGGCGACCTGTTCGCTTACTTGGGCACAAACACCCATCTTTCACAAATTTAGCATGCCATCTGACAATGGATTTCCTTTCAGGGGCTTCTTTTTTAAATTTCCATGCGAAATGCACGCTGAACACATGTCCACGATTCAGTCTTTGCAAATTGGAGGGCGCAAAATGCCTTGTCTTGTTTAGAGAAAGCCATTACTGCACCTGGAAAGATAACACGAACATCATTAGTATGACCGAAAACTTGATTAAGCAAGCTTTAAAATGGCACCAGTTTCATTTTTCTACCTGGAATAGTTCATGAGATATACGCATTTGTAATGTTCCCAAGACTTTTGAAACACCCTGTATATATATGAAATTAAAATGGAATAAGCGGAAGACCTAAAAAGCTCAACGTTTCGCCCAAATGTTATATGGGCTTAGTCAAGAGCGAACGAAAAAAATGCAAAAAATGACAAAATATATATATAGTATGAGAGGCAATATATATATGTAAATATATATAAATATATATATATATATATATATATATGTATATATATATATATATATATATATATATATATATATATATATATATATATACATACATATATAAAATATCAAACGAAAAATAGAAGTTATACTCGTAATATATCCTATCCTGAAGTGGTTAAAGTTCTATATACGGGATAGAGCAATTATATAGATAAATAAAAAAAGAGAAATAAAAATGTGAGAATAACAAATATATTTTAGCGTCAGTTATTAAAGACAAGGTGTACTGCTAACTTATCCATCTATCCAATTAATGTGATGATAATAAACCATTCTTTGAAAAGTCTGGTTTAAGGTAAAGAAACAAAAATAAAATAAAAATTCATTGAATACATCTCGTCTTAAATAATCGAAGAAGAAATAGATTTGTTATTCTAAATTTTTTATTTTCTCTTCTTTCATTCTTCTATATAATTGATTTATCTCTTCACGATAGGTTTAAATTTTAAAAGTATACATTCAACTTTTAGTATCATACCTTTCTTCTAATCTCCTACAAAGTTGAGCTTCTCCACTGATCTGTGATATGCTCAACAAGCAATTCCTTCTGCTTTTAGCAGAAACATTCCGTCTCTTACAATTAATCTTTCACCTACAAGCTTATTTGTATCAAAATTCATCACCAACCTTAGATGGAACGTTTTCCACCACGATTTATTATCTGCCAACTTATCTAGCTATCTTATTCCTCTGATTAAAATAAACCATTCTTTAGAAAGCCTGGCTTAAGGAAATATTTTTTTAAAAATTTTATTGATAACACATTGTCTTACATAACTGAAGATGAAATAGATTTGTTATTCTTACATTTTTAAAATGTTTCTTATATTTATCTGTGTAATAATAATAATAATATATATATATATATATATATATATATTATTACATAGTTAAATGAAAGAAGAAAAATGAAAGAAATGTAAGAATAACAAATCTATTTTATCTTCAGTTATTTAAGACAATGTGTTATCAATAAAATAAATGTTTTTTTGTATTTCCTTAAGCCAGGCTTTCTAAAGAATGCCGCTGTAAAAGTGTTAAAATTATCGTTGTTTATCAGCTATTTGAAATTGCCCGAGCGGTTAGCGACGTTGGATTTGAGTTGAAAAAGACTGGTAATCCAGGGTTTCGAATCGCATGACCGGTTTTTAATAGTCATGTCTCTATGCCGAAGAGTCCAGATTAAAAAGGACGAAACGTATACATACATAGATAATAAACAATAACAAATATTTATACATATAAATATATATATATATATTTATTTATTTTGGTACAGACAAATTAGTACAACATTCGTACCGTCGGTTTCCAGCACAGAAGGACAAATCCATTATGTTCTCTTCAGCTTCTGTTGTTATCTGTTTCGGAAATGTTAAGTCACGTGTCTCTCTCGTTTGGACGCGTTATTTGCTTAGTGTGTTATTTATGTTTATTTAAATTTAGTGTAAGGAAGGTTTAATCAGGTTTGAAAAAAAAAGATGATTCCTTAAATCCAAAATGTTAACACGAGTTTAATTAATGTTGTTGTTTTTAACCTCTTTACTCCTTACACCCATCTTCTCTTTCTAATTCTTTTAGCAGACACATTATTAAACTCCAAAACAGTAAAGGCCAAATATACGATACTCATAAGATTGACTCACAGGATGTATATTTTTTTAATTTTCTAATTTTTAAATTTTTTTTACTTCATTTTATTTTTTTATTTTGATTTTTTTCTATATCTCTTTAAATCTTCTGCGGTGTAAATCTCAACTGTTACTTTTCACCCTTCCCCTTTTTTTCAAACCTGATGAAACCTTCCTTACACTAAATTTAAACAAACATAAATAACACTCTAAGCAAATAACGCGTCCAAACGAATGACACGTGACTTCACATTTCTGAAACAGATGACAACAGAAGCTGAAAAGAGCCGGATGGCTTAGTCCTTCTGTGCTGGAAACCGACGGTACAAATGTTGTACTAATTTTTTGTAATTTAATTTTTAACTTTAATTCTTAATTAATCGAGCACTCTGCTGGGATTCCTCCTGCTATATTACAAAAAGTTATATATATATATATATATATATATATATATATATATATATATATATATATATATATATATATATATATATATATATATATATATAATTAATTACATAGAGAAATGATAGGAGACAAAATTCATATACGCGTGTCTCTTTCTCTGTTAATGTATATATGTATGAGTACGTGTATATGTGTCACTCTCTCTCTCTCTCTTTATCTCTTTCACACTATGTAATTATTTCTATATCATACAAGTAACCTTTTCATAACTCATGTACTTTTACCGCAGTCTTAAGACCTACATCACCATTAATGGGTTTGCTTTTTTATTATTCATATATTTACGAATACTCAAGTTTTTTTTGTTAGATGTATCCACTACAAATCGTAATAATGTCAATAGAAAATTAAGACAACAGTTTGATGTCTCGTAAAATGTTAGTAAAACATTTTATGTCATATTTTGTGTGTTTAATTGCATACTGACACAGACAGGGTAATTGATATAAACGATGTAGTATGTATTTATATAAAACTCGTTTCTATAAACCTGCACGATAAACAATAAAGACAACAACTTCTGCATCTACGTGTTTGTAATGAATTATTCGTGAGGTTTAGGTTGTGAAACAGCGTCGTATCTGAATTTTATATTCTTGAATCCAAGGTTTCCAACTTTCTCCGTAATTCTAAAACCTGTTATGTATATTAAAGTTACATGTTTTATTTGATATAAAACACTAATGCATTTTATGTTTAAAGTAATCAAATAAATATGATGTAATACAAATAATAGATCAACGAATAGACTCAGTTCGTGTGTTTTCAATTGATTTTACAAAGTATTTAACTATGTTTTGTATTAAACCCCCGTAAATCGAATAAGAATATTTATAAACGCCATCTGCATAAGTTCGTTGTGATACTTAGGGCATTTACGTTAATAAAATGTTGTGCATTTAAAAAAAAATCATACAAACAGAAGCGAGGTTACAACACAATTGTTCCAATGATGTTAACGCAAGTTGTTATCCAATGAAATTGATAACAACATTAGCCCACTAATGCTAATCTGAAATATTTAGATTTTTGAATAAAATATTTGCCCGTATTATGCATCTTAACACCACTTCAATATACGCCAAAGAATCTGAAATCTGAGGAACATTATTTTATTGATTCCTGATTACTATTGCCAAAATTACACAAATATCGGAGGTATCTAAATTTTCATGAAGGACACCCGTTTCTATTTTCATCACTATTCATGAAACAAAATCAAACTAAATATTGCGCATTAAAACAGCCAACTTTTTTAGGGAAAGGCTTGGATGTGGAAAACAACACCCATAACCAACGAACACGAATCTACCACATAAAATACAAAATATACAAATTACACTAAACCTATTGCAATAAACTCACATGGGCCCAATAGAAGTTACAATTTATAGAAATCTATAAAATGTACACCATTTTCCTCCCCGCCAAAAAAGTACTGTATGTGATGACATCAGTCTTAACTGATATCACATACACCTGGTGTTTAGGCACAGGAAGACGAAAAGACTGAGAAGGGAGAACACTCACCAGACCTCCACTGGAAGGGTGTGCAGAGTACTGAACCTTGACGAGGCTTAGTTCAACTCAAATAAAACGATAGCCAAAGCGGTCGTTTCTATCGCAAAATACGTGGTAAAAGGGTTTTGCGATAACGCACAGTGAATCCCATGGGTTATCGAGAATAGGTGTCGAGAGCTGGAAATCTGGCAAACTTGTAGTCACTCGGACTCCAGGAAACACCAATGGTTATTATCAGTGAGCAATGATTGATGCTAACTCGTGTGAAAACTCCTAGTCAGTAATAATAATAATAATAATAATAATAATAATAATAATAATAATAATAATAATAATAATAATAATAATAATAATAATAATAATAATAATAATAATTTAAAAAATAATAATAATAAAGAAATTAAGAAAAAATGGTACCAGTATAAGCTGACACCACACAAAATATTTGCATAGGGTCAAGGAGGATGTAAAGACCGAGGAGGGACATCACAAGCCAGACCTCCACTGGAAGTGCAGACAGTGCTGGGACCTTGGTGAGGCGTATTGCCACCTAAATCCCAGAGAATACCAATGGTATTTACCAGCGAGAAATCAATGATAAACGGCTGTTGCGATACTGCAAGGTTATTTGCGGTTGTAATAAAAAAGAGATGGATAATACTGGAAATCTGCGGAGACATGTTGTCACTCAGACTCCAGGGAATACCACAGGCTGTCGGTGAGAAATCACTGATGACCTGTGTTAGAACTCCTAGTGAGTACAAATAATAATAATCAAAATAATAATAAAATCATAATGATTATGATAATAATAATAAATAAACAAATGAACTAATAAGAAAACTAATACACTTCAATACAGTTATAAATGGTTTATTAGTAACTTTTACATATCTTACAAGTGTACTGCAGTTTCACAGAATTACCGATCATTAGATATGGATTAGAAAATCTCTTTCAATTTATATTCTTTAGAATCAGTATTCAAATTTAAAAAAATAACTAATACATATCTTATAATCGATAATCCCGTGAAACTTCAGTAAAATGTTTAGTCGTATCAAAGTTAATATGTGGATTTTCTTGAAACAATTTATCTTTGACTTGTTGTTGTTTCTTCAATGCGCGCCGTACAATGTAGAAGGAGATCGTCATTGTTATCACAATTGGTTATTTCCGGTGGTGAGTCCGAAAAAGAGAGTTCCGGAATTTCGACCTCATGTAGCGCCGAAGTGTTTGAGCTAAAAAAGATGGCAACGGGTCAAAAGTAGAAAGTCTTTATTGTTGTTGAACAGCCTTTTCCCATCACTAGACATTTGTTTTTATTAATACTTCTGTTAAGATAGTTCGGATTTATAGCTTATTAAAAATACGTTCTACATTAAACTTATATGTATATATATATATATATATATATATATATATATATATATATATATATATATATATATTATATATATATATATATATATAAATATATATATAAATATATATATATATATATATATATATATACATATATATAATATTTATAAATAGATGATAATAATTCATTACCAACAGACATCGATGTTTCATGCTTACGCAATCTTCAGTGTAATGAGTTAATTGCCGACGGTCGGAGTCAAGAGTTCTACCCGTCGGCCACCGTCAATTAGTTTGGAAGTTAGGAAGAATTTAACTTTGTAAATGCCAAGTCGGCGAGTATTTAAAACGAGCAGTGAATAGTGATCAACAACAACAAGTCGTGTTAGATCTCGCAATTAAGCTAGTGACATCGATGTTTCATGCTTACGCAATCTTCAGTGTAGGGAGCTAATGCTAAGTTGGCGGGTATTTACAACGTGCAGGGAATAGTGAGCAACAACAGCAACCCGTGTTAGATCTCGCGATATATATATATATATATATATACATATATATATATATATATATATATATATATATATATATATATATATATATAGTGTGTAGATTTCAATTTTGTGTTGAGAATCTGAATAACAGAGCTCAATTAATTTAAACAGAGCAAAACAGAATTATAAAAAGAAAAAACTATACACACATTAAGGTTGTACACATTATAACTTATTTCGACCCCTTAATTAGGTCTCCTCAGATGTATAAACAACCACGTCAAAAAACCAAATTTGTTTTTTTGACGTGGTTGTTTATACATCTGAGGAGACCTAATTAAGGGGTCGAAATAAGTTATAATGTGTACAACCTTAATGTGTGTATAGTTTTTTCTTTTTATAATTCTATATATATATATATATATATATATATATATTTATATGTACATATATATATATATATTTATATGTACATATATATATATTTATTTATATATACATATATATATATATGTATATATATATATATACATATGTATATATATATATACACATATGTATATATATATATATGTGTGTGTGTGGAGTTGTAATAAAAAATATATATACAAACATAATTTCCCTACACATTTAAAACTCTGTTTATCTCACAGCTTTAAGAAGTCTGACATATTTAAGCCAGCACGTCTATTCGTAATGCTTACATTTTGTAGAAAAATTCTACAGAATGAACGCATAAAGAAAGGTTTTGCTGGCTTAGATATATATCAGGTTTCTTAAAGCTGTAACTGAAACGTATTTTGAAGCGCGTAGCATAATCATGTTTATAGAAATTAACATTTTATTGCAGGTAACGGGCTTTATTAATTATTGAACACTATTCTATGAAAAAGATAAGGATTATCCGGATTTATTACTGTGTAGATACCCACTTTAGCAAAATCACTAATTATAGGAAGCCGCATGTTTTTTTCACGACTAAAAAGTCGAGCTGGACACATTTAGACTGAGATGCGAAACATGTACACTTAATAATATCCAAACGTGACCGTAGCTGTCATATGTCCTGCGACTTGAGCTAACAATTGAAGAATGTATGTCAGTTAAATAAATGCATGTATTTGTTTAAAATAAAACGTATTGGTATGCGGGAACACTTAATTATTTTAATGGAAAAATATGTAATTACACTAAGTTTCACCCCTCGTGGTCTTTACCAGATCGACACATAAGGATATATATATATATATATATATATATATATAAACATATATATATAAACATATATATATATATATATAAACATATATATATATATATATATATATATATATATATATATATATATATATATATATATATATATATATATATATATATATATATACATACGGGATTAGTCACAGCATTAAACACATTATTTTCGTAAAGTTAGAACACCAAATATTTTTATATATATATAGTTTGTAATAATTGAATCAAAATAAAGATAATACATTATCTTATTTATTTCAGTACCGTCCAAAATTAAAGAACCAAAATATCTCAAATAAATTATATTCTAATATTTTTGAAAATTTCACTACATATGTAAATTACGTAGTTGGACTTTTACCGAGATTTTCAGATATATTACAATAATATTTTAAAAGATATCCACCATTTTACATATTTCAAATGTCCAAAATTAAGGAACATTAAGAAAAAATAATTGTAGAAAGTTTTAAACAGTAGGGTGTTTTTTTCTTGTATAAAATGATGAAAATAAATATTCTAAACTTTAATTATCATCACTGCTGCAAGTCACGCAATATCAATCATGCCAAACAGAAATGAAACTGATTCAAGCGACAAAGCAAAAATCGTCAAATTAAGAAAGAAAAAGTTGACAATAGAAGAAATCGGAAAACGTGTTAAACATTCTAATAACGTTGTAAGCCGTGTTCTTAAACTTTATGAAGAAACTGGAAGGGTAAGTAATACAAAGAAACCTGATAGACCAAGAAAGACAACAGCAAAAAGTAAACAGAGTTATACAACACCTAGTGTTAAAACACCGTTTCCTTACAGCAGTTATTGAAAACACAGGTGAAAGTACAAAATATTAAATATATTTTGCCTTTTTAATGTGATTTAGTTAAAAATGATATTTTGTACCTTAATTTTGGGCACTTGAAATCTGAAAAATGTTGGATAAATTTAACAATATTATTTTAATTCATCTGAGAATCTCGGTAAAAGTCCAACAACATAATGTGTATATTCAGTGAAGTTTTCTCAAAAAAATAATATATTATTGTGTTTAGATTCAGAAGATTTAATTTTTGTTCCTTAATTTTGAGCGTTACTGTATATATATATATATATATATATATATATATATATATATATACTTATTTATATTTATATATATATATATTTATACATGCATACTTATCTATATATATGTATATATATATACATACTTATTTATATATGTATGTATATATATACATAAATATATTTATATATATATATATATATTATATATATATTCTAATATATATATTTATATATTTATATTTATATTCATATATATATATATTTATATATATATATATATATATATTTATATTTATATTCATATATATATATATTTATATTCATATTTATATTCCTATATATATATTTATACACATATATATATATATATATATATATAAATATATTTGTGTATATATATATATTTGTATATATATATATATATATATTTGTATATATATATATATATTTGTATATAGATATATTTGTATATATATGTTTGTATATATATATATATATTTATATATATATATATATTTGTATATATATATATATATATTTATATATATATATTTTTATATATATATATATTTATATATATATATTTGTATATATATATATATATATAGATATATTTATATATATATATGTTCATATATATATATATTTATATTTTTATATATATAGTTGTATATATATGTATATATATATATATATATATATATATATATATATATATATATATATATATATATATATATATATATATGCAAAATTTTTTAAATTAACAGAATTCGTCTGTTTTATTGTATTTATTTATTTTATAAAATCTCTGACGGTTTTTTGTATGAAAATAAAAAATGTCAAATATTTTATAAGTTTCACAGGTTACACGAACGTTTTCGATTTCAAAAGCAAATGAACAAAAAAGGTGGAGAAAGAAAACAAATTTTTAAAAAACAGCGGAGAAACGCACAGAGAACGTGTTCGTATTGTTCTAGGAAGTCGTTTACGATATAATTTCAGCAATATACATAAGTTATTGTTTATATGATATAAAAATCAATATGTTAACAGTAAGATTATTCAAATAAGTCGCAATAATGGTTACATTTTGCACAGTATCACAAAACACAATTAAACATTTCCTGTTATTCCATATGTAGAGGAAACTATTGGTCAGGTCAATAAAATAACTGAAATTTATGAAAACCTTAATAAACGAAAATCAATGCTTTATATATATATATATATATATATATATATATATATATATATATATATATATATATATATATATATATATATGTGTGTGTGTGTGTGTGTGTGTGTGTGTGTGGGTGTATTTTATATAGACATCCACATATATCTATTTTCAAAAACTATACATTACAGTTTCTGTATATTAACCAGGGGTTCAATTGTCACGGACAGCTATTTTCCAGTTTGGAAAGAACCTTCAACCCGAACCCTAACCCTAACAAACTGAAATAGAATGGAAAAACAGAACATTCACAGTCTGTGAGTGGTCCGTGTCTTTTCAAACTGTCCTTCTATAGAGGTAATCCCTTTCTTCCGAGGGGCTGTCTATATTCAGTTGTTATTACTTTAATTACAACTTAATATTATTGTATTACAACTTAATATTATTTATTACGGGGGCATTTATTCATGTGTTTATTTAATGAATTTGGATTTATGTGTAATAGCTCAAAGTTGCATTAACTTATGTGATAGATCTCATTCAGAAAACGCTATACGAATATGAAGAAGATAACATCCCATGTATATGTTAAATCCATAAATACCTTTCACCATTATTATTTTTCAAACATGAGAATCATCCCTTTTCTTATGCACAGAGAAATGGTTATTTGAAAGAATGGATGAATGTAGTTGGAGACGACTGAACTACATAACACTTACTGTATAGTGAGCCTAAATGTTGTAGTAAATTCTTAAAGGTATAATAAGTATATATTAAAGATCTCATTTAACAGATAAAAGAGGACAATTTTACTTAGTTCTCTTGTTTCCAATTTGATCCAGAACTTTCAACAAACCCGCCGTTCTAGCTTGGCCTTTTGGCTAAGATCAAAGTGTAGTATCTGTTCCGATGGATACTACACCCCATAGACTGGTATTGTCTTGGCCTTCGGTGCTGTATTTACGCCGGTCTATGGGTCTGTCCTGTGCAGTTCTATGAGGTCCACCCTCCCAGGCTTCCCTCCTCTCTTTGGGGAGGAGTAAGTTTATTGCTTACTGCTTGAGGCGCCCCTACCGGGGAATGCTGACGGGGCTGCCCAGGCAATCTTTAATGACCAGAGTGCTCACCTCTCGGGCGCTGGCTTTTCAAACCCATCTTTCCCGACATGACCTTGGGTCACATCTTACTTGTGGGAGTAAGATAAAAACTGGCCTTGTGCCATAACTCCTGGAGAGAAGTAAATCAATACTATTCGAGGTAATTTCGCATTATAGTTTATCTCTATCTGTATTCCTACTCTCTATCTATTCATCTATGGAGGTAACCGTGGTTAAGTGGATAACGACACGGAATACCTGGTTGTTCCAAGTTCGAATCCAGTCGGATCCACATTAGCACTTAAAGATGTTAGCAACCGTCTCGTGGTCCTTCCCGTAAGTCTTTCCAAAAACTAATGCCAACACCAGAATAATCTGATTCACACGAAAGAAGAAGAGCTATTCATCTTTATATTTTACCACACACTCCGTTGCTTGATAGCTTTGTGTATATCTAAGTGGTGTATAAATAAATAAATAAAAAAACTGTCTACTCAGATGCAAGAAAACAGCGACTATTATCTAAATACCGCAAACTCATTCATCCTTAATAAAGAATTAATACCCGCTTAAGAAAGATAACGAAGATAAAAGAAATAAGATCTTGCGAATGAAAGAATGACAGAAGTATTCATTCGTTTAAGAAGTGACACTGGAATTAAAGCTGACATGTTAAGATGCGTCCTGGTAACCCAATCAGATGATTCGTCAGTCGGGTGCTATACAATTTGGCATAGTATCCTATATTCTTCCACGCATTATTATAACAGGCCATTTAATCATTTGGTTTATCACACGTAAGTTTTAAATAGCAATGTTTTTAGTCTGTCACCGTTATCTTTAAACTACTATATTGGTTGGTCTGTCATATTCAAATTGAAATTAAAAAAAATAACGGTCGGTTGTCTATCACACTTTTAATTTAAAAACCAAGTTCGTCGCTAATATTACATCTAAATGTTTCCAGGCTTGTCTAAAGGGATGTGTCTATCGCCCAATTTGTCACGCCTGATTTTAAATAAGAAATGATGTTAGTCTGACAGACCAAAAACTTATTTTAGTGTGTCTAGCACCCTTACGCTAAAAAAGAACGTTCGCTAGTCTGTCACGCTTCAGTTCTAAATAACAAGTTGCCTTGCTATACGCGCAGATAGAATCTTACGTTTGGTGCGTATCTATGAAGGGACGAGTCCATCGCTCAGTTTTTAATTTAAATGGTGTTCTTCTGTGACACTAGTGTTTTCATAGTCTGGCTATTATACCTTAGCTTGGATCGGAACGTTTTTCGGTCTGTCACACTTCAGTACGAAATAGCAATTTTGTCGCTAGACGCGAAGAGAAAATCTTACGTTTGATGTTTCCAGAGATGTCGTGAAGAAGACGTGTCCGTGGTTCAATGTTCATGCTTAATTTTAAATTGCAATTTCGTTAATCTGTACGTTCATATTTGAAATAGTATTTTATTCTGGCATGTACGCCTACGTTTGGAACGGAATGCTCGTTGGTCTGTAACGTTGTAATTTGTAATTAACAATCCTAGTCTGTTACACTTACGGCTAATCTGTTACGCTTACGTTTCTAATATTAATTTCGTTAGTTTCTCAAGCTCAAGGTTGAAATAGTATTGACACGCGTATGTTTTAAAATCAACATTCCCCGGTAAGGGCGTCTCAGTCTATTAACAATAAATTTAGCTTTTTTTTTAAAAAATGGAAAGCAAAGTCTTTCAGAGTTGACTTCCTAGAGCCAGGGAAAATAAGGCAAGTTTAAATTTTAAGTATCATTTTACTATGTGTGCACGCAGCTCTCTCAAAAACTATGCCCCGCCATCGTTTGCTATTTTATGTTTAAGTTTATGATAGTATTTCCATCGAAAACCGCGCTGATTGAATTAACGTATCTAACGAATGGCTGCCATTTTCTTTTCTCTTTTTAAATATATTTAGCTTGATAAGAAGTGAAGCGGATTGTTAAGTACGGCTGAAGAATCAGTAGACTCCACAGAAGCGTGAAAATAATAGATTATTTGTCAAGTCAGCAATACTTGAGGTGGGGGTTGGATTTGTGCGAAGATTACAGAAGAGAAGAGACAGCGTTTGATGTCAGGGCTTGGTTGGTTTTTAGAGGTGATCTCCAGAATAACTAAGATAGTAATCTTAGTTAGAGAAACAGTTTTGTATGTTAGAGAGCCTGTTTTGTCAACTCAAAGCCTTAGATTCCTAATTTAAAAATAAGAAAAAATAAGACGGTTTTTTTATAAAAAGGATTTACATACTATTGTTCCAAGCTGTTCCCAGTTAGAGTGCTTTATAAACCTAATCTTGAAGGAGGGTGATGTATATCACCAACCCACATGTTTCATGATGTACCGTGTTCTTTTCTAAAATTCAAGTTTAGTAATTTTGCTTGGCTTTTAGCTTGGAGCAAAGTGTAGTATATGTTTCGATCCTACATGTAATATTTGTGTCCACTATAAGAGTAAAACACATTTTCCGAGACACGGGCAATTTTTTGTATTTTTGTAAAGCTAAGTTGCTATTACTGTGAGATGGTGTCAATATAAAAATCCTAGCTAGTGTATAAATCTTACCTCCTATATATATATATATATATATATATATATATATAGAGAGAGAGAGAGAGAGAGAGAGAGAGAGAGAGAAAGAGAGAGAGAGAGAAAGGGAGAAAGAAGGAGAACTAGAATGATAGATATAGAAATAGATAAAAATAAAATGCGCAGGAGAATATATATATATATATATATATATGCTAACATCGTAGTCCTTCGTTTATATGAACTATCAGGTTATATATATATATATATATATATATATATATATATATATATGTGGGGGGGGGGTGTATGCGTAAGAAACACACTAGTAGATATTAAGAGACATACACATAGTTATTTAAATACGAGCATGTATACGTAAGGATGTGCTGCATTTACCCCGTGGACGTAAACTAACTTGTATAATTATTACAGTAGTTAATACAGTAATATATAGGCATATATATATATATATATATATATATAGAGAGAGAGAGAGAGAGAGAGAGATATCTGACTATGCATACTAACATAGCTGACG
>OY744519.1:198753772-198766272 GCA_963556195.1 Sepiola atlantica | reverse complement strand
GGGACTCATGCCCCTATTTTGTCTTCCATCACACGACCGCCGCGTCACCACGTCATTGTTTCCAAAATTTCCGAAAAAGGTTTGTTTATATTGTCGAATGTTTGTTTGCGCAGTCGCCCGCATATACGGACACATTGCACACGTGAGCAAAGGCTTCTACATTGAAGAGGACTCCACCCTTTTGTACAGCAATACTACTACTACTACTACTACTACTACTACTACTACTACTACTACTAATAATAATAATAATAATAATAATAACAACAATAATAATAACAATAATAATAATGATAACCGATATATTAAAACGTAATTTACTGTTTGGAATAATAATAATAATAATAATAATAATAATAATAATAATAATAATAATAATAATAATAATAATAATAATAATAATAATAACATTTACTAGCACAACATCAGTATAAAAAATGGAGACACGACAAAGTCGCTCAGGTACTACACTGGATATATACAAACTTTATGAATTGGACCACAATTAGAAGTGGTATGAGTATAAAACCGAAGTGGTACAGGAAAACGACAATGTCAGACTTCTTTGCGCATACAAAGTGGTATAGCCCTTGAACATTCCAAACCCGATTTAATCGTTCTGAACAAAAACAAGAGAACTTGCTTAATCATTGATATAGATTTCCCCTTCGATACCAGAGTGCAGGAGAAATAACATAAAGTAAAATGAAAAAAATATCAAGATCTAAAATGGGAATTAGTTAAACTATTGAAATGTAAAGAAGTAAAGGTGATTACGGTTGTAATTAGAACGCTTGGAACCATAATAAAAAGCCACCATAAATGGCTTAAACAGATTGACGAGAACATTTATTTTAAAATTCTGCAAAAGGTTTAGCTGGTAGGAACGGCGAAAGTTTTATGGTTCAGCTTGCATGTCTAAAGTCAAGGGAATTGACTAAATGTTCTAAAGGAAAAATACATCTAAAAAATCCAAAAGTTGAGACTACTACGATGTAATAATAATAATAATAATAATAATAATAATAATAATAATAATAATAATTATAATAATGATAATAATAATTACGATATAAACTCATCCAAGTAAAGAGACCATACGTGATAATAGTTAAGAAGAAGGTAAACACTGTCAAATCATAAATTACGCCGTCCCAACAGTTCAAGGGTAAAGAAGATTGTATAAGAAAAACGAATCAAGTACATGAGACGTGGCAGATAACAAAAAGGAATGCGCAGCAAGAAGAACATCATAATACTATCAATTATTATAGGAGCATTGAGAATAGTTGCGAAAACCTGGAAAAAAGTATAAGATAAATAGGAATCAAAGGGAATATCGAGAGTATACAATACACAACAATGATGAAAACAGTCAAAATACGAAGGACAATTAGCAAATTCGAAATGCAACATTACAGAAACTACGAACGCTAACTAGTCACAGGTAAGTTTAAATAGACATATAGAAAGGCCATCAAACGAGTCCAAGTGAACAGAAATTCCACAAAGTTGATCCTCACGAAAAAACAAAGCACACGCATAGCTGGTTGAAACCGCGTCGACTAGTACCGCACAACTTGTTGAGAAGAGCTAATGAAGATGAAAAGACCGAGGAGCGAGGACACCCAGCAGACCTCTACTTGAAAGGTACAGAGAAGGCTAAAACATCAGATAGGTGTATTGCCACTCTAACTTCAGAGAATGTGTATGTCATTGCCATCGAAACAGGAACGACGATAACTGACTGTTGCCCTAAAGTAAAATGGTTTGCATTGCTTATACAAAGAAGTAGAAAGTGCTGGAAAACTGGGGATACTTGTTTTCACCCATATTTCGGAGGACACTACTTGGTGTTGACAATGAAGACTCGCTAATGTTGTCCTTTGTAAGAACTCATAGTGAGTAACTACTACTAGTAGTACTACTACGCGTGCACCTCCTCCTACTAATATTACTACTACTGATGATGATGATCATCATCATCATCATCATAATCATGATCATGATGATGATGATGATGATCATGATCATGATGATGACAACACCGACAACACCAATAACAACAATAATAATAATAATAATAATAATAATAATAATAATAATAATAATAATAATAATATCTTACCAGCGAGAAATCAATGGTAAACGGCTGTTGTGATACTGCAAATTTATTTGCGGTGACTATCAAAAAGAGGTGGAGAATACTGGAAATCTGGGGAGACTTGTTGTCACTCAGACTCCAGGGAATACCACCGGTTGTCGGTGAGCAATCACTAATGACCTGTGTGAGAACTCCTAGTGAGAAAATAATAATAATAATAATAATAATAATAATAATAATAATAATAATAATAGTGGCATAGATTGACTAGAAGAAAGCTTACGATGGGATTCCTCAAACATGGATAATCGAGTGCTTGAGGAATTACAAATTATAAAAAAGTGTATCAATTTGATTACAAAAGCATTAGGAAATGGAGACTGACTGCCAGCTGAAGAATAATACCTAATAGAGATAAGAATATAGAACGGCATCTTCCAAAGAGATTATCTATCACCACTACTCTTCATAATACCCATGATGCCACTCAGCAACATACTCAGTAAATGTTATGCTGAATTCAAGTTAACTAATACAGATTAAATAAGCAAACCACATCATGTATATCGAACACATGAAGCTATTAGCGAAAAGAAACAAGGAACTGGAAATGCTGATGACGACGACCATGTACTAGGGCATACAAATAGAATTCGGAATGGAACAGTGCACATGGCTAATAATGAAATGGAGAAACTGGAGGCAGCGAAGGGTATGGAGCAACCCAACCAAAAGCAGATTAGGACACTAGGCGAAAATAATACCTACACTTATTTGCCAGTTCTGTAAGCAGCCACCATCAAATAAACAGAAATGAAAGAGAAGATTGGAAAAGAATACCTGAGAAGGATAAAAGACTCCTAAACACTAAATTATATAGCAGGAACATAATAAAAAAATAAACACCTAGGAAGTATCAATAGTAAGATTTTCTGGAATATTCATAGGCTGAACCAAAGAAGAACTAAGTTATTTTTACATGAAGACTAGGTAACTTATGATCATGGACAAATAACTAATTCTGGTCGGTTCTATGTAAAAACGAAACACGATGGAAGAGGGCTGATTAGTATAGAACACTCTGTAAATGACACAAAAAGTATTTAAAAAATGTATAACAAAGACCACAGAAAGGTTTAATAACTGTAGCAAAAGACACCGCCAAAAAGAAAGAAAAAAAAACAGGGAACATGAAAAATGAGAAACAAGACGATAAAGGAAAAGTGGGTAGAGAAACAGTTATACGGAAAATTCATAAGAATACCAAAAAAGAGGCTCACTAAAACACCTGGGCATGGCTACAAAAAGGACACATAAACCAAAAAACGCAATCAGTAATAACAGCCACACAAAACAATGCGATACGAACTAATTATATCAAATATAAGATAAACAAAAAAAGATAGCAGTAAATGTAGAATATGTAGACACAGAGACAAAACGGTAAATCCTATAGTATGTGGATTCAGCAAACTTGCCCATAAACAATACAAGAACAGGCACAACTATGTTGGAAATATTCACACAATTGCATTTGAAACACACAGACAAATAGTACATACCCAAACAAAAGACAGTACTGGATAAGGAAACTCAAATATCCTCTGGGGTATGAAGGTACACACAGATTAAATAATCCAAGCAAGGAAACTGGACGTAATAATTGTTTACAAGAAAGAAAAAACTAGCAAATTACAGAGTTTGCAATCTTAGCAACGAACAGGGTACACATCAAGGTTACAGAAAAAACGAAGCGAATCCACGAAACTAGTTAGTAACTGAAATAAATAGAAAACATAAAAAAGTCAAAATAGTACTAATAATTGTAAAAGCACTAGAAACAATAGTGAGAAACCTGGACAATACCAGATGAAATTAGTATCAAAGGGAAAATTGGGGCTACAGCTACATCTAAAACTTAACGGAACATCCTCAAATACGGAAACTAACAAACATAAACTATGAACACTAACCAGTAACAAATATATTGCAACAGAAATCAAACACGAACATGGACGAAACAACACGTGAACCCGAGCGAACTGGAGCTGCAAGACATCTTGTAAACTCCCACTCTCTACAAAAATAATAGCATCAGTCGTGAGAGGTTAACAAGGATCGAATAACTAATGACGACCACTAAGCAGCCATGAAGTATAAGAGTGCGGAGAGTACTGAGAACTTCGGGAGACTTATAGCCATCCAAATCGCAGAATAGATCAAATGTCGCTGCCAGCGAGATATCAATGGTAAGCTACTCTTTCGATAACGCAAAGTCATTTGCAATCGCTATCGAAAGAGACGAAGAGTACTAAAAATATGTAAAGCCTTTTTCTTACCCCCAGACTCCATGAAACACTACCTGTTATTGTCAGTGAGCAATTGATACGGACTTGAAAAGAGACTTTTTAGAAATCACAAAAATAAAAAAATAAAATATTCTAAATAGTCTAAAAAAAAACGAGCGTACGCATGATAGGTATTGAATTTGAATACTTTAAACTGATATGCCACATGTGTGTATTATATTTGTCTTAAACCGGCTCTCTCTGTATCTCTCTTTTCTCTCTCTCTCTCTCTCTCTCTCTCTCTCTCTCTCTATATATATATATATATATATATATATATATATATATATATATATATATATATATATACTATTCCATTTTTAACCCAAGGATCTCAAATTTACTAAGTTTAGATCCTCGGGTTAAAAATTCCGCGAAAAGTACTCAATAATATATAGAGCAGTGTCATAGTTATGAAAACACATTATTTTTCTTATTTCTTTATAAAGTTTATATAAATAAAGATCAATATAACATTTCTTATATATATATTGTTGTGAAGTTGTCAAACAATAAATAATAAATAAAGGAAGTCAAGTCGAGGGTTGGTTTAACAAGTGTATTAACAAAGTAAGAAAGTGACTAGCACTTGGCTAGACAGTTACAAGAATGTGCTTTGTCTTCTCTGTGTCTCTGGTGACTCGCACTATTTATAGTGACAACCGGTGTAGTTTCTCCTGTGTAAGAATGGCCGGTGTAACATATATATATATATATATATATATATATATATATATATATATATATATATATATATATATATATATGTGTGTGTGTGTGTGAAAAAGACACGCGGAAAAACAAATTCACATGAAGGAAAAATCATCAAGAAACGAGACATATTACCAGTTTCGTTCAGATAAACGAACGTCTTCAAAAAAACGAACTTCGGAGACGTTTGTTGATCTGAACGAAGCCGGTACCATCTCTTTTTCTTGATAATGTTTTCCTGTATCTAAATTTGTTTTTCCGTTTTTGCTTTCCACACATTTTTTCTTTCACGACATTTCATTTTATTATATATTGCGCATGTAATCCTCATATATATATATATATATATATATATATATATATATATATATATATATATATATATATATAGACCGCATCTTCTCTTGCAGACAAGTATTGTTTAATATTAGTAACAACTTATGTCTAGATATCATTAGTTAGAAAATCGTAAAGATTCACGGGGAAAGAGGATGGGTGTGTGTAAGTGGGAGAGTGTCATTAAGATCAGAGATGAAAATAGATGTTATATATGATCTGGTATGAGTCTTTGTTCAGTAAGGATGATTTAGCTTATTAAGGGTGATAGGTTAAAAAAGCCATTTCGTGGCTTGATGGTGTTGGAGGCGGTGATGAGTGCAGTTTCCAACAATCTTCGCCGAGATTTGTTGTGGATGTATTTTGTGATTTCGGCTTGTTCACATCTGAAGGCAGATCATAGATAACATCTATTTTCATCTCTGACCTCAATGACACTCTCCCACTTACACACACCCATCCTCTTTCTCCGTGAATCTTTACGTTTTTCTAACTCATTCTTTTTTCCCTCACATTTTTAACACAGCAAGCCGATGAAACTTTATCACTTTTCAAAATATTTCAAATATTTCATACCCTATCATAATAAATCTCCCCTCTCCCCTTCACCCATTCCCCCTCTCAACCATTTCTTTCGTACCCTCACTCTTCCATACCTCTTATTCTCAAATCCCCTCATTTTCTCAAATCTTCTCTAAGACCGTGACTTTCACCCATCCACCAAAATCACAGGCCCCCCTCCTTTTCTACCAACCCTCTATTTCTCTGCATACACCCCACACATACATCCACATTTCTTCCCCTTCAGTCTTAACCGCAGCCACCTGTTCAAATACCTCCTTCCTTCCTCTCCTCCACCCCTCCACTCCCTCACTCACTTGCCATCCACATTATTCCCGCTCATCCCCCACGTCTTTCTCTTACAACCAGCCACAGTAGCCTTGCTCACCCACATCTTTCCACTCTTCCCCACTCATTTTAATAAACATTTATATTTCATTCCTCACTATTGACTCCACCAAGTACGGACGTCAACGTTACTGTTTTCTCCAGTAGTGGCTACTATTTTCTTCCCTTTTTCCCAAAATGTCAACCCTATATGTGTTTGTACTTGCATGACATTTTTTTTTATATTATCATCCTGATGAAGTCTTATAAATAAAGACGAAACGTTGATGTACACATGAAAAAACATTGCTTTTCGGTTTTTCCTTTTCCCATTACGTCGGATTACCTTCATCCTTCTCTTCTCATATATATATATATATATATATATATATATATATATATATATATATATATATATATATATATATATATATACATATATACACACACATATATATATATATATATATATATATATATATATATATTTATATTATTATTCCTTTCTATTTTTCTCTAGGTGTTATTACTTTTTATTTTCCATTTGCTGCGTAAACCCCACTTCCGTTTCCTGTTTTCCACAATGGAACCGACCGACTATTTTATTTCTTCCAATTCCCGCCTTGACTTGCCAAAATATGTTCTTATTTATAGAGTATCGATAAAATAACATTTAAGCCGTGTCTTTAATGGAATCATGCTGCTCTTTCATGCTTCGCAAACCTATCTACGTGTTGACCACATGTTGTTATATCTGACCAGAAAACGGTACTCTGATTTTTATTTTTGTAAAATTGTTGGGGAATTGACTCTTTCTCTCTGCGGAGAAAAGCATATCTCTAACAGGCTATATCGGTTTGTTCGTCGATCGACTGACTTGCCATTTACTTTAACTTTTACCCAAATCTAAATATTAATTGTTCAATTATGTATACAAAGAAGAAGTGTTGTTAAAAAGGGTGCCATTATCTACAAAAATGGCAACTTGACACATTTGTAAACAATAAATAAGAAACACATTTTTGCTGCTATTTTAACGGGTGTCCACGCATTAGATTTTAGCATTAGATTTTTAAGAATGGTGACCTTTATGTTAAAAATATCTACAAAAAATGAAGCAATATTTAGAGCTTAGTAATATTTTAGAACGTATTTTATAAGAGCCTAATTCATAAAGAATTTGAATATGTATATATATATATATGAAGTTAGGTATCTATCTATCTATCTATCTATCTATCTAGCTAGCTAGCTATCTATCTATCTATCTATCTATCTATCTATCTATCTATCTGTCTATCTATTTATCTATCTATCTCTCTCTCTCTCTCTCTCTCTCTCTCTCTATATATATATATATATATATATATATATATGGATGGATATATATATATATATACATACATGTATATATATATATATATATACATATATGTGTATATATATATATATATATATATATTCGATTTGTTCGAAAGGGGAATAATCTTAGAATTAAAAAAAAAGGAAACACAATTTAATGAAACATAGTAATATAGATATAACGCGAGGCGTCTTGCAACCGACTACTTTTCAAGGTAAAACGTCGGTATTTGTTTTTTAAAAAAACGACAAATTTAAAACCAATAAATGGTATAATGAAGAAGTTCAGCAGGTACCGGGAAGGAGAAAAAAATTTATATGAAAAGAAAAGAAAGGGGGGTATATTAGTGCATGCAATATATTTATAAACATATATATACATAACCAAGCACAGATAAAATGATCACTCATCAGAAGCAAAAGAGTCGCCAAAGATCAAAAGTCTGTGTTTTAAGTCTCTCTGTCGGCATAGAGATGGTTGTTGAGTATTGACGAAAATGGCCTCAAGAATATCCAGATGAAATTTGTGACGTCCTCTATATGGAACGGAGAAGTTGTCATCTGAATAGAGATCACAGCACCTCTTTTTACTAATGTTCACCTATAGCTGACTTGTGTGCTTGTAGATGCGCGGATGGTGCGATGGGTTCATTTCGGCGAACATACCCTGGCACATGTTGGGCGATTCTAACCGACAATCGCTGGGTAGTCTTGTCAACATAGTCAGCATCGCACTGACATTGAAAGCGATACATTATTAAACTTAATCAGTGGTCGGCAATACATCTTTACGAAATGAAGGGAAAGCAGCACGACTAGAAAAAATAATGCGCATATTCGCAGCATTATAGCAATGTGTCACAGAAGACGAAATTCTATCAGCAAGTGGTTGGATACTAGAACCCAGCGATGGAAGCTTAAGATAAATAGGGCACTGGGAGTGGGGCAAAGAATTTAGCTTTATTGAAGTTATCGACGTCGGATAATATGTGCAACGACATGTTCAGGATATCCGTTATTAACGAACATCTATTTAATTCTTATAAGTTCAGACTTCACTTTGCAGTCAGAACAAATCATCAGCGCACGATGCGTCAGTGTTTTAATGAGGTTCCTCTTTCTAGATTTGGGGGCAAAAGATATATATAAAAATTAGTTCCTAGACTGAAGATTGCGTTAGCATGAAACATCGATGTCTCTAGGTATTTAAATATTTAATATTTATTTAAAAAATATTATTGTTTATCAGCCCCCCTTCCCACAAGAGCTGGGCACTTTCGAGTAGCTTTAATAACAAGCAGTACTAATAGCTATATGCGAGATCCGAACACCGGTTCGAAGGTCACTCTGAGCTGCCTGGTAAATAACGGCCACGTGTCGATATTTACAGTTAAAGTTATTCTGCATTTACTAATTAATTTGCGATGGCCCTTTGGTTAAGATCACCGACTACGAATCAGTGGCGATTTGTGTTCGGGGTTCGCGCCCACCGACCGTTGAAAAATTAGTTCCTAGACTGAAGATTGCGTTAGCATGAAACATCGATGTCTCTAGGTATTTAAATATTTAATATTTATTTTAAAAATATTATTGTTTATCAGCCCCCCTTCCCACAAAAGCTGGGCACTTTCGAGTAGCTTTAATAACAAGCAGTACTAATAGCTATATGCGAGATCCGAACACCGGTTTGAAGGTCACTCTGAGCTGCCTGGTAAATAACGGCCACGTGTCGATATTTACAGTTAAAGTTATTCTGCATTTACTAATTAATTTGCGATGGCCCTTTGGTTAAGATCACCGACTACGAATCAGTGGCGATTTGTGTTCGGGGTTCGCGCCCACCGACCGTTGAAAAATTAGTTCCTAGACTGAAGATTGCGTTAGCATGAAACATCGATGTCTCTAGGTATTTAATATTTATTTAAAAAATATTATTGTATATATATATATATATATATATATATATATATATATATATATTTCTATTCATGTATCCATATGAAATCTTATAAAGAGATATAATTTTTATGTATCAATTTTCAGTATTTACTTAAACAGTGCTCGATACGTAAGTAGAGCTAGGTAGTAGGCAATGAAAATATATTTATGGCAATTAAGCTATACAGAGGTTCCCGCGTTTCATTCCCGGGGGAAATCTTCAGGCTAAAATTCATTTTTGCCTGAAGATTCCCCCGGGGATGAAACGCGGGATCCTCTGTGTAGCTTGATTACCATAAATATATTTTCATAGCTTACTATATATGTATATATATATATATATATATATATATATATATATATATATATATATATATATATATATATATATATATATATATATGTATATATATATATAAGCTAATCTCATAAACTAATTAACTGATTATACTGAACTCTAGCAATACCTTCTAGAAAATACGGTAAGTAACATGGGCACATTATTTGTATTTTTAATATTAACATTTAAGGCTGTATATATATGACAATTTTTAAATTTAATTTTTATATTTTTTATGGGGTGATCATTATAAATATTGGAATATATATATTGTTTCGGCAATCCGCTCAATAAGATGGGAACATTATTTTTTGTAAACCCTTACCACTTAGGAAGTGCGCACAGCAAAACTAACTCCAAATACTATTAATCTCCTAAACCAATGAACGTACTATTATGAATTTTAGAATATATATTCCAAAACATATACCACAACATGGTCACAATATTATTTGTAAATGTTTACATTGGGTGGGGGGTATATATTTATAAAAAAAATGTTTATATTCATTATTAGTTGCACATCATCCTTTTTTTTAATATACAGGGTGGTCAGCCAACATCCGGAATAACATATAATGATTGAAAATGTGTGTTTATTAAGAATGAAAAGTATTTGCATGAGACATTGCTTCATAACATTGTTTTTATTCTTTCCTCTGTCATATTATTTACTCTACCCTTTCCAAATTAAATCACAGCTCCCACACAATACCTAAACGCCCTACAGGCTTTGGACACCTGCCTCTAGGCAAGTTAGCCATGGCGTTGATGATGTCAATCCTCAGTTAGTTGACAGTAGTGTCTGCATGTTTGTTTAGCTGTCTCACAAGTACGCCCCATACATAATAGTCACAAGGATTCAAGTCTAAATAGCTAGAAGACCAGATCTGCTTTGGCAAGAACCTGTTCAGAGTCTCATCACAGCAACCCTGGACTGAAGTGGGCGTGTGAGCAGGAGCTCGGTATTCTTGGAAGATTCATGGCTTACCTGAAGATATCTTAACAATCCATGGCTTACCTGAAGATATCTTAACAATCCATGGCTTCATAATACTCTTCATGACATCTAACTAGACCTCCTTCGTTACAGTCCTACCTTTGTCAAAGAAGTCGGCAAGCATTATATCCCCTTCACTTGATATAACCTCAATAAGATGGAATCGAACAATACACTTGGATTTGTCAATCACAGGAACATCATATGCGTCCTTACAAATCAATGTATTATTTTCATGATTTATTTTTGAATCAACATAGAATATCCCTGTGATTCAATGAAATGATGAGCAGCTCAAATCTCCCAATTCTCTTTTTCCTGATTGACTCTGACGATATCTGCCTCAACTTACTTACTTCGCTGTTATTTCAGAGATCTTCAGGGATAACACATAGGACCGTTGTCTTATGCGCATTCAGCCGTGTCACCGATGGACGAGCTAGGATCTGCATCGATAAGGATCTGATTCTGTTCCAGGAAGTCCCTATTCCCCTTGCGAACCTCTGATTTGTCGTGTGTTTTTCTCTAAGGAGTCGGGAACCCATCCCCAACCTCACCGAATACTTTGAAGTTATTCGCAATATCACACACCGTTGATTTCAAGGAAATAAGAAACTTAACAATCTCTTTGCGTGCGAAATCACAACGTAGGAGCACAGTTATGGCAGTACAGCGTTCATGTTTATAGGCCACTTTGTTCAATTTGTTCTTAGTTTTACAGTGTGTTGTCATACAAATCTGAAACAAGAAAAATAAACAATAAATCTAATATGTTTTTTTTTATTTTATGCAAAGTTAAAGTCAGTCCTGATTTTAGTGTACAACCTTGTATATTCTCGGCAACCTTGTCAGTACTATTAGCACGACGTATTTGTAAACTTTACCATTTTTTGTCAGTTACTTATGAATTGCGACTAATTCGAACAAATAAAACATATGTTCAAGCATAACTCAATCTAAGAACTAAAATATATTCTGGCATAACTTATATAAGAAATTACTTTACAAAAACATGCTAGTGTTCTAATTTACTATTCCATTCTATTGATTCCCATGTTGTATTCACTTTTACTCAAGCAAATGTCGCCTAGGATATGCGCTAATTTGTAGCGCCATTTTATTCTCTGGCGTTTTACGTTGTCTCTTCTTTCAATTTCGTACCAGAAAGACCGATGATATCTATTTCCCCTTCGGAGGTGATCAGCCACACCCAGTTAATAACACTTCTCCCCGGTCCTGACTGATGAAATTAGAATAATATATCCTCATAGATATATGTTCTATTTCCAAATTCTATACAAAGCTTCTTAGTTCGATATAAAGATCCCCAAATCTTGCTAGATTGTCCTCACGTCCGTAATGATGCCCGTGAAGACCACAGATTGTATCTGTAAAAACATAGTGAATATAATAACAAATATGAGAATACTAGTCTATAAGATTGAAATAATCCAAATTATAAATCTTTTCCTT
>OY744519.1:198701272-198746272 GCA_963556195.1 Sepiola atlantica | reverse complement strand
ATAACATTAATATATACTAAAAGAGATTCAGTGTTTCATTTTTCATATATATATATATATATATATATATATATATATATATATATATATATATATATAGAGAGAGAGAGAGAGAGAGAGAGAGAGAGAGAGAGAGAAAGAGAAATGTGATACTTAGAAGGCAATACAATGCAGAGGTGTGACGGATAGACACAATCTGTTCATTAATCGTCTCCGTCTAACGCTAATTACAACAATGGAAGGAAGGTAATTCAATTCAGTTGGTCTGTCTAAAGTGTTTAAATCACTATTAAATTTAGTTATTTCTAATTGTTAGGCTAAAATATTGTTATAACAAATGTATTTCTTTCCTTTTTTCATTTTTTTTTAATTAATGTTATAGGGTATTATTCTCTCCGGGGTTGTTCTGGTATTTCATCCCTCTTATTATTATTATTGTTATTATTATTATTGTTATTGCTATTGTTATTTATTTACTTTGTTTTTAACTGTTATTATTATTATTTATTAATTTATTTTATTTTTATAGTTATTATTATGTATTTATTATTTTTTACTGCTATTATTATTATTTATTTATTTATTTTAAAATGTATTTATTTATTTTCCCTTCGGCATGTAATGTCGCTTAACTATTAATGTTGTAAATTGAATGTTCACGCGTGGGCAGTCTCGACATTTCTTATTAATTCCTTATATTGTTTTAATAATCTCTTTATTTTTATTTATTTATTTATTTAACTATTTATTCATTCGATGTCTTGTAGTATTATTATTATTATTATTATTATTATTATTATTATTATTATTATTATTATTATTATTATTATTATTATTATTGATACTATTAACATCATCATTATATATTATTATAGGTAATGTTGTTTTTTTGTTAGGTTAAGTTATTACTATTATTAGTTTATAGACTTTAATATTTTTTTAAAATTTTATTTATTCATTTATTTATTTTTATTTATTTTTATTTATTTTTATTTTATTTATTTATTTTTAAATTTATTTATTTACTTGTTTATTTTAACCATTTAATTATCTATTTTTTCATAATTATTATTATTTATTTATTCATTTATCTTTATCTATTCATTTATTTAATGTATTTTTTTTATTTAAAAAAAAAATTTCCCAGTTATTTATTTGTTCATTTATTTATTTATTTATTTATTTTTGGTTGAGTGAGTATTTTACCTATGTTGTTATATTATTTGTTATTATTATAAGGTGATGTTTTTTGTTAGATTATTAGTTATTAGTATTCATGTAAGGGTTAAATTAAGATAACATCGATACAACAAGAGTGAGATGTGAAACTATGTCCGACTAGAAATGATGATCCTAATTCGAGTCGGTGATTTATTTGCGGAGATAGTTTTGCTATTAGTATCGATTTTTTTATTCGAAGGTTGCCAACGATTCTCTCCGTAGCTAGGATATAATCTTGAATGATTTGCGTGGATGTGCTTGTTGAAGGAAGAGGTGCGTGTTTGCAGGTGCTCCTTGACTCTAATATGTAGGGGCCTCACCGTACTACCAATGTATATTTTGTTGCATGTGGTGCACTGTAAACGATATACAGTGTAATTACGGTGGCATTTGTCTGTGGTGTTCATGGGCAGTTCGCCAGGGTGCAGGGAGTATTGTTGTAATTGGTGTTCCGTGTTGTCAATTGTTGTCGTAGAGAAAGACCGGTGTGTGTAAGTTGAATATCGAGTGTCTCCTTTCTTATAGCTTTGCGGATAGCTGTGGTGATCCTGTCGTTGAAATGCGGCAACTTCAGGAAGCAGGTGTTGGAAAGAGCGTGTTGCGTCCGTCTTCGGGGTTTCCGGAGGTTCCTAAGGCGTTCAATGATGGGTGTAGGGTATCCATTGGTCTCTAGTACCTGCTGGAATTTCGCGCTGTAGGTGGTTTTGTCAGCCTCAATGCTGCATTTCTTACGGATGCGAGTTAGCTCATTCCTAGCATAGCTTATGTTAGCCTCATGTATTATATATATATATATACATATATATATATATATATATATATAGATATATATATATATATTAGTATTATTTTAGACATATTGACTTTTTTCAAGAAAATTCATTTGGTAAATATAAGTTACAATAGTGCTCAAGAAAATCTTATTTTTAATCAAACTTAAACATACATATGTGTTTTTTGGATTACATCGACAAGTCGATGTTACAGTTGCTTTTAATTTTTCAATAGCCATTATTTCACTATAGTTTGTTAGTATGTTGGCGTTGGCAAAGCTGCATAGACCGAATCTTCGAATGGTCAATTATACCCAAACAACAAACACACACACACACCCACAAACACACACAAACACATTAATAATTAATAATAAGGGCACGTAAAGATTCAGAATAGGTGCACGCAATAGGGTTTAATGAGAGATTCGGAATATCGGCACATAAAAATTCGGAGTAGGAGACGCGCAAGGACTCGGAATAGGGGCACGTTAGGATTCGGAATGATGCCACAAGGATTCGGCATAGACAAGTAAAGATTCAGAATAGGACACGTAAGTATTTTTCCATAGACACGTAAAGATTTCGGCCTAGGGGAACGTAAGTATTCGGAATAGGGGCACGTGAGGAATCAACATAGGGGCACGTAAGGATTCGGAATAAGGGCACGTAAGGGATTCGGGAAGATTCAGAATAGGTTCACGTAAAATGTTTGATAAGGGCACGTAAGGATTTGCATAGAGACAAGTAAATATTCGGAATAGGGGAACGTAAAAATACGGCATAGGGACATGTAAGGATTCGGAATAAGGGAACGTAACGGTTTCGGAATAGACACGTAATAGAATAGGGGTACATAATGGTTCGGAATAGGGGCACTAAAATGTTTGGAATGAGATCACCTAAAAATTCGAAATAGTATTCGGAATAGGCACGTAAATATTCGGTATAGGGGCACGTAAATCAAAAAAGATTTTGAATAGAGGCACGTATAGATTCGAGATTAAGTGTACGTAAGTTCATAATAATACGTAATGGTTCGGAATAAGGAACGTACGGATTCGGAATAGGCACGTAAATATTCGGAATAGGCACGTAAAGATTCGAAAAAAAAGCCACGTAAGGATTCGGAATAGGGGCACGTAAGGATTCGAAATAGAAAAGTTATGATTTAGAATAAGAGCACGTAAGGATTCTGAGTAGATACAAGTAAATAATTCGGAATAGGGGCACGTAAGGATTCGGAATAGAGACAAGTGATGATTTGGTATAGGAACACGTAAGGATTCGAAATAGGGGTAAGTAAAGATTCAGAATAGAGACACGTAAAAATGGAATATGGGTACGTTAGGATTCGGCATAGATTCGGAATAGTGGCAGAGAAAGTTCGGAATAGACACATAAGAATTCGGATTAGGGGCACTTAAGAGTTTAGAATATAGACCAGTAAGGATTCGGAATAAGTTTACGTTAGAATAGAGACAAGTAAGAATTTTGATTGAAGACACGATTGGAATATAGGCACGTAAGGATTATGAATAATGCCACCTAAGGATTCGGAATAGGGGCACTTAAGTGTTCGGAATAGATACGTAAAGATTGGAATAAGGATACGTCAGGATTCGGCATAAGGAAACGTTACAATTCTGGAGCACGTAAAGATTCAGAATAAGGGCATGTAATAGGGACACTTAAGAGTTCAGAATAGAGACATGTAAGGATTCGGAATAGAGACCAGTAAGGATTTGGAATAGGGGCACGTAAGGATAAGAGGTTAGACTAGTAAGGATTCGGAATAGTTGCGCGTAAGGGTTGTGAATAGGGGTTCGTAAGACTCTGGAATAGAGGGCACGTACGGATTCAGAATAGGGGCACGTAATGGTGTTTAATAGGGGTACGTAAGAATGATTAATCAGGCACGTAAGCATTAATCATAGGGACACATCAGGATTCGGCAAAAAGACAGGTAACGATTAGGCAGACGGATTCAGAATAAGGGCACGTAAGAATTCAGAATAGGTGCACGTAAGGATGTATAATAGGGGTACGTAACGATTCGGCATAGACGCACGTGATAATTCGGAATAGGAGAATGTAAGCATTCAGAATAGAGGTATTTAAGTTTGGAACAAGGAAGCGTTACGATTCGGAATAGGAGCAAGTAAAGTTTCTGAATAGGGACACGTAATAATTCGGAATATGGGAATGTAAGGTTTTTAATAGGGGTGAGTAAGCATGTTTTATTAGGCACGTAAGCATTTATGTTAGGGACACATAAGGCATAGGGCAAGTAAGGGTTATGAATAGGATTACGGCATGACCGCACGTGATAATTCGGAATAGGAGCACGTAAGGATTAGGAATAAATACCAGTCAGGATTCGGAATAGAAACAAGTAAATAATTCAGAATATGGGCACGTAAGAATTCAGAATAGAGACACGCAAGGATTCGGAATAGGGACACGTAAGGGTGTTTTATACGGGCACGTAAGAATCTGGAATAGGGGTAGATGATTCAGAATAGAAGCACGTAAGTATTCGACATAGGGACACGTAAGAATTCAGAATAAGTGCAAGTAAGGATTAATAGGGGCACGTAACGATTCGGCATAGCTACACGTGATAATTCGGAATAGAACCACGTGAGAATTCGGCATAGAAACACGTAAGCATTCGGATTATGGGCACGTAAGAATTCGGAATAAGCAAACGTGATGGTTTTTAATAAGGGTGCGAAATAATCTGGCATAGGGACACGTTACAATTCGGAATAGGGGCACATAAAGATTCGGCATAGACGAGTAATGGTTTGGAATAAAGGCAAGTAAGTATCTGCCATAGAGGTCACGTGAAATAGGGAAACGTAATGATTCAGAATAGAGCGCATTAATATTCGAAATAGAGACATGTAAGGATTTGTCATAAGAGTACGTAAGGATTTAGCATAGGGGCACGTAAGTATTCGAAATAGGGGCACGTAAAAATTCGGCATAGGGACACGTTAGGATTCGGAATAGGAACACGTAAGTATTTATAATAGGGATACATAAGGATGTTGAATAGGGGCACGTTAGGATTCGGCATAGGGGCACGTAGAGATGTTTAATAGTGAAGGTTTTGATTCGGAATAAAGACACGCATTATTCGACATATGGACACGTAAGGAATCAGAATATGGATTCGGCATACGGGCACGTAGTTATCTTTAATAAGACACGTAAGGATTCGGAATAAAGGCACGTAGGGATTCAGCATAGGGTTTAGTACGTATTCGAAATAACGGCACGTAGAGATTCTGAATAGGGGCACGTACGGATTCAGCATAGGGACACGTATGGATTCAGAATGGAAGCACGTAAGAATTCGGCATAGGGGCACATAAGGAATCGGAATCGGGGCACGTAAGAATTCGGCATAGGGACACGTTAGGATGTTGACGAAAGATACGTAAGGAGTCGGCAAAGGGACACGTAGAGATTCGGAATAGGGGCACATTAGGGTTTGGAATTATTTGTATGGATGATGTTAGTGTTAGTTGTTAGTATTTTGTATTAGTTCGGCATAACGACTACCTTGATTAACACATCAAAGAGAAATGTAATTTTACTTGCATACGACGTATATATTGGACAAAAAATTCCGGTAGAAATGCCGAATAAGAAACGTGACGTGAACTTAGTTCCCCGATATTATTGTAAAATCCATAATAAAATAATGTTTACTTCCATGGGATTTCGAGTTAAATTTTCATCCATAATATTTTACTAGAATCTTGTATAGAGCCTCGTTTTGAATTTGGTCTCCAGATAGAGAGACAAGCAACGACTCCACATTCATATTCTAGCTTAGTTGTAATTTCTTTCAATTATTTGTTTTATTAATTCTTTTCATGTTAATTCAGCTCGTCTTAATTTTACCGTTTTTTTCCCTGCAAATTATTCCATTATTCTTTATTTCAAGTTTGTGTTCTTGTACTATTTTTTTCTATAATTATTTTCGCTTTTTCTATCATTTATACGTTCTTCATATGTGGAATTATTTTTATTAATTGCTTCTATATTTTCCTGCGTTATTACGTATTTCTCAGTTTCCTGTAGAGACCCGGACGGGACAATTCAATGTATAATAACATTTATAAAATATAGACATAATAATAAAATAGAGCGGAATGCTGTGGAAAGTCTACGGTGTTTTCTACATTAATCTGTATAGTTAACTGTTTATATTAATGTTCCTGTTTAAATAATAAATGTCTGTCAGCGCGAAGAGAAAAATAGACACAAACAAGTAATTGCCGCCATGTTGTTGGCTATCGTTTCGGCTCCTCTCAACAGGACACCCAATAATGGCGGATCCTTTTTCCACCTTTTATTTTGTGAGGTATACACACTTTATGCTGAAGCGGTTACGATGTTCGATAGGTCGATAACAATCTTCCATCGTTTCGCTGGCCAATCATTGCCTCTTTTTAGCCAGATGTAATTGCACGCCATCTTAACAGTTTCTTGTTGTTTTGATGCAAATTATCCCAACATGACTCTTTCTTTCTTCCGTAAAAATAGTCGAAATTGTTAGCTTAATATTATTTAAATAAATAAAACGAACATGTCTCTTCTTTATATTTTTATTTAATAGTGTAGCGATTTAATTCTAAGGTTTCTGATTTTTTTAGATTGATACTTTTTATAATTTCGATTGTTCGGACAACTACACCGACGCTTTAATATCCGGCCTTCTTCAGGTGTATCTTTTCGAACTCGGGAATATTTCTGTCGAACTCGGGAATCTGGACAGAATTTCAAACTGAACCCTTTATTTAATCCGTCAGCCATGATAGGGATGAGAGCATTGAAAATGAACACTGTAGTCCAAATAATCGACATTATACAAATGTAATTTTTATTTATATTTTACGGTAAAAATAATTTTCCACTAAATGATCTTTAAAGCAATAAAACAAATGGCACTTTAAAAAAAAACTTATTTATTTTTAATTTAATTATTTTAGTCGACAGTATGACATTATTGGATTTGGGGACATTTTATTTGAAAGCTTAAGTCTAAATTGTTACATTTACGACGTCAGCTTAATGCCCAATTACCACTTGGATCAGAGGACCTCATTTTAAATGGGTGTGAATGGTTATAATGTACGTATAAGTGTGAAATGGCCTAGCGTAATATTATTAAAGTAGCGATAACTGTGGAAGTTCCACGATGTTTTTTCTTATATAAATCTGTATAATTAACTGTAAGTAATAACATTCCTATTGGAATTATAAACGTTAGTCGCCGTCAATACTATTAAAAAATGACTCTTTAGTTCACTATGCAATTTAAGACTTCTGTGCTATCTTTCAATGCTCAATTCAAAATAGGTAGTAGAGTATCTGTTCTGTTGTAATTATACAATGTTTGTTGGGGTGACATCACTCTTTTCAAAAGGTGATTAGGAAAATATTAATGCAGTAGCTTTATGGCCGCCAGCTATTAAGGCATTGCATTAAAGTTCGATTTTCAAGTCTTTAAAATATAAATTAGAATTTTATTTGAGTATAAAAATTACAATGTAAGACTGATTAATAAATGCAATCCAAAATGTGTGCAAAAATAAGAATAAACAAGGTGCGCATGCGTGGTCCCCCTCTGTATGTGACGAGTATAAAATGCAATAAATTTAGGCAATTTGGGGCATTTCTGACCCCCCCCCCCTTTTACCCCCTGGGGGCGCTAACCAGAATGTTTCTGATGTCAAAGATGCTTATTTTATATCCAGAACAATTGCCTCTACACTTTGGCTAAGTTTCAGAAAAATTCGATGGATGGATCAAACGTTATGGGAGAAAAGGGTCATTTTTTATGGGGGCTTTTGACCCCCTGGGGGCGCGAACCAGATTTTTTCCAAGGTCAGCGATACTTCGTTTCTATTAGGAACAATTGCCTCCACATTTTGTCCAAGTTTCAGAGAAATTGAATGGATGGATGAAAAGTTTTGGGGCAAAAAATGTCATTTTCGGCCATGTTGGGGCTTTTTGACCCCCTAGGGGGTAAACCAGATTTTTTTTTTTAAATCGAAGAATGTCACATTCTTAGCTGACCAAAGTTACAACTTCATGCAAAATTTCAGAGAAATTTCAGAAAAATTGTAATGTATGGCTCAAACGTTATGGGAGGAAAGGGTCATTTTTTGCCATTTTAGGGGCAATGTGACCCCCTGCAGGCGCGAACCGGATTTTTTCCAAGGTCAGCGATACTTCATGCAAAATTTCACACACACGGACACACACACGGACACACACACGGACGGAAATGCCTCAAAACATAGGTCTCCCAATTTTTTAAATCGGGGGACCAATAAGCGAGATATTCAAATAATTGAACGGCAGAAGGAAATGTTTATTTCGACCCTTCATTTTTTAATTTAAATTATTTTGTAATTAGAAAAGTTTTTTAAAGTTTTAATTATAAATAAGGATGTAATACATGGGAGGGTTACCCCCAGACACCCTTAAAACGGAAGAGGTAATTCCTGGGAGGACGCTCTTATGACTACAGAACCGTCGTCTCAGTGATTAGCTTTTCCTCTTTTATTGTGGGGGCAGTGTATTATGTGTAATCTTGTCATGAGACCACACTTCTAGGCATTACCTCTTTTTTTGAAAAGAGGACAGTGCAAGGTATAGTAGTTCGCTATGCATACTAGCAAAAATATGTGATCGGATAGAGTATATAATTACTAGTACATATAAATGAAGAATACTTCTAAAACGTCGTTTTGAATAAGAAAACGTTCATTTGATGAGGAATCTGGGAATTGATTCTATCAGCATTTTGTAATTTTCTTTACTGGTTCGCGTGAACCGATGCGAAACTTTAAAAATTCCACAACGGCTCACGCTCCATTTATCTGATTCCTTATCATATTTATACGTAATTAGGTTTTCCGGAAGTAGGCAGTTAAAGACAAAAATGCCCGTCATGCATTGCGATAATAGCTTAGAGAATAAATAAATGAGATTAGTATAAATAGTTGATAACAAAAACTGGAATGTCTTAATATCAGATCGCCTTCTTCAATGCACAACTGTTAATCTTTGTTAGACGTCAGCCATATTGTATTTGTTTGTGTTTTCCTTTATTTTTCGTCCGTTTCTTATCCGACGATCATTTCGGGCTTGTCATTTTTGTTTCTTTGTCTTCATCCCACCCGAAAATTTACTACTTAAAACATAGACGCCAGGTGGCACGAAGCGCTTACTTTGCACAACTTTTATTTCCTATCTTTTTTTTTAGTTTTAGGGTTAGTGAGCCCAATGGATACAGTCGCGGCTTATGGAATCGCATATATCGAGGTCAAATCCTCAGGGATTGTTGTACTTTGCTCACTAAATAGGTTAGCAGAGCTACAAATGTTAAAGTAGGGTGCTTATGCTGTTTACGTACTCGGATATATTTTAGATAGTAGTTTTAAGTTAAATTCAATTATTACGGTATCTTGTGTGCATTGAATTGTTAGGTGTAATCGCAGAATAGTTAATAAGAACACCCATCTTCCCATGTTAAGAATGGTTATCTAAATAATCACCTTATTATTTATTTCAGCCTGGTCTTTAAACTGCACAAGTACCAAAAGTAGCACCCAGCTATTTATAAACAGCAACATTGTGCACAGTTAATAAGTGACACTTAAGTTAATTACTTAATTATGTGATTTATTTACCTTGTCTCCAAGTGGTATGATCGAAAACAGATGAACTTTTGACAAGCAAACGCTGAAGTGCACCATTGCCTACAAAACTGCCTGTGTAGCTCTGTCGGTATTCTCTGGTAGGGACGCCTCAGGCAATGAGAAAGTAACTAACCACTTTCTCAAACAGAGAATGTAGCCTGCGAGGCTAGCCCTTTTAGGACTTAACAGAATCATACGTCACCCAGACAGAAGCAAGCCCACTGGCAGACTGATTGTCGAAGACGTATCATCCACTGGTATGAACAAAACATTAGCGTGTGCAAAGTAATAAGTTTACTACATATGAATATACTAAATAATTCGTTTTAATTATAAACGAGAGCAACCGTGATTTGAGAAATATATATTCTGCTTAATAATTGATATACATGTAGTGAGATCATATAGTTTCGTACTTAACTAAAGATTTCTTCATAATGGCGATAATTTTTTAAGCCCTCCGTTCAGTCTAGAGAGACTATGGATACCCCTATAAGGGGCTGGCTGCCCGTGTAATTATGAAGCAAGGGTTGCGCAATCCTGAGTCGGCACTGCTTGATTCCAATGGCAAGCAGTTCAAGACGACTGGAAACAATGCCGAGATAAACAGAGAGCACATACAGCACCTGGTAGTACCAAATGGTCACCCATTTAATACTGGCCAGACTCGACGTCGCTTAACTTCGGTGATATAACGGGAACCGGTGTGTCAACGTGATTGTGCCGTATCGGGCGATAATTATTAAATAAAATAAGGTTACTCTCGGTTACTAATCACACTCAGAAAAGTGTTATTAATTAAATCTGAAGATTCTAGCATTGAAGATTAATGAACATTTGCCGAGCGAAACGCAAAAAAAATGCTCTGTAATCTGTATATTTTCAGACTACTATATTGATGGTGTCCTAAAGTCTGGAAACATAAGATAATGTGATATAAAGTGAAGGAAATAAAGTGAACTATCGGACTCTACTTTGTTCGGCTCGGTCCTAGGAACTACACTCCCCTAGTCATGTGTACATTCTTCGGATGGCAATTTGGTGTCTGACCGATCCCATGAGGGGCAAGTATATGAGAATGCTGACGGATTACTTCTCAGCTCTTTTTGCACACAATCGAAGTATTCTAGAGGGATATCTGTATTTTTCCACCTTCTGGTCAAGTCAACATCTTGCTACAGTGGGAGGAAATTAAATCACAACTGATTTTTTTACCAATGTATCTAGATTTTGACGGCTAACCTCTCTCACACACTCTCTCTCTATATATATATATAATTATCTCTCTTTCTCTTTCTCTCTCTCTCTCTCTCTATATATATATATATATGTATATATATATATATATATATATATATAATAGTTGTTACCGTAAATCTCGACAATAATAAAGAATTACTAAAAGACCTGTTATTGATTATATATTAAAACATGGAGACTTTTGTTAAATCCTTAATTAATATTTGAGCATTATCAATCTTCCCCAAAGACTAATTAAGAACCTTTTTTTCAAATTCCCAACAGTTCTAAATCATTTATCGCTGTAATAACATTCAATACCAAGTTCAAATCAGATTATATCAATAGATGTAGACACGGTATACAAATTCTCCTCAGTTTACATTATAACAGCATTTTACTCAGTAAATGAAGTGTATGAGCAGCCTTGTGGTTTTACAACGTGGTTCGTGTCTGAAAGCATATATATATATATATATATATATATATATATATATATATATATATATATATATATATATATATATATATAGATGTAGATAAGTAATTAGACCAACAATTTCAAAAAACGCAATATTTATTAAATCAGCAATTGTTTCAAAATTCAACATTAAGTAAGTATAAGTAAGTTCGGTTGAAAAAGTTCCATTTTGTGAATTTTGATATTCAAATCCAAGTAAGAGTTCGTTGGCAGTATATGAATAACCAAAAATATAGGAATATAAATGATCAAGTAATTTGCAAGAAAGAATGCCAAAATAAAGAAAGACGACGTGTCAAAAACCATTATTTTACTTTCTGGGCTGAGTAAGAAAGTGGTGGTAATTGTTCAAATCGAGAGCGCCGTAATGAAGTAAATATATATATATATATATATATATATATATATATATATATATACATATATATATTTACATTTTGATTATTAGCGGGGGTGTAGAAGTACTAAGTTAAGTACGCAGGCGCGATGCTACCCTACTCGGTGAGACGGACCTGCAGATTTTGTTAGATAATCCATCTAAGAGACAGAAACTCCGATGTAAAACCTGCAATTTACATCATCTCTAAGTTATCTTGCTTCAGCGTGTCACTGAAAACAGACTTGGTGAAGAAGACGTTCTCTGCGTGTTGTCAAAATGCAGAGCATGGTCATCTACATGTACATATATTCTAACAAAACATACGGCGATGAAGACCTGTAAAAATAGTCCGGGTCCGCTGAACAATATGCGTTACCATAATCGGACACTACAATCTTTGTAGGGATGGCTTTATTGTGTAAAGAAGTGACACTCATCATGTATATAAATATAATTATATTTGATGGCATATCTTACACTGAATGATTATATATATATATATATATATATATATATATATATATATATATGTATACGATTCCCTATATACAAAGTAAAATTCCTCCCTAATTATTACCTAATTGTCTATGGCCGAGGAGTTAAGACTCTTGACTACAGGTCAGTGGCGATTTGTGATCAGGGTTCGCGCCCGCCGACCGTTGAGAATTAGCTTCCTGCACTGAAGATTTCGTTTGCATGAAACATCGATGTCTGTAGGTATTAAAATGATTAATATTTATTTATAAATATTATCATATATATATATATATATATATATATATATAGTTACCTATGAAAATATATTTATGGTAATTAAGCTACACAGAGGCTCCCGCATATCATCCCCATGGGAAATCTTCAAGCTAAAGTGCACAGAGTTATTTTTGCCGGGTGTTTCTATATACACGGCTCGCAAGTTAACCAATCAGAGTATTTGTTGTTCTCTCAGTCAATCGTTTGGCTTCCTCTGTGTAGCTTAATTGTCATAAATATATTTTCATAGCTTAATACCTAGCTTTACTTACGTATCGAACACTGTTGATACATAACAAATTATATCTCCTTATATAATTTATGTGGATACATGAAATAGTAATATATATATATATATATATATATATATATATATATATATATATATATATATATATATATATATATATATATTGTCATTACTATGGGTGAGTTTTATATTTTCTGACTATTCTGTTTTTAAATATCCGACAAAGTTAACTGAAAACAGCTAGGTATCTTATTTTCTCTTACAACTGTTTGTGTCAGGTCCTTTGGTAATTTGTATCCTCATCACTTACGTATATATATATATATATATATATATATATATATATATATATATATATATATATATATATGTGTCTGTGTGGGTGTGGGTGAGAGAGAGAGTGTGTGTGTGTCTTACGATTGATATAGATAGGTCCTCTTTAGTATTGTATGAAATTTTCAGCGGTGAAAATCGTCTAATATTATTCTGCAAGATTTGAATGTAGTTTTTATGTTAAGGTGTTAAACTGCTTATAATATAATACGGCTGCAACTATAAATACAAAGGAGTAGAATGCATATGTATTGGATGACGTTTCTTGTGGATGGCATGTATTTGTTAATGCATTGGCTTGCATTAAATACTCAACCGCATGTATGTACTGTATGTATATATATATATATATATATATATATATATATATATATATATATATATATACATTGTATAAATGATCAAAAGGTTTTTAAATATGTATATATGCATATATATATATACATTTATAATATAATATATTCAATATATAATATATAATACATATAGGTAATATATAATATATATATATATATATGTATATATATATATATATATATATATATATATATATATATATATATATATATATATATATATATTAATAATGAAGATTATGTATCTGTCAGTCTCTCTGTCTTAAGCCGAAACTCCATCAGAGTAATATTACTATTTACTTAGTCTGCCAGCTTCTATATATACTACTACAAATACCGCCGTAAACACTATGCGCATTTCTCAATTTACATAATTAATTGCTGTTAAACTTATAATAAATTAGTAGTCGCAAATATACACTCATGATTGTTTTCTTCAGATTTCCACATGTGTTTACGCTATTTTGCTCACTGATAATCTTACTTATAAATCATAATTATTTATTTTCTTATTTTCATATATATATATGAAATGAGTTACGCAGTTAATCTATCTACTGCGAAAATGATTAAACAGCCGGCGGCACTCCATTGAATCGGTTACCTCCCTCTGATTATTCAGTATGGACGCAAGACGGGCGCGTTATTTAAAATGTAAACAAAACGCTGACATTTATCGTGTTACTTTTACTCTGATTTTGTTCATTAAAACGTTCTGAGTGTGTTTATTGTTTTAATCTTATAAGCCATTAGGTTTTAAAACACAAATTTATTGAACTAATTCGTTTAACTAAAATAATAATGGATTTAAAAATTAATATGTAAAAACACACACACATTATGATGAATTTAGTTTAGGTAAACTTTTTTTTCGAGATCATTTAAAAACCTATTCGTGTTTACTGTATTTGATTTTTTAATACTTTCATTTTAGGTACACCTTTTTCGATTTGAACAACTTCCAATATTATCATTTTTCAACTGCGTTTATGATTTCGATTTTACCTTATACGCTGTAAAGCTTTTATTTACAAACTGTTTTTATTATTCCGTGTTCTATTGATTAAAATAAAATATGTGATCTTTTCTTTTCTGTCAACAAAAAAATTAAAAGATTGTACTGGAAAATTATATAACTTATTACAGAATCAAATTGTTTAATAAAAAAAGGTAATTTAACAAAACATACATTCAAATTAATTTTATTTACGTAAACTTTCTTTCCGATAGCACTTAAATAACTAATCGTGGTCATGTATTTGATGTTTATGCTTTTTTTACTGTAGGCCCACACTAATTTTGACCCCGTCGTTAGCGTTAGTGTCAGGGTCAAACTGTGGGTTAGGGTTAGGGTTTACAGTTAGGGATAGGGTCATGGTCAAAGGTAGCGCGGGTCCTACAGTAAAAGAGTACCGATATTGTTATTGTTTTATTTTAGGTACACCTTTTCTTCCTATTTGAAAAATACTGTTCGCTGTATTAAGATTTTTAAATTGTTGATTTCTACAAATTTACTGACTCAAATTGTTTAATAAAAATAATAATTGATTTAAAAATTACTATTTAAAAAAAACACACATTCTAATTAATTTAATTAAAGTAAACTTTTCCTCGAGAGCATTTAAATAACTAATCGTATTCGCTGTATTTGATTCTTTTACTGTTTTACTTTAGGTATTGAAAAACTTCCAATATTATCATTTTTAACGACCTTAAGTGTGTTTAATATTTCGGCTTTACCTTATACGCCGTAAAGCTTTCATTTAAAACTGTTTATTATCAATGTCTAAGCACTCAAGAAATATGACTGGGACTCCATCAGTTTACGGGTGAGTGTTCATATCTGACGCGGCAACCTAGCAAAAATATGCGACCGAAGGGAGCATATATTTGCTAGTATATATAATAGATATGTATATAATATTATGTACATATAATATATATAATATATATATATATATATATATACTATAATATCTATATATATTATATATATATGTTGTATAAATGATCAAAAGGTTTTTAAATATGTATATATATATATATATGTAATATATACAATATATTATATATATATTATATAATAGATGTAGCTGATATGTAATATATATATAATATATACATATATATAATAGATAATATGTATATAACATTATGTGCATATAATATGTATATAATATATATATATATATATATATATATATATATATATATATATACTAAGATATCTATACCTATAGATATATACTATATATAATATATATATATATATATATATATATATGTATATATATATTAATATATATATATATTCATATATATATATATATATATATATACATATAAATATATATATATATTCATATATATATATTCATATATATATATATATATATTCATATATATATATATTCATATATATATATATTCATATATATATATTCATATATATATATATATATATATATACGTCCATATATATATATATATAAATATATATATATATATTCATATATATATATATTAATATATATATATATATAGATATATATATTCATATATATATATAAATATATATATATATATTCATATATATATATATATTCATATATATATATATTCATATATATATATTCATATATATATATATATATATTCATATATATTCATATATATATATATTCATATATATATATATATATATATTCATATATATATATATATATATAAATTCCGATATATATTCATATATATATATACACATACATATATATATATATATATATATATATATATATATATATATATATACATATATATATATATATATATATATATATATATATATATATATATATATATATATATGTATATATATATATATATGTTATGGAATCAGACATATGGATACACATTCATGCCTGGTTTGATGTCCACCTCGAAATTTAGGAGCGTAGCATATAATCATCTCCGTCGGTTATACGCTTAGTGGGCACATGTGTTCGTTCACAGATATGCGTTATGCCTTCCCGTCATATTCCATCGCCAAAATAAATAAATAAATAAAATATTAAAAAATGGTAAAGAACAAACAGAATACGTTATTTAATATAAAATAATATTTTTATCTATACCAATATACATATAACATGCATCAATATAGACTGGTAAAATCCGTGTTTCTTTTCGTGGAGAAATAAAATAATACAATTTAGATGAACATATAGTGATTCTTAGTTATCCTGATTTTAAGGAATTTGGAGCAAAATTAACAAATAGCTATCTATCTATATCCAATTGCGTCAAGGAACGATGTCAGAGATTATTGCAGATACTCTATAAACCCTAACTTTTCAGTGGGCATGATAGAACCTGCTGGAGCCCATGTTCTCCTCAGACACATTTGAGCATCTTGTATTCCCAACCGGTCAGGCATTTAGTATCGGTCAGGCTCAACGTCGCTTACTTTCCGTGATTTAACAGGAACTGGTGTGTCAACGTGATTCAGTTCTTTTTAACTTAATATTTTTTTCTGGATAGCCCACCACTTACACGGCCAAGGTCCAATCGAAGTTTCTATATTATATTTATCGTCTACTGTGTAACAAATACCAATGTGTATTTATGTGTATATAAATAAATAAAAATCGGTCCCGTCTGAAAATTTAGCCAGCAAAATTATGCTTGCCACTTACCTCCGTACGCAACAATTTCGAATTGTAAGTGGAAGCGAGAAAGCAAATTTTGATAAGCAACGAAATCAACACCGACTGAAATAAATTCTGAAGGAAATCGTTCACTTTAAATAAAGTCAACATCGTTTACTTTTCAGGTCATCAGAAATAATAATAATAATTTAAATATGAAAAATCAAATCACTGGCTTAATTCTATAAAATTATATGAATATAAGCGGAACACTGGCGAAGCATATTTTTCCTGTCACATTTGACAGATATATATGTATATATATATATATATATATATATATATATATATATATATATATATACATATATATATATATATGTATATATATACATATGTATATATATATATATATGTATATGTATATATATATACATATATATATATATATATATATATGTATATGTGTATGTATATATATATATATATATATATATATATATATATATATATATATATATATATATGATGTTTTTCCTTACACAAAGGTTTAAGTAATAGCTCAAAAGTGTATAACTAGATCTGTCGTTCATTTTAATGTCATATAAATTTCAGAAAATGCAGGGAAACATTTTTCTGGATTGATTTTAATTTATTTAGATACAAATAAATACACATTGGCTTTTATTGTCGATTTTCAGCATTTAAATTCAGACATCATACTTATTAAAACACAGGCTATGTATAGAATTTTACTCTTATATTTTTGTTTCATTATATTATTATTTTATACTTCCCCTCAGGCAACGCCGGGACACGATTTCTGCTAGTAAAACATATCATGAAACTTACCCGAACAGATCTACGCATGAAGAAAATAAATTTTGTGACACGTACATTTAAACAAATGCATATCTTTTATATATTTACATTTTTCAATTTTGTTATTATATTGATGAAGTCCTATTAGTGTTATAACTGAATTGAGCACAAATATTTCTTGATAAAATAAATATTGAACATTGTTGATGCATTGATACACCTATGTTCAATATTAATTTCATCAAGAAAAAATATTTATGAATAGAAGAAGGTGCCGGGGCCTTAGTGGTTAACGACATGAACTGAATATCTGGGTGTGCTAAGTTCGAATCCATGTCGTTTAACAAAAAATATTTTCATCTAGGATGTTGGCAACCTTCACGTGGTCCGTCCAGTAAGTACATGATGTATTTTTCTGGAAAAGAATTCTGACCAGAATAATACCGGGGAAAACAATGCTAACAATAGAATCATCTGATCCATACGAAATGAATGAATGTATGTATAGAACAATATTATCTTTTTTTTGTGTGAAATAAAACGAAATAATATTTTGATTTCTCATGTAAAATCGGCTTTGTGTTGTTCGTGCAAATATATTGGTGGCTCGGGAAGCGACGATGTTTACGTGAATAAACAGACGGATTGACGACCTGGATATACCACATTTGAGTCAAGTCCGTTCCATGGTATCACTTTCACTTAGGAATGTTGGTAACCTTAACGTGGTCTCTCTTCCAAGAATGCCAACGGCATGATAACCCCTCGCCTTAACTCCAGCCCTCAATTTGCATAGTAATAGCGGGGGCATCGAACAATGGAGTAGTGCAGCATCACCCGACTAACAGTGCTCTTGTGAACATTGAGACCGAATCGACATACGAATTCGTCGTCCTCTGGTCGTCTTCTTTTCTGTGGCAAGCAAATAGGCACGGAATCGTAAACAATGGCAAACATGCTTCAGCCCAATTCATCTGTATAATCTAAACCTTCCACGTCTTTGCATTCAACCGCTCAGCCATACGTTTATCGTATCATAGTGTAAACATCTCTAATCATTCAGGTAAGCAAAAAGCTGTGACTCACGACAAGGACTTCATGCAGACCATACATCTTGAGGTACGAATATTCGTGAGATATATGCAGACGTTCGACTCTCTTAGATTAAAATAACAGAATAAAGCTGATCACCAAATTACTGATTCATACGAAGTTAGTTTTCTATTTTTCCATCTCTCACAAGTTTTTGCAGAAGTTTCACTGGTCTGTATTATAATACTTGGCGTTTAATGTTTTGCTTTTGTTTTTTTTATTCGTTTTTGCTTGATGTTTTTTTCATTAATTTCCTTTTTTCCTTTCTTCAGTTTCCTTTGTTTTCCGTTATTTATTTTCCTTATTTATATTTTCTTTTCACACATTGTTTTTTTTCTTTTTCATTGGTTACATTTCTGTTTCTTTAGTTTTCCTTGTTTTCCGTTATGCATTTTCTTTGTATATATTTTCTATTCGCCCATTGTTTTTCTTTCTTTATATTTTCTTTCTTTATATTTTCTTTTCACCCATTGTTTTTTTTTTCGTTTCTTTCATTTCTTTCTTTAGTTTTCATTGTTTTCCGTTATGTATTTTCTTTGTATATATTTTCTTTTCACTCATTGTTTTCTTTTTCTGTTTCGTTCTTTACATTTTTTTCCTTTCTTTAATTCATATTTTACTTACGATGAAGATTGATCTTCAATATATTGAGAAAATGATTACTTCAAGAGATATCGAAGCTAAGTTTAAGCGGACATTAATTTTTTATGTAAAAGATGTCCGCTTAAACTTAGCTTCGATATCTCTTGCAGCAATTATTCTCTTAATCTATTGAAGAGCAATTAAATCAGTAACGTGTCACTTAACTTAACTGATTCAATTTGGCTTCTCAGAAACAGTTCAGCTTATTATTTTGCAAAATATTTGAAAGCTTTGTTTTCAACGCGAGGACGAATATAAATGTCAAGATAATATATAACGTATGCTCCAATAGTGGCATTTAAATGTTGTTTATCCTCGGTAGTGTAATGTTATATCCACTTTAGGATTTTATTTTAATGGTATCGTGCACCGTGATTATTACATAATTTAATCGGAGATGAAAGTTTTACTTTTTAGTATTGAATATAATAATAGTAATTGGAATAATGTTATAGTTAAGTTTACACACTTATCTATATTATTTGAATAAACAACAGTCGACAAACGCAGATTTACATTTTTGTCGTCTGGACATATTTCTTGGTAACTATTTGTGTTTATCTAAATGAATAAATGCTAAAGTATTTTTTATCATTCATATATTATCATCAACACAGGTTACTGTTATTTAAGTCAATAATAGAACATATAATTTTGAATCATCTATATATAGTACAGTCGAACGTTCTGAAGACAATTATTTAGATGCCTAATTTTCATGATAATTTTTTTAAACAATTCATAATAAATTAATGTTTGTTGTTATTTATTTGTAATTTGATTGTCGTATTTTGTCAATATATATGCATTACATTCGTCGATATAAACAGTAATTCAAAAGTGATTAAATAAAGAAATTAATAACTTACTAAAAACGTTTCTTACATTACACAAACATCGCCCGCTAGATTCCTGACCGACAGACATAAGCGAAAAAACAAAAGGGAAGGAGAGGGTATTTTTTATGTCTGGCTAGCTTTCTCTCTTTACCCACTCACTTTCTCTCCCGTTTATGACCGGTATAATGTTATTGTTTTTAAATTTCATGAAGGACCAAACGTTTCGCGTTCGTGTTTAAATGTTTTTTTTCCAAACTATAGACGGCTGACTTTATTTTCAACAACTAAATTGTAAGTTAAAAGAAAAGGCATCCCTACCCACATTGTCGCTCAGGCGAATTGAGTTCTTCTTTCTTTTTATTTCATCGCGGTCGTATATAAAATATAAATACATTTGTATCAAGATTTCTGAAAAAGTAATGTTTATCTATTGATACGAATAAATGCGAAAGTGTTTGATTATGACTTATGAAAATTCAATTATTTAAATTTTTGGTTTCAAGTATTAAATAAACTTTTACACTAAGTAATACAATGTTATATTCGGTTAACCTTTTCTAGTAAAGGTACATGATTTTCTGACATGTATGTAAATTGAATGTTGTCAGGTAAAATTAATATGTAACTATTCTATAGTAACTTTATAAATTTAATTTTCGTAAAAATGAAAGTCCCGATGGCTCACAGGTGATTAGGGGCAGGGGGCACTCAAGGTTAAGGGCTATAATGATGGTTGGTTGGACGAGGATAAACTCCACGAGAGGGTTGGAAATATGGGTATAAGATTACTTTAAACGACTTAATTTTAAGAAATAACGTCCCACCGTGTATTTGTTTACTTTAGACTTGAAGAGTACCAGATTTTAGTCGGTAGGGAAGCAGCCTTACTCTATCGTGTTTCATACACAAAATGTTCTAGAAAAGAAACTTTGTTAAAGAAGTTCCGTTTATTTGTTGGTACAGAGAGTTCAAAAGGAAATTTATTTTATGTAATAGTAGCTAGATGTGTTCTTGCTGTAAATATGTTACAGAGAAAAGATCATGGATAAGAGCTCAGTCGAGCAACTACAATAAAAATAGCGATACAGGAGAGAGATGCTAACAACATCTATTCTTATTAGTAGAGGATGTCGGGACGAGAAGAAATACATTGGATGTATGGATGAAAAGAGATACATTGGATATATACATATTAGGCTGTAGGAACGAGAATAGGTATATTACATGCATACATATCAGAATGTAGGGACAGGAAAAGATACGTTCAATAGATACATATTAGGATGTAGGGAAGAGAAGAGATACATTGGATGCATACATGTTAGACGAAGAGAGAAACATGAGAATACATACATGTTACGATGTAAAAAGCGCAAGATATACATTAGTTGGATACATATAAGCGCGTAGGGACGATGAGAGATACATTGGAGTAATACATATTAGGATGTAGGGACGATAAGAGATACATCGGTTTCATACATATTAGGATGTAGGGGAGAGGAGAGATACATTCGTGGCATACATATCATAATGTAAGGACGAGAAGAGATACATTATATGCATTCATATTATAATGGATGGACCAGACGAGATACATTTGATACACACATATTAAGATGAAGCGACGAAAAGAGATACGTTGATGCAAACATATTATGCTGCAAGGAAGAAATAAGATACATTGGATGCATGCATATAAGGACGTAGAGACGAGAACAGATACATTTGATACATACATATGATGATGTAATGACGGGGAGATATAAATTGCATGCATACATATTATTATGTAGAGACGAGAAAAGACCCATTTCATGCATACATATTTCGTTGTAGTGGCGATAAGAGATACATTGGATGCATACATATTTCGATGTAGTGGCGATAAGAGATACATTGGATGCATACATATTTCGATGTAGTGGCGATAAGAGATACATTGGATGCATACATATTTCGTTGTAGTGGCGATAAGAGATACATTGGATGCATACATATTTCGATGTAGTGGCGATAAGAGATACATTGGATGCATACATATTTCGATGTAGTGGCGATAAGAGATACATTGGGTGCATACATATTTCGATGTAGTGGCGAGAAGAGATACATCGGATACATACATATTAGGATGTACGGACGAGAAAATATACATTGGATGCATACATATTATGATGTCGGGACGAAATAAGATACATTAGATGCATACATATTAGGATGTAGGAGAACAGATACATTATATACATACATGTTATGATGTAAAGACGAGAACAGATACATTGCGTGCATAAATATTTTTATGTAGGGACGAGTAGAGATACACTGGATGCATACATAGAAATATGTAGGGCCGGGAAGATATACATTAGATGCATACATGTTAGGATGTAGGAATGCGAAGACATACAGTGGATACATACATATTAGGATGTAGGGACGAAAAGAGCTACATTAGAAGCATACATATTAGGATGTAGAGACGAGATAAGATACATTGGATACATACATATTAGGATGTAGGGACGAGAAGAGATACATTGGATGCATAAATATTAGGATGTAGGTACGAGAAGAGAAACATTTAGTGCATACATATTAGGATGTAGGGACGAGAAGAGATACATTGGATGCATAAATATTAGGATGTAGAGACTATAAGAGAAACATTGGATGCATACATATGTGGATGTAGGGACGAGAATAGATACATTTGATACATGCATATTAGGATGAAAGGCAGAGAATAGATACATTGGATGCATATTAGGATGTAGTTACGAGAAAATATTCATTACATGCATACATATTATGATGTAGGGGCGAGAAGACATGCATTGGATGCGTACATATCAGGATGTTGGGTCGAGAAGAGATGCATTGGATACATACATATTACGATGTAGGGATGAGAAGAGATACATTAGATGCATTCATATCAGGATGTAGGGACGAGAAGAGATACCTTGGGTACATGCATATTAGGATTTAGGGACAAGAAGATATACATTGGATGCATACATATAAGGATGTAGGTACGTGAGGAGATACATTCAATATATATATATATATATATATATATATACATATATATATATATATATATATATATATATATATATATATTAGGATGTAGAGACGAGAAGAGATACATATGATACATACATATTACGATGTAGGAACGAGAAGATATACATTTGATATATATATATGTATATATATATATATATATATATATATATATTAAGATGTAGGGACGAGAAGAGATCCATTAAAGACATACATATTAGGATGTAGGGACGAGAAGAAATACATTGGATGCATACATATTAGGGTGTAGGGACGAGAAGAGATACATTGGATGAATACATATTAGGGTGTAGGAACCAGAAGAGATACATTGGGTGCATGCATATTAGGGTGTATAGACGAGAAGAGATACATTGGATGCATACATAATTGGGTGTAGGAACGAGAAGAGATACATTGGATGCATACATATTAGGGTGTAGGGACGAGAAGAGATACATTGGATGCATACATATTAGGATGTAGGAACGAGAAGAGATACATTGGATGCATACATATTAGGGTGTAGGAACGAGAAGAGATACATTGGATGCATACATATTAGGGTGTAGGGACGAGAAGAGATACATTGGATGCATACATATTAGGATGTAGGAACGAGAAGAGATACATTGGATGCATACATATTAGGATGTAGGAACGAGAGGAGATACGTTGAATGCATATATTTTAAGATGTAGGGACGAGAAGATATACATATGATACATACACATAAAGATGTAGGAACGAGAAGAGATACATTAGATGCACCCATATTATGATGTAGATAGACGCAAGATTATTTTGTCGCTATTTAAAATATTGATCTATTTGGCTCAGTTAAAATATAATTTAATATTTGAGCTTTGAGTGTGTTATTTTTATTTGGCATTACGAACATCATTACATTATTTGCTAAACTAAAGTATGTCTTTTAAAATATTCATGTCATAATTTTTTTTTTTTAACATAGTTCACCCCAAACAAGGCAGGCCGCCACTGTAGACGTAAGGGGCTACTGAGAAAAAGAAAAGGGGAGAAGGTAGGGGGTGGTCAACCTAGAGTGGGATCAGCGCAGCGAGGTGTCTGTTTACATTAGTTTTAAACTTCTGCATGTCTGTACTGTTGGGGAAACAGGGGGCAGGGAGGGAGTTCCAGAGGCCAGCAGTACGGGAAAAGAAGCTATTTGAGTAGAAGGCTCTCCGACATCTGGGGACCTCCACAGTGAATGAATGAGATTTAGTTGATTGTCGAGTTAGTCTAGTGAATTTACGTCGTAACTAATAATCAACTGAACAAGTAACCTTCCTCACTACATATTGATTCAAACACTCGTTAATATTACTTAATGTCTTTTGCGCATTAATTTAAACAGCGAATTTCTATTTTCAGTAAGTTTACATTGGCTGTTCGTATAAACGGTAATGTCTAAAATATGATAAATTAATGAATAGCTTTTTAGCTTAATTATCTATGATAGTAAATAGATACTATGAAAGTAGAAAGATGTTATATATAAAAATTGAATTAATAGCGTTTTAGCTTAATTGTCCATGATATAAAATTGATACTATGAAGATAGAAAGATTTAATATGGAAAAAGAATGAATAGCTTTTTAGCGTAATCGTTAATATTATTCAATCGATACTATAAAAGTACAAAGATTGAATATGGAAAAATAAAGACTAGCGTTTTAGCTTAATCGTCTATGCTATTTAATAGATACTACAATAGTAGACATTTTGAATATGGAAAAGGAATAGATAGCTTGTTAGCTTGAATGTCTATAATATTAAATAGATACTATGAAAGTAGAAAAGTTAAATATGGAAAAATAATGAATAGCTACTTACCTTAATTGTCTAAAATATAAAATGGATACTATGAAAATAGGAAGATTTAATATGGAAATATAATGAATAACTTTCTAGCGTAATTGTCTATGATATAAAATAGATACTATGAAGGAAGTAATACTTAATATGGAAAAATAATGAATAGCTTTTTGAGCTTAATAGTCTAATATTTAAAATGGATACTATAAAAGTAGAAAAATTTAATATGGAAATATGACGAATAGCTTTTTAGCTTAATCGTCTATCATATTAAATAGATATTATGAAAGTCGAAAGATTAAATATGGAAAAATACTGAGTAGCTGTTTAGCTTAATCGTCTATAATATTAAATTGATATCATTATAGTAGAAAGATTATATATTGACAAATAAGGAATAGCTTTTTGGCTTAATCGTCTATAATATTAAATTGATATTATGAAAGTACAAATATTTCATATGGAAAAATAATAAATAGATGTTTAACTTAATTTGTCTATGATATAAAATAGGTACTATACAAGTAGAAAGATTAAATATGGAAAAATAATGAATAGCTTTTTTAGCTTAATCGTCTATAATATTAAATTGATATCATGTAAGTAGAAAGATTTAATATGGAAAAATAATGAATAGCTTTTAAGCTTAATTGTCTATAATATTAAATTGATATCATGTAAGTAGAAATATTTCATATGGAAGAAAAATGAATAGGTTTTAGATTAATTGTCTATGATATTAAATAGATACTCTGAAAGGGGAAAGCTTTTATATGTAAAAATAATGAATAGCTTATTAGCTAAATTGTCTATCATATTAAATAGACACTATGAAATTAGAAATATTTATTATGGAAAAAGAATGAGTAGCTTTTTCGCTTAATCGTCTATAATATTTAATAGATACTATGAAAGTACAAATATTGAAGATGGAAAATAATGGATAGCTTTTTAGCTTAAGCTTATATGATATTAAATATATACTATGAAAGTAAAAAGGTTTAATATGGAAAAATAATGGATAGTTTTTTAGCTTAATCGTCTATAATATTGAATATATACTATGAAAGTAGAAAGATTTAATATGGAAAAAGAATGAATAGCTTTTTAGCTTAATTGTCTATAATATTCAATAGATACTCTGAAAGTTGTGAGAGTTTATGTTCGCTATTATGCACGAATAAATGCTTAACAGTTATATCACAGTTTCTGAATGTTTGAATTGATTAAGAGTAGCACAAATCGAGCTAGTGATTGTTATCCAACAGGTTTTGTTCCATTCTGAATTAATTCAAAAAGTAATAAACTGTAATATATGTAATAAACTGTAATATATGTTTATATATATTTTATTTTATTAACCTACTCTTTCGGAAGTAAGTCACAAGGTCCGTGTGGGTTTTGATGAACGTCTTTCTGTGGAACTAACTAAATTCGAACCCGGTACACCCAGATTGTCAGTACTCGTCGTTAACCACAACCGTCGTGTCATCCTCATATGTGTGTGTATATATATAGAGAGAAGGGTAGTCAGATAGAGAGAGAGAGAGAGAGAGAGAGAGAGAGAGGGGGAATGTTAAAAATAGACATTCATTTAAGCTAAAAGCGAGCCTCCGATTAGTTTCGTTGAGTCCTATAGATTGTATTGATGTTTATCGCTGTCCGCAATTGGCATAAATATGACTTTCGAGTGTATGCTCTCATCGCTGTTCAGTTCAAGGAAGTTATAATTTCAGACAGTCACAATACACAACCCCGGTTCAACGTTGACTTACATTGGAATATCGCTCTATCCTCTCAACTATATGGAAAGTATCACGTGATACGGAGTTCATTTATCCGTAGCAAGTTATAATTCCTATGGCCGCGAGATAGAGCGAAAGCTTCGGAGTGAATAGTGACTCGATGAACCTGTTTCTTGCATTGATTGTGACTGTGATACAGCGAAACAGTATGTATGTGGATGAATATATATATATGTATATATACATATATACATATACATATATACACATATATACGTATATAGACATATATATATATATATATACATATATATATACTGTACATATATGTATATACACTTATATATATATACATATATATATATATATATATAATTATACATATATATATATATAATTATACATATATATATATATATATATATATATATATATATATATATATATATATATATATATATATAATAACTGTTGCACATGCTTCTAAGAAAGCACATGCTTCCATTGTCCGTATAATCGACGTTGCGAGTTATCTGTAATGCTCTCTGCTTTACGCCTTGGACAGGAAGTCAAGCGTATCTTTCAATTCATATGTCAGCTTCCATCAAAAATATATCAAGCAGCATGGCACATATACAAGAATAAGAAACACAATAAAAAACAAACATAACAGCTGTTCGTTCAGACATTCCATCACGACACATGCGATCACAGCATCCTTTGTTTTGTCTTTTTCTCTTCTGTCGTGTGTGATATCAAAAGCTTTGAACGTTGGCGATTGTAATACCGCAACCCAAAACAACCATGTTTCAACATCATAGCTGTGATAGAAACAGAGTTGCAATATATATATATATATATATATATATATATATATATATATATATATAAATTCTCCTTATTATTACCATTCTAGCAACGTTTTTAATGTATGACTTTTCAAACTATCTTATTAACGTAACCGCGTGCTACACACAACGGCATATCGACATTTATCTTCTATAACATCAAGACGAATTTCAACTTGACTGCGATAAATATATCTCAGTCGAGTAGGATTATAATAAAAAAGAAGAGAACAAAAAATATGATTATGCTTCTGACAAAGATGTTTATCATCGAAAGTACTCAAATGAAGTTTTTAAAGTAAATAAATAATTTATTTTAAAAAACAAATAATTTGCGTTGTCCTAGTTTCAAAATAGTTTTAAAAATATCTCCTTATTATTGCCATTCCAGCAACGTATTCAATGTGTGACTTTTAAAACTATATATATATATATAAATATATATATATATATATATATATATATATATATATATATTTATAACTATACATATATATATATGTATATATATATATGTATATATATATATGTATTAATTAATATACATATACATATGTAGATAGTTAGATATTTATTTATAAATATATATAATATATATATATATATTCATAAATATACATATATAGATAGATAGATATATATTTATTTATATATTTATATATATATGTTTTGTGTGTGTGTACATGTATATATACATGTGTAAACATATATGTTTATATAAAAATATATATCTATATATTAATATATATATATATGTATATATATATATATATATATATATATATATATATATATATATATATATATTCATATATATATATATCACTTTGTAAAGAAACAAATTGAGCACTTTAAAAGCGTCGGTAAATGTGTATATTAATATACATTTAAGAGCGCTTCTCCCGTTGCCTAGTGGCAACACCTTTTCTTTAGGAGAACTTTCTTTTATTTACACACTCACAAAATGACAATTTTAGAGCCTAATACTTTCAAACAAATGCTTAAGATCAGAGATTTATGAATTTCTAAACTCATAATTTCTAGTAATTTGAGCTCAAATGTATATCACTTTTGCTGTAGCGTAAATGCTTGATTGATATTTCATGTTCACTCATGCTTTGATGTGATTCAAATCATGATTTGAAATACACAAATTGATGTAATTACAAAATGTTCACAAATTTCGATTATTTTACAAACATCGTATATAAGATTAATGTAACATGAAAAAAAACTATTCTAAAAAATGTCGCGGTAATTTCTATTATCCGTAATATTTTTCATATCTTTTAATAATGTTCAAGCATTTGTGATTCAACGCTTTAGTTTTATGTACCCGTCAAGAGACATATGTTCAAACTAGTATTTTACAATAGATATGCGTATGCATAGTTATTTATATATATATATATATATATATATATATATATATATATATATATATATATATATATGTGTGTGTGTGTGTGTGTATCTATGTATGCACATTTTTATAGATAGAGATGTGATAATATTCAGTGGAAGATCTGTGATAAAATATAATTATACTTATTTGTATGTATATATATATATATATATATATATATATATATATATATATATATATATTTACAATAATATTTATTAAATAAATATTAAATATTTAAATACCTAGAGACATCGATGTTTCATGCTAACGCAATCTTCAGTCTAGGAACTAATTTACAACGGTCCGGTGGGCGCGAACCCCGAACACAAATCGCCACTGATTCGTAGTCGGTGATCTTAACCAAAGGGCCATCGTCAATTAATTAGTGAATATAGAATAACTTTAACTGTAAGTAGCGACACATGGCCGTTATTTACCAGGCAGCTCAGAGTGATCTTACGAACCGGTGTTCGGATCTCGCATATAGCTATTAGTACTGCTTGTTATTAAAGCTACTCGAAAGTGTCCAGCCCTTGTGGGAAGGGGGGGCTGATAAACAATAATATTTTTTTAATAAATATTAAATATTTAAATACCTAGAGACATCGATGTTTCATGCTAACGCAATCTTCAGTCTAGGAACTAATTTACAACGGTCCGGTGGGCGCGAACCCCGAACACAAAAGGGCCACTGATTCGTAGTCGGTGATCTTAACCAAAGGGCCATATATATATATATATATATATATATATATATATATATATATATATATATATATATATATATATATATATATATATATTGTTATAATGGAATAATTCCAGGAAGAAATCCGGGTAAGAGAGCTCAATGTGGTAAACAGAGCAATAATAACGTAAAATATAATAACACGAAATTACATGATTGTCGATGCAATAATTTATTTCAACCTTGCGGTTTTATTCAAGCATCCAACTTAACAATTACATTTTTGATACTGATAGAAAATTGAATTATCCTCGGCACTTCAAATACAATCAGAGGGAGTGGTGGTAGCAGCCGGTTTGAGCACCCAACATAGAGTGAGTAGGAATTAACATCTTATATTTAACTAAATTAATCTAAGGAGATCTTATGGTTTTTTTTGTTTATTTTTATTAAATAATAACGTCTGGGTTAAGCGCACATATTCTTTCTACATAACCGACCTGGTGACATACGCCTCCATACATACGCACACATATACCTATTCTTAACATCACACACACACAATTTTTGGCTAGCCCGAAATTCAGCTTACCAAGGCGACCGAGATTTTTTACCCGGCAAACGAAACGAGAGCGCCTCGTGTCATCGGCCAGTTGACACTTCTCGTGCCCTAATTATCTCTAGATTCGCGCGTCAAAATTAATTTGAAAATTAAAAATACTCTGATTTTCACAAATTCATCTTACATTAGTTTATAATCTATGGAAGCCTATAATTAATTCTAATCTAATATTGTCTAGTGATAATATTATACACTTAATTTAATTCGCTATCTTATTTTAAGTAAATAACATCTGCATATATCCCTATATATATACACATCTATCTCTACACGCACACACATGTATACATACATATACACACACATACATATATACTTACATCTACACACACATATATATATACACACATACACACATATACATATATATATACACATACATACATACGCACCCACACATACATACATATATACCCCCGTACCTACTACCTAGAATTAAAATTTTTTTAAGACATCGAAGGTAAATGTGTTTCGTCTTTAAGTATTCATTAAAGAACATCCCTACTAAATGAATGCATACCTACACACACACACACACAAACATATGCACATACACACACATACACACATATACCTATACATACCTATGTACGCACATGCACACATAGCCACAGATGTGCAAAATAGAGATACATATATATGTATACATAGACATACACAAATGCACACCTGTACACATACCTATATACATACTCAGTCATACGCATACGTACACACATACCTATACTCATATACTCGCACATGCCCATACATGCACACATACACCTGCACCCATGTATACACATATATACCTATATACACATATACATATATACAAAATAATATATACGGCCTGGAAAGTTTTAAATTGCATATACATACCCATAAGTAAAATAATACATACGGCCTAGCAAGTTTTAATAACCGGGGTAAGAGTTTAATTAAATATACGCACACATTGATAAGGCAAATATGCAGTACATACATACACACACACACATACACACACCCACATACATGCTAGCACATACACAGACACAAGCATGCATGTACACATATATATACATACAAAAACAAATGTACTTATATATACGTTCCTAATTTTTATCATACATACATATACACTAATGCCCACATACACGCGCATCCGCACGCGCATGCATACATAGCAAATATAATGCTATCTTATTTCGAATAAGTACACTGAATACACGAATATCTCAATGTACACTCGTATATGCATACATCCGAAAAACAACTATAACTAATGTCATCAGGTCAGTAAATACATGTTCATAACAGATATTAATGTAAATATTTATGGGGGTTTACCGTAACTGATCTATTTGGTATCTAACTGTTACAAGTCTAGAGGTCTATCAGATTGTTAGATATTGGTAATTTTAAATTTGCATTTATGTCTGCATTTCGCCATCAATTCATCACGTTTGTTTAAAAGATTATTGCGGTCGTATTTTAGGATTCTTATTTTCTCCTCTAAACATAAATTGCATCTCTGCCTAAATCCATTTGGGATATCAGAAAAGCATAGTATTGACCACGAAACCACCGGGGACCGGTTCTCATTTTTCAGAAGCCACCATTGTTTCGCTAATTCTGTTTTGTTCTTGAGATCTGGGTTGTTAAAAGAGTGTTTGTGGTCATAAAAGCGTTGTTTCCAGTTACCCGCGGAGATGCCGATGTAGACTTTATTGTCCCTGTTATTATCTTCCGGATGAATCGTGGCCTTATACACCACACACTCAACTTTACAGTTACCGTCCAGTGGGCAGTTCTCTTTAACTTGGCAATTACATTTATCTACTGTAACCTTATTTTTACTAGAATTGTTTAGTAATTTACGATTATGGGTGCTGATTATTTTATCCATGTTTTTGGTACAAGAGTAACTAATTTTTATGGTTTTTCTATTAAATATCTTTCTGAGTGGATTATTCATGCTAAAATGCTTATCTACTAGGTTCAAGAATACTTTCCCGATGTTGATGTTAGATAGTTGGCAGCATGGAGGATGGAACCATGTTATTTTACGGCCTCTATTCCTGGATTTATTTTTATTTTCTTTCTTGATATATTTGAGTTTATCGCTATATCCACTTTTTTCTAGCGCTCTATTGTATAAATGTTTGTTTGTTTCAAAAATTTCCTTGTTAGCCGAAAGTTTATTGATTCTAGTATTAATCGTTTTAGGTACTTGTTTGATTATGCAGTTCGGGTGATTAGATCTAATATTGATATATGATGGTGTGTGATTATCTTTGTTGAAGGGTTTGTAAGTCCCCTTTTTTAAGTCTAGTGTAATGTCTAGATAGTTAACTTCTTTACAATTTGGGGTTATGTCTATTTTAAATCCTAGGTATTTGAAGGCTCTTATTATTTTTTTATGTATTTTGGATACCATGGGGCCGTCACTATTAGGGATGATAATTAATCCATCATCCCTGTATAAACCAACTAAATTAGGCTCTACAATTCTGCTGAGTGTGTACATTATAAATATGCCCACCAGATCGGCAATCTGTGCTGAGTCAAAGGCACCCATCGGAACATCGAAGCTGTTGTTGTTTAATTTAATCCATGTTTCGTGGTTGCTTGTAAGGATGGATCTGCGACATGCCATAATTATTCTTACCTGTTCATCGGATATATCCACGAAATTCCTAGCATAGTTAATGCTGTTCGTAAGTAACTCCTTGGAAATCGAGGGGTAAAATTCCATAATATCGAATTGTATAAACGAGGCATTCCTCTTATTTTCAATTGAAATAAACCATTTGATGGTATCCGAAGAATCCTTCCAAAGGTTGAATTTGGTAGCCTGCAGAGTTACTTTAATGATATTCTTGAGGAACTCCCTAGATACATGGCCGAGTTCCGATTTAGTAGAGTTGATCAATCTAGCTTGTTTTTTAATGTGGAAATTTTTCTTGTGGTCCTTGATTAGTATGTATGCGTCTTTGTTATCGATTTTCCCCACTCTATCCTCGATGTCCAGCCTGGACGCAAAGTCCTTGGTTTCCTCATTAATTATCCTTTCAGTGTCGTGGGTATCTTTTCTGTAATTATTACAGATTTTTTCCAGAATAGTTTTTTTATACTCGGATGGGCACATCTTGTAAATATTCGCTGACTTATCAGCCTTCACCCAAACTTTGTTCGACTTCTTGATCTCTGCGATGTCTTTCTTCAGAGTGGACTGAAATTGGTTTGAATATCTTCTGAACTTAATTCTTTTGACTAGGTCGAAAAGATCAGTCTCAAAAGACTTCAAAGCCTCAAAAATTTCAAAATACATATTTATTTTATTTTAAGGGTATTTTAAGGGTATTTCGAGGGTATAATACTCCTAGAACTAAATTTATATGAATTTGTTCTATTTATATATTTATTTATTTTTATTATTATTATTATTTTTTTATTTTATTTTTTTTTGTTTGTTTTATATTTTCGTATTTTATTTTATTGAATTTCAAACTTTAGTTTAGAGATTATAAGTGTATCCACATATACATATATTCCATTCTCGTGTTCTCTCATCGTTTGGTTCTGTTCACCCATCCACGTTCCGGAACCTACATCGCATTGCTACAGCCTTTGACTACGAACCTACACTAATATTTATCAGCAAACTACAATCTCCTTTTATATATATATATATATATATATATATATATATATATATATATATATATATATATGTGTGTGTGTGTGTGTGTGTGTGTGTGTGTGTGTGTGTGTGTGTGTGTGTGTGATTTTTTTAAAGCTTACCAAAGCATTCCGTTTAGGAGTCCAATAAACACCACAAAATATTTTTTCATTCAAAAATGATTTATTTATCATTTAACTACCAAGCAGGTACTTGCTTGGCAAATCATGAGGGAAAATGAAGTACCCTGAATAAGAATTACAATAACCGGCAATACACAATATGGTGTTGCTTTCATTGAGGTCACTTAAAAAGTGAAGAAAAAAATATAAAATAATATAAAATAAAATGATATAAAATAACAAACGGACTTTTGTGTCGCCTTTCCTTTGGATGGAATCGATCTGGAATGCCAATAATATCAGTGGCTTGAAATGGTAACTTAGGAACGGAGTTTTGACTGCTTTTTGTCTCTATTTGGGGGGTATACTTTTCATAGTTGTGTCGTCCAGTGAGAGGGTGTATTCTCGCTCATTATTACTGTTTCATTGGACTGCATTTCGGACTAATTATGTTGCTGTTTTTCCTGGATTGAGACTAATATTTTGCTGTTTCGCCTAGAAGCAACAATGTTGTGAAAATCGTGCGAGATATTCTTCTAAGACATTCTCTATTTTTTCCTTTTTATCTTTTATTTTATTATTTTACTTTATTTTATATATTAAAAAAAAAATATTTTTATTTTTTACTTTTTATTTTCTATTTTATTTTATTTTATTTTATGTTATTTAATATTTTTTCTTCAATTCTTAAGTGACATCAATGAAATCAACGCCATATTGTGTATTGACGGTTGTTGTAATTCTTATTCAAGGTACTTAATTTTCCCTGATGATCTGCCAAGCATATACCTGCTTGGTAGTGAAACACGTGTAGGTATCAAAACTCTTTAATTTGAAAAATGATACATAAATAATTTGTGAATTAAAAAATCTTTTGTGGTGTTGATTGGGCTCCTGAACGGAATGCTTTGGTAAGCTTTTAAAAAAACACATATAAATGCTCTGTATACTGTAATCGAGTATAATCGAGCTTATTTTTATTGGACTGATCCCGGTCTTCACTGAATTATCTTTTTTAAATGAAAAATCTAAATATATATATATATATATATATATATAGTTATAAAGGTAAAGAAGACATCCTCATGATAAAACATCCACATGCGATCTTCCAACTCCTGTAATTCTGTTCACTGTATCACACGTTGACTTGGCGTTTATGGAGTAAAATCTCTGCTAATTTCAATGCTAGTTGATGGCGGCCTAGGGGAAATATATCCGAGTCAGTTGCGACTTGGACACCGGGTTCGAGCTTTCTGATCGACATGAATTAGCCTCCCTACACTGAAGATTGCGTAAGCATAAAATATCGATGGCTGTATGTAGGTAATAATAATAATTATTTACTTAAAAAATATTTACATATATATATATATATATATATATACATATATATATATATATATATATTTATAATAAAAATATATATGAAAATAAAATACAAAAAAGCAGAAAAATTACATATATATATATATATATATATATATATATATATATATATATATATATATATATATATATATATATTCTGACTTTGAGCTTTTCGTTGTAACATGGCTCATGAATTTTCCTTGAATACAAAGAAGTCGGACTTTTTCTTAAATAAAGGATGAACAGATACGTGAAATCCTAGTGGCCACACCAGACACAGTAATGTATGGTATTTAAATAAAATTATTTATACAGTCGAGCATTTTGATGGCTTTTCTCTTACTAAATTGTGATTCATAATATATATATATATATATATATATATATATATATATATATTGGTACAGAAACATTAGTACAGCATTCGTACCGGTGGTTTCAAGCACAGAAGGACTTTCTTCAGCTTCTGTTGTCATCTGTTTCGGAAATGTGAAGTCATGTGTCACTCTCGTTTGGACGCGTTATTCCCTTAGAATATTATGTTTGTTCAAATTTAGTGTAATGGAGGATTTAATAAGATTTGAAAAAAAGGGTTAAAAGTAACAGTGTAGATTACAACCGGAGAAGATTTAAAGAGATATAAAAATAATGAAAAAATAAAAAATATTTCTATATAAATCCTGTGAGCCAATATTATGAGTATCGTTTATTTGGTCGTAACTGTTTTGGGGTTTAATGGTGTGTCTTCTAAAGGAATTAGGGAGAGAAAATGGGTTTAATGATTAAAGAGGTTAAAGGAAAAACAGTAATTTCATTCGTGTTTAAATCGGTAATTAAAGTATTTAAATCAATCCAAAAGGAATTTAAATAAAGATATCATCCGGGCGGTCTAAGGGCAGTAACTGTGCAGGGTGTTGTATAGTTTGTATTCGGGATTTAACATTATTAACTAAGGTATAGTGAATACTTATGGGGGTGATTAAATTGGTATGCTGATTAAAAACTTGTTCATAGAAAAGAGTAAGGATTGTGTCGACAAGATTGGATCTGTTTGGAAGATAGTGGAGATTAGCATTTTGACCGAGGAATAGTGGGGACTTATGGGAGTAATAATAATGATGTGAAATGCGGGTGTTACCCACTTAATGACTGGAGAAATATTTTTTGGGAAAATTATAATTATAGCTCTTGAAAAGTAGTGTGGATATGGGTTGATTAAGGTATTTGTTCGTATTTTTTAATTGTATTTATATTTATATTTGAAAGAGTGTTGTTTCATTCTTTTAAATCGAAATATATTTCTTCAAATGGATGTGCATATCTGATGAGAGGATACCGCGGCTTGAAACGCGTTATATAAAATTATAAAATGATAAAACAACATAATAATTAATGAATGCCGAAAAGAAACTTTTCACAAATGTTCGTAGCCTTACCCATTTACATATATACTTTTCTCTCGTTGAAACTGCACTAATACTGAACTACCCTCTTTTCTCTCTCTCTCTCTCTCTCTCTCTCTCTCTCTCTATATATATATATATATATATATATATATATATATATATATATATATATCTATATATATATATATATATATATATACATATATATATGTGCACACTCAAAGTTTAGTCCTTATTATATATTAAATAGTTTGAACGTCAATTGTTTAGGAATATTTAAATTATTTCAAACGCTATTTATAATTGTAACCAATTATTTATTTATTTGAATTGTGTGAATTAATGTTTTGAAACATGCCGTAAATCATAAATCTATTACGTAAAAGCTATAATTTATACTATTAATAATAACATCTTTATAGCTCAGTTTGTAGAACATCATATTTCGATTTCTCGTCATGGCATCCACCTTATTTGTTGGAAATTTATTATTTAGTATTAATGCAATTTTTTCCATTTTTCTATATTATGAGTGGGTAACACAAGAGGGATCATCTACGATACTTTCACGTTTTTCGTTTTTAGCAGTAATCTTCACTTTAAAAAAATATCCCATAACATAACATAAACCCTTTGTTTAATGAACACTATCGAAAAAAAAACAATATATATTTACGAACATATATGTGTCATACGTAAATTACTTTATTTTTGTCTTTCGTTTTTAACTTTTTTTTTACGATAGTGTACGGAAAAATCAGAGAGTTAGGGTAAGCGGAAAGGGTAGGGTTACGAAATCTCAGGCATCTTGAACTTAGGATCTTCTATTTTTTTGTGGGGGGGGGGGAGACTGTTGAATTAGGGCGACCTGAGCCTCCAGCATCATCTGCCTCTATAAAATTAGCATAACACCGTTTAATCGTTCTTTCTTACAAATCAGAGTAGGAATAAAACAAACCCACGCAATTCCATTGCTTGAAAAGTATTTATTTTCATCAGAAAGCAATACTTTATTAACACAGAAAATGCAGACGATTCAGTTGTTTTTAAAATTTGCAACAGCAGCTGCACTTCAAAAACTGAAATGGAAAACTAACAATCAAATATACTTAAAATGTGTACACGTGTCTGTTTAAAGATGCGTGCGTTATACAAATCATATTCATTGTTAATTAGTGGCATCATGCATATGTTAGGCCCAGAAATTATTGACTGAGATATATATATATATATATATATATATATATATATATATATATATATATATATATATTGTAAACTTTTTATTCATACAAATATTATTCATGACATATAGGTACAGGAACTTATATGATACCTGTACTATATATATAATAATATTTTTTTCTGAAGACGTTCACTACGAACGAAACCGGTCAAAAAATCTCTTGATTTTGTTTTTCTCCTGCACTTTAACTTGTTTTCCGTTTGTCATTTTTTCACACATTTTGTCCATCACGACATTTCATTTTCATGAATTATCGTGTACCTTACCCCATATATATATATATATATATATATATATATATATATATATATATATATATATGAGACAGAGAGAAAGATATATATATATATATATATATATATAGACAGAGAGAGAGAGAGAGAGAGAGAGAGAGAGAGAGAGAGAGATAAATACTTTGTTGTGTATGTGCTGGAGTTGTTGCAATATAATTATTAGTGCACATTGCACACTTATTCGCAATTAAACAATTGAAGTATAAGAATTTTACGCGGTATGAGTATGAACACATTCGCTCTGACGATTGCTTCTGATGACCGTCGGGGAAAGAGGGAGAGGCTTCTTCAGAGCTTCTTTAGAGCATCGGACTATGAGAATGGGGGTAAAGACGTGGCACACGACGTCAACATATTCAAAAATAAAATGTATAAAACAAAAAAGTTGCTCCATTCAGGCAAAATACTTAATCCAAGACATCTGCTCTGCAAAAACAAAGCGCGTGTTTGCAAGGTACTTCCATTTGTGCTCGACCCGTTGGACATATTCGTTTTTTCATCGCATCAGTCCGGTCATAAACTGAACCTAAATTTAACAAAGCAATACATTACATAAATACATAAAAGCAATATATATATATATATATATATATATATATATATATATATATATATATATATATATATATATATATATATATACACACATACACATGTATATATATATAGAGAGAGGGGGAGAGAAAAAATAAAGAGAAAAGGAGAGGGGGTGCCCCGTTTCTGGGGCTAAAACTCGATTTCTTTATGTGATACATAGACATCCGAGTGTGCATTAAAGATTCTCTTTACCTCTAAAAGTTTGAGTTTGTAAAGCAATGAAGAACATTACTTTCTTCTCTCGGATGTACCATATGACAATGTAAGATTTTATGTTTCTTGTGTCTTTTGGGGGTTTGGCTAAAATCCACTTTGTGGAGTATCCGACTTAGTGCTATTACTTCAGGTGACATAACTAGGAGAAGGTGGACTGTTTCTCGTATGAGCCATTGCATAGCTATGCAGAGGCGATTTAATTAGGGCTTCGAATACTATACTAAAGAATAATCACTCTGGCCCATTAAAAATAGCCTTGTCAGCATTGTCGAAATTCCCAGGTCGAGGCGGCTAAGGCAATAATCAATAAACTTGCTCCACCTCAAAGAGCGGAAGCAAGGCCTGGGAGGCTGGATCCCATATTACTATCCATGACTAATACCTCAGCCGACAGATAAAAGGCCACCGAATGGGCCAGTTCCTGTCGGACTGATTGTCGAGAACGATTCAATCGACTGGTGTTATTTATCTTCTTCCCACAAGGTAAGATGTGACACAAGGTCGGGAAAGTGGGATTTCAAAAACCAGCGCCCGAGAATTTGAGCGCTCTGGCCATTAAACATTGCCTAGGCAGGCCCGTCGGCATACTCCGGTAGGGCCGCCGCAGGCGATTAGCAATAAACTAACCCCTTCTTAAAGGGTGATAAGGAAAAGCCTGGGAGGGTGGACCTCCTAGAACTGCACAGGACAGACAACCAATAGACCGGCGGAAATAAAGCCTCGAAGACCAAGACGGTACCAGTCTATGGTGTGTAGTATCCATCGGAACAGATACTACACTGTGATCTTAGCCAAAAGGCTAAGGATTCCATCGACTGGTATTTACTTAGCAACTGACGTTACTGAAAACATGCACGGGCTGGTGTGTACTGAGTATTTACTTACCTCCTATCGCAGGATGATGTGGCACAAGGCCGGAAAGTGAGGAAAGTCAAGCCAATGACCCTAAAGAAGGAGCACTCTGGTTTATTAAAAATCTCCTGGGTAGCCCCGTCGGCATTCCCCGACCAGGACGCCTCAGACATTAAATAATATACTAAGTTCACCGCAAAGAGGGGAGACAGCGTCTGAGAGGGTAGCCCTCTTATGACTACCTCAGCCCGACAGATAAAAGGCAACCGAAATAGCACAGTTCCTGTCGAACTGATAATCAAGAATGAATCTTCGACTTATATTTACCAGTTCAATGTCTCTAAGCAACTGGCGTTACAGTAAAAGAACGCACTGGCTGGTGTGGACCCAAATATTTCATTCCTTCCCACCACAGGAATATGTGGCGCAGAGCTGGAAGGTGGGGGAGAGTCAAGCTAGCGCCTCTAAAGAAGAAGCCCTCTGTCCTCTAAAACACTGCCTGGGAAACCTTACCTCTAAAGGTCTGAGTTAGTAAAGCGGTGGAGAATATTACTTTCTTCACTCAGATTGCCAATTTAACTATGTTATATTTGATCTCGCTTGTGTCTGTTGTGGGCTTGACGTGAATTGACCTTGTGGAGTATCCGGCTTAATGCTTGTACTTTAGGTGACATCACAAGGAAAAGGTGGACTCATGCTCGTATGAGCCATTGCATAGCTATGCCGAGGCGATCTTATTTGGGTTTCGAATACTGTGTTATTTTTTCAAATATTTGGTCAGCGTTAAGTTGTAGGGCAAAGTATCCTTACGTCAGGGTATTCCGACATTTAGTGTTCTCAGCCATTAGTTCCTATTGTCGCAGAACTCTATGAGTATTGACTGTTTATGTATCTTGTTATTCCTGATGAAGTCCAGATTTTAGAGGTGAAATACAGAGATCAAATCATGACAGTGTTCGATCACTCTGTCCTTATTGCTTATTTCACTTTTCCATATTTATTTTCTAAAAATATATATCACACTTAACCTTTGTTTATTAGCATGCGTTTGCCTTAAGCTTCATTCCAATATACTTTTTTAACAGAAAATATATACTAGCCTACTTAGAAGCGACTGAGAATATGGTGAAAACTGATAAATATAAGTAAATGAGTTGTAATCTTTTAGATGCGAATTCATAATGTGTATCTCAGAAAGTGAAAAAACACTATACAAAATCAGTACGGACATGAATAAATACATAAATGGAAAAAATATCAGAACAACATCACATATTTTGAATTATAACGACTATGATTCGTACGAAAAAAGAACACAACCATTATTTTCACCATTCATTAATAAGATCCATTGTTAGTGTCCACCTGAAGAAAGTCGGAGGTTATATCGGCCGAAACGTTGTGAGAATAACACCCAATATGAGAGCAATAGTCTGAATAATCCAAATAATACAAACATGAATAAGTTAAATCAAATCTATATACTATTAAAAAGTGATAGTTTTTGTGGATTTTTTCTGTGCATACGCAAATAGAAACATGTTATTAGTTATGTTTCCGAAGTTTTGAATTGAGGATTCATGATTTGGATTATTTGAATTATTGGAACTACTGTTCTCATATTCAGTGTTATCTTCACAACGTTTCGGCCGCTGTAATCTCCGACCTTGTTCAGGTGTATCTTGTCGAACTCGGGAATCTTTGTGTCATTTTGATTATTCGGACTACTGTTCTCATCTTGAGTGATGTCTTCACAACGTTTCGGCCGCTGTAACCTCCAGTTTTCTTTACATGTATCTTTACAAACTCGAGCATATTTCACTCGCACTGTTTGACCTCGCACATCTGCTCTTATCTTATAACATCACTAGCTCTCTCTTCCCCTCTCTTTCTCTCTCTTTCTCTCTCCGTCCCCCCCCCCCCGCTCTCTCGCTCTTTCTCTTTATCTCGCCCCTTCTCTCCTTCTCTCTCTCTCCTAACAATTGAAAATAACAAAGAAAGTGAATAATATATAAGATTGGAACAGTAGATTATAAACAAAAGGGAATAGCACATTCATTAGTAAATATATTTAAACCGTAGCCCAGAGGGAAGAGGAGAGAAGAGAGAGAGAGAGAGAGAGAGAGAGAGAAAGAGAGATAATATTGGTAACAGAAAACAACTAATTTTAGATTTATTTTATTTTATTTTTTTAAATAATTCACATCTTCGTGCGTCTAACTATCTTTACCGAGCTCAATAGGTGACCCAATGTGTCATACTTTTTCTATTATATAAAGCTCCTGGCACTTGACAATGTTTACATTGAGATATCACGTACAATCAGCTAGTGTCGTATGACAGCGCTGGGGAAGAAACGCCGACTGCTAGCTCGACGGTTTAGTTTGAATCTCGGCTTGAGGCACTAACTGGTCTAGCCGCACTGAAGAGATGTGATACGGCGACACAGTCTGTATGTGGATGGCTAGAGATAGATAGATAGATAGATAGATAGATAGATAGATAGATAGATAGATAGATATGGATTGTTTGTGCATTTGACTATAGAAATAATATAGAAATTCAAGGCAGAATCAACTGTAATTACCAAAGCCGGAGAGGGGGAAGGCGTGCGTTCACTTCAAAACAGTAGTGTGCTGGAATGGACTTAAAGACGTGGCACGCGACGCCGACAGATATGAAAAATAAAAGAACATTTTGTAAGGTCTCTGCTCAAGCAGAATCCTTAATCCAAGACATCTGTTCTGCAAAAACAAATCGCTCCTTACCAGTTTCTTTCCTTTGTGCTACACCCGGTAAAAATTCATATTTTTTTAACGCATCTTTTTCTCGCCGGACTGCATTCATTTTTATACCCACTACATAATACATATAAAATGGCGCTTTGAAAACCCGATGGGATCCCTGCGGGATCATATTTTATGTGAGTATATTCGTCCAGAAACGCTTGGTTTCCGAGTTTATACCAATGAAACAAATACTGATTACAATTACTTCTGTTAATCATCTAACACGTACAATACGTGTGATAGTGTACAATTATTTCTACATATAAGCAGAGTTTAAATTACCTACCAGACAATATCCTCGAGTGTCTAAGGTCTCTTTTAGCAAGGGTATGTAAGGACAACTTGACATGAGGATACTTCACCCTGCAAGTACACAATTGCAAACTATGCATGATAACATTGTATTTGAATCCCAAACAAGATCACCTCGACACGGCTATACACTTGCTCATACAAAGAAAGGTGAACCTTCCTCTAGTCTGGTTAAGTATCCAGCTGACAGTTTGTATTTGAGGTAACATATCTCAAATAAAAACTATCAGCTGGATACTCAACTAGACTAGATGAATTCATCTCCTGGCCTCCGGTAAGACAAAGAGACCACACGATATATATACTATAACATAGTTAACTGATCAATTGGTGAGAAGAAAATTACTGTTCTTAACTGCTTTACTAACTCACCGTTTGAGAGGTAAAGGATAACTTTAATAGAAGACTCGGATATCTATGTGTATTGTATAGAGATCAAGTGAGCGTGTCTATGGTCGCAAAGACCCGTGGCACAGTGGATATAGTACTAAGTAAATTCAGTTCCAAGTGATAGTCATCTGAGGGTTGTAGGTTCAATTCTCGGTGCGGGCGATACGCAGAAATGTGAATTACTGAATATTTCTCCCACGAAATCATGCTACGTGGATTAAATAAAAGGGTTTCGTTTGAAAGTCCGTCCACATTCCTGAGTTCGACACTAATATCCCCGAGTTCGTAAAGATACACCCGAAGAAGCCTGGAGGTGACGGTGAAGATAACATTCAAGTCCGAATAATCCAAATAATCTGTGGTATTTGTTTACAAAAAGGAATAGGCAAAGTAATCGTACATAAGGCTGTAGTTTTTTTACAATGACCATACGTTCACACGTTACTGTCACATCTGACCTTTTGACTTCGTTAAACAATATTTTGCCGCAGTTGTTTCCAATCCCTCAATTTAGAAACGTTGTGTAGCTTTAATTTCTAACAATATTCCTTATATATGTACGCTTTTACAAACAGAAAAATATGAAGATGTTTAAAGTTGATTCTATTTGTGAATGTCTTCATGAAATCATGTTTGACGTTCACACGTCTGTGAAATCTGACATTCTGACTTCGCCAGACTATCTTTTGCCATAGTTGTTTCTCAACCAATCCCTTTAGAAGCGCTAACGGATCTTTAACGATATACTGGATTTATAATTTTTTTTAAAAATAACGTAACATAATAACATAAAATATATGTAAATATTACGTTACCTTTTTTAATAATATACAAAATGGTTGAAATTATCGATGTTTGGCTTAGTTACAAACAGATTATGTGTCATTAAAAACAACAATTCTAATCTGTTTGTTTAATTAAACCAATTCGTAAATACAATCATCGTAGTTACTTACTCTTTCATCCAAATAGTACGTAGCGTATTTT
>OY744519.1:198691272-198698772 GCA_963556195.1 Sepiola atlantica | reverse complement strand
TGAACTCAGCAGTCATGAATAAGCAAGTCTAAACCTTCGCTTTAAGATGATTAACAGAGTCAGTCGAAAGAACTGGCGCAAAAATTGAACAGAATACCTACAGAACCTATATCGAACAATTGGACACGAATACAAGAAAGATTATCATAAAAATCGAGAAGATCAGAAAAATATCAAATACACACACAATATATATATATATATATATATATATATATATATATATATTTATTTGAAATCGCTCCAGACAAGGTATGAAGTCACTTGATGTAAGGAGCTAACAAGAACGAAATATGACTATTGGGGTTTGTCTTAAAAAGGGCAATGCTATAGGTAGAAGAACCATAGTCAGCAGGAAGAGACCTACACAAGCCTACAGTTATTGTAGATAAGCTAGTGGAATAGGAAGCTGTATAACAATGAGGTACCAAAAACAGTGAATTGATAGAGTCCATTAGACCAACAAGTAAAAGTAGCTGGAACAATAGAATAGGAAATAAATAAGATTATTCTGAAGAACGCATTTCTTCGGTGAGTGCATATTGCCTGTGAGTGTATGTTTTCTCTTCTCACTCTTCGTATTACAATTTCAATGTACATCTATTACATTTGATCAATCAATGCTGTTATGTTGGCACTCACCATTTTAAATTGCATTTACAAGTATAATAAATGTATCCTTCTAAACACACAACCCTAATCTAACCCCTAATAAACATAGTTGTTAAAAAAAAGCATTTATCACACCTAAAGCACGTCTAGTTATTAATACATATATGTTGTTGTACAAAAATTCGTTTAATAACAATAATATTTGAGATAAGAACATATTTACTTTTGTTATTGATTGGTTAATTAATATTTGACACTAGACAAATAAGGATTCACTACTAACAAATCTCCTCTTGACCGAATGAATTTTGTAATAATTGAACAAAACAAATGGACTTCATTTTCTTAAGAGAACTTCCTAATAAAGAACGAATAAATAAGAGAAACTTCACAAAAATAATAAATATATAACTTTTTGAAATACTGCTTTATATTAATAATTTAGAAAAATCTTTATAATATACATTTTTAAAGAAAAATATTTTAAAATATTATTCATGTACGAGTGGAGTTATTTTTATACTCTTTTATTGGTTTTAAATAACTTGAAGCGTATTTAGACGAATATATATATATATATATATATATATATATATATATATATATATATATATATAGAGAGAGAGAGAGAGAGAGAGATATTTATATATATATATATAATATATATATATATATATATATATATATATATATATATATATAGTAAGTTATGAACATAAATTGTTGCCAAGAAAGCTACGCATAGGCTTCCGCATTTTATCCCCTGAAAGAATTGTAAAGGTAGAATGCCTTAATTGTCATAAATATATTTTCATAACTTACTACCTAGCTCTACTTTACTGTTGAAGTAAATACTGAAAATTGATACATAAAAATGATATCCTCACATAACATCTTATGTGTATACATGAAATAATAATATATATATATATATATATATATATATATATATATATATATATATATATATATAATCTCGACAGTTTTTCCACCATGAAAATAATATGGGAAAACACCCCCAAAAAACAAAACAATTTTGACCCAAGTCCTTCGGTGGAAAATTACTTTTCTTGTTAGTCAATTTACTTTTATATGTATATATATATATATATATATATATATATATATATATATATATATATATATATATATATATAATGTAAAATGCAGTTTAAATTCCCAGACAAACTAACTAAATCCAAGATATTGCAGACTTAACATTCGTTGAAAAATTAATAAATGAAAAAATATAAGTAAAATAAAAATAAAAAAGGGGGGGTTAATTATCTAAGAGTGAAACAAAAACAGGAGACCTTAAGCGTCTAATATTAACACGGGGATCATCAGCTGTTTACCATGTAACTGTTTCGTAGATTTAAAAACAGGACAGTTATAATATTCATGGCTCTCCAATGGTACTGATTATATGACCATTTCCCCAATAATCAAGTGTCGAAATAATTCAGCTCAAAATATCACTAATATATACATAAAAAAATAATAATGAAAAAATAATAATAATAATATATTACCCTTAATATATATATATATATATATATATATATATATATATATATATATATACCTATTATTCTGTTTTATTTTATTTTGTTAACCTTTCTTTTGCTATTTTTCCCGTTCTGTCAGATTTTCCAAATCCACTGTTTTTATTGGGTGGTTCATTACCCTAAGTACTCTGTTCCAGATCCAACATCATATATATGTATTTTTTCTTTCTCCCATATTTAATTTGGCTTTTACCTGTTCTTCAACTTCTTCCTCAGTTTTCTATTGTTTCCGCTGTAGTTAATCTTTGTTTTACAGCTTTTCTCCTCATCATCTTCTCCCTATTCTTCTTCTTGGATTTCTTGTTCTTAGTATTCTTTCCTTGTTTTCTTCTTCGTCATCGTCTAATTGTCTGTCTTATTCATATCGGTTTGCCTTTCCTCAGTGTTTCTATTCTAAATAATCATGTTTCAAAGTTTACTCTAGTTAGCAGACTTCAGGAATTCAGCAAGACAGTTAGGACCTCGAAAAAAACCTAGAAAACCAATTAGAGTTCGTTTTTATCAGTACGGGTTCAAGCCTAGAGGCTATAGTAGATCCGAAACAGTAGGTAATGGTTATATTCATGCGAGACAGCGCACTACGTCAGATCAACTCAGCTCATATTTCATCCGGAATCCCACTACCGCATATATATAGGTATGCGCATGTATATATATATATATATATATATATATATATATATATATATATATATATATATATATATAATATTAATATATATATATAATATTTATATATATATATATATATATATATATATATATATATATATATATATATATATCCATATATGTATATATAAATTAATAGGAACAGTTGTTATTTTGATGAGAAAACAATGCTACACGATATGACCTTCATATGAAACTTACAGGCTTCATATCCTGTAAATTCATCAACACTGAAGAGCCAATTAATTATTTCCTTCAAAACGTTCGAATAAATTCATAGTATAACTAATTTTCTTCAAAAACTAAAATGGGAACAAGGCCGAAATATGGTTATGTGAGGTCGGCTGTCGTCCTCTTGGTCTATTCTCTAAATAGTTTCAGTCACAAAAATACTACGTTCACTATATTGTTAAAACCTACTTTACATAATCCCTTATTGTTTGACTCTTTTTGTTCATTTACAAAAAATATATGTACTAATATATCGGTTGGGGTAAGGGTGCTTAACCTTAAAGATTGCTGACAAATAAAATGCAAAGTGTGGTGGTGTATAAGACACTCACAAGTCTATCTAGGTATGAGCTGCTCACTGTTTTTCTGTGTGTTTTCTAAGAACCGAAAACAAGCAAGATAATTACGTAGTAGGGGAAAAATGGGTAAAAAAAACGTATTTCTACTACTAGCTAAGATATTTTGCTAACTGGAATTGGTCTGATAAGAGCTCAGGTCAGCGTGCACAATGCCGAGGCAGAGAACACGTACCCAAACTTGCTTTGTCAAACCACACATAAGCTTGCCGTTAGTATCAATTTTCTTTTAGATAGTGCAATCTCCTTCTATCACATCTGATTTTTACTTACATCTGATGCGTAAAGTGCGAAATCAGCTCGTAATCAGAAAGCGATGCCCCTCCATCTTCTATGTTTACGCGTGAGGTCCAAACTACTAGTCTAGCTACGGCTAGTATCGTGAGAAACACCATTCGTTTCTCCCTGGGCCACGAAAGCATCACATTGTTCAGTATAAATGTTACATATATATTTATGTATACAGGGTGATTCATGAGTCACTTAGCTATTTATTTTTGAAATGTCTGGACAGGAAAATTCTTGAACGCAGCTATATGATGTCGATAACACTTGAGCAGTCTGGCGAATTGATTTTGAAGGTTTTGTTTCAATCAAGGTTTGGATTTCTTCTTCTTTTGCATCATTACGTTTCGGAGCACCTGGTTTTTGAGCATCTTGGACGCTTCCAGTTTCCTTGAATTTTTTTTTTAAATTGCGCGCATGGTGTTGTGCGAAGGAGGCTTACTGTTCACATCACGTTTCCATTGCCTTTCAACAAGTTTGGGAGATTCATAAAATTTGGAAAACATTCGCTCTTAAATTGTAAATGACATAATGCCTAAAAAAGCATGGTTTACACAAATTTAAATAAATAAAAATAAATATATATAGACACAAATGTATAAACGAACAAATTTAAAATAACAAATAGCAGTAATTAGAGAGTAAGATAACAATCGTCAAAAGTTCATAGTATGTTTGTGCTTCATATGGTAATCATTTTAAATAACTAAGTGAAGTGACTGATGTATATATATATATATATATATATATATATATATATATATATATATATATATATATATATAACAAGCCTCGTCAGAGCTTTAAAAGTGACTCCGATGTTGCGTGGACTTAACGGTGTAAATGTGTCTTTTAAATTGAACTTTAATCGCACATGGTCGCTGGTATGTATACATTTTACAAGACCAGGAAGGATTGTTACGGAAAAAATAAGATTGATATATTTTATTTGTCTAAAGCTCTGACGAGGCTTGTAATATCAAGCGAAATTATTAGATAAAGAAGTCAAAATGAAGAAGAATAAACATATTGTTTATATTTTTTATTTTGATTTTCATAAAAATATCTGCATCCAAGTCATGTTTTTTAAGGCATTTTGCTCCTTTCTTTAAGTTTAAAATTCTAAAGATGCTTAAGAAAATGAACTTTCCCAAATGTATACCTACCAGCGACCATGCGCGATTTAAGTTCAATTTAAAAGAGACATTTACACCGTTAAGTCCACACAACATCGAACTTCACTTCTAAAAACCAGGAAGGATTGTTACGGAAAACAATAACGGTTAATATCTTTCATATATTTTAAGCTCTGATGAGGCTTGTTATATTGAGCGAAATTATTAGATAAAAAGTCACGATGAATAAAAAAAACTATTATTTTTATTTTTGATTTTGATTTTAATAAAAAAATATCTGCATCTAACACATGGTTTTATGAAGGAATTTTGCCGCCTTCTTTAAGTTTAAAATTGTAAAGATGCTTAAAAAAAGGAATTGGCCTAAATTTGTATATATATATATATATATATATATATATATATATATATATATATATATATATATATATATACCTAGATAAAATAGTTCGAGTCTACTACTAGAAAAACACGGTGTAAAAGGTGTACCTAGAAACATAATTAAAACGTCCTAACACCCAGGGATACTAGATACACTTTGATGTTGATTGAAGTATATCCACGAAATTATATGCTGGCGAGTATACTTTCGTAATTTACAAGAACATGAAAACAAAAAGTCTCCTAAATGTTTTCGAATCTAAATAAATCAACTATTTTTACTATTATTATATATGTTTTTTAATAATCAGTTTTAGAGTTAAGACGTTCGTTAGTCCGGACGAAACCGGTAAAATCGCTCCTAATTTTTATGATTTATTCCTGTATTTCATTTATGTTTTGTTTTGGTCTTTTATCACACATATGCAAATATATATTACATTCTGAATATTTGATTAATATTTTTATGTCACTTAACTTTATCATATCGATGTGATAGCGTCTAATTTTGTTATAGTTTTAAAATATTTTTTCTCAATAACTAAAATGGTCCTTCAATCAGAAAGAGTCTATTATGTGTTTTAATACTGGTTTATTGAGCTAGAGTTCAAATGTGCATGACGAGTCTCCCAGAAAGGTTAGAAGTAGTTAAACCAATGTAGATATTAGCTTTATTATTATTATTTTTATTATTTAATAGTAGTCTAAACTTTTGGATGCTTTTTTGTTGGAGTTTATTTTATGAACATCAATTCAATTCCTTTGACTTTATACAGTCAAGCTGTATCTTAACAGTTTTGCTTTCCTAACATGAGAGCATGTTGTAAAATGTTTGGGAATTTTTTAAATGGGGGTTGATAATTTGTAGAATTGTGTATATTCGGACAACTGTTCTCATCTTGGGTTTTTTATCACACCATTTCAGCTGATGTACCTTTTTGCATAGAAACCACATACTTCGTGATGGGATCTGATATATACCGATAGGAAAAATGTCTAGTTATGGGGCTCCTATTGTCCCCAGTACTGGACAATGTATACATGAAATAGTTCAAAGAAATTGCGTTACAATCAACACCACTACAGCCAACAATGTAGCTGCGATATGTGGATGGAGGTCATTCAGATATTACTGGACCATGTGAACTCTCTCCGCCCATCTGTTCAGTTCACGATGGAAAAAGAAGATAACAACAAATAATCCTTCCTAGATGTGCTGATAACTCGCACTGACCAAGAGTTCATGTCATCTGTGTATCGAAACCGAACTTTCACTGGACAATATCTAAATTTCAACTACCACAATCCATCTAATGTGGAAAAAAGAAATTGTCCGGTGCCTACAACATCGAACAAATGCCAATATGTAGTAACAACGATACATACCAAGAGGAAATGGATAGTTTAAGATAAACCCTCGACGAAACAACTACCCAGAGAGCATGGCTCAGCTCTAACGAAGCTAGACGCAACACGAAAGCACACCACCCGAGAACTCATCACAGTGTTAATACCATATATGAGGGGCTTGTCGGAAAAAGAATATGTAATCCATATTACATCAGGATAGTATTCAGGAGCGACTCAACTCTCCGAAAGCATGTTGTGTGAGTCAAACCCCCTACGAAAAAATAATGACTAAAAACTGTGTATATGCGACTCGATGTAAGTGTTGAAAAGTATACAAATGTGAGACATGTCATCCATAAATGTAAGGCTAGAAGAACACCGGAAAGCCGTAATACGTGGATAAATCGAAAAGTCGAGTATGGCTGACCACATATGGAAGAAAAAAGAAACCATCTACCCTTATGGGATGAATTAAACAGTATAGATAGAGTAGAACAGTGGAGTGTATGACGACTCAAATATATAGCACATATGTAAGACGGCAATGACTTACTAAGCATACCTAGTGTAGAATTCAATACAATATGGGTACCTATAGTTATAAATAATTGATAAGTAATGATATATAGTGATAAGTAGTAAGATCAAAAACAAAAATGCGTTTATGGCTCCCAAAATTCATTCTAGAAGTGTCCGTAAAGACCCGTGGTCTAGTGGATATAGTACTAAGTAAAATTCAGTTCAGGTTCAATCTTCAGTGCGGGCGATACGAAGAATTTCTAATTACTGAATACTTCTTTCCAGTCATCTTAGATGGAACGCTACTCCCGTGGATTTTATCAAGGGTTCCGTTCGAAATTCCGTTCAGATTCCCAAGTTTGACTGACAGATTCCCGAGTTCGACAAGGT
>OY744519.1:198656272-198686272 GCA_963556195.1 Sepiola atlantica | reverse complement strand
ATTATTTTTTATTTTTTTATTGGCTGAATTTTATAAAAATAGTGAATTAATATCTAGTTTCTATATTGAGAAATCGTTATTGTACATTTTTCCATGCATATGTATTATATATAAGTGTGTGTTTAAGGTTTTATTCAGAGGATGTTATAATATTATTCAACCAACAATTATCGATTTCCAACAACTCACGTATTCTTAATTTCTGTTACTCAATGGGTTTTTGGCCTTTTGGCTAAGATCAAAGTGTAGTATCTGTTCCGATGGATACTGCACCCCATAGACTGGTATTGTCTTGGCCTTCGGGGCTTGATTTACACCGGTCTATGGGTCTGTCCTGTGCAGTTGTAGGAGGTCCACCATCCCAGACTTCGTCTCCCCTCTTTGGAGAGGAGTAAGTGTATTGCTTACTACCTGAGGCGCCCCTACATGGGAATGCCGACGGGGCTGCACAGGAAATTCTTAAACCCCACTTTCCCGACCCGACCTTAGGGCACATCTTACTTGTGGGAGTAAGATAAAAACTGGCCTTGTGCCTAACTCCTAGAGAGGAGTAAATCAATACTCAATGGGTTTTTTTCTGGTCATGCCTGTGTATTTTCTCTTAGCTTTGGCTATCACAATCTTACACTGATTTCTCGGTGCTGTGAATGTTCGACTATTTGTAGTTAAGTGGCGGAATACTTGCTGCCCTTTCACAAAAGCAGTTGCACAGTTCGAAATGAACCATTCGAGACAGTAGGGCTTGCTACAGAATTTCCGCAGAGACCGGATGCTTTAGCACATTTGCTTTCCTCATTGCACACTGATCCGCAGGGAGAAAAACGAGTTTTCTTTTATGGAGCATATCTGATGTTATCTCTGATGGATTCCGTTTGACTTGATAGAACTGTTTCGTCTACACATAAACAACCAACAATAGTGTTATATAGCTTAGATTTGCATAGCCGCCACTCTTCAGAAGTTAAAATTGATTATAAAAAAACATCAAAAGAAACAAAACAATCAACATCATTAATGGGTACGTAAATATAGTTTAATAAAAAGAACATCATATTTTTTTTAGACATTTGACGCCATATTGAGTGTTTCAACTATGGACGCATCGTTTTTTTTTACTATTCACTCCTGTATTTAGGGTTTATAAAAGCCATATATATATACTATTTGGAGTCATATAATCTTCCTCTCATACTTTTGACTTATTATTATTATCTCTTTGGGTATATGTTATTATTGTAATAATTACTATATATCATGATAATTATAATATTGTTTTCAGCCATTGGCATAGTTTATTGATAACGCCAAAAGAAATATATTTTCATCGTTTCCAATTGGCGTATGTGCTTTCAGGTTTCTAGCGAGAACTGACGAATGTAACTTCTGTATTCACTTTTATCCCTCGTACTTTCGGGTCGAAACATATATATCTGGATATAAATTGTCCGTCATATTGAACGAAATATTTTTTTAAGAAAAATGATGCTTATATATGCCGTTCAAATTAAGGTTTAAAAACAATCTCGTTTCTGAATGAAATGTGTTTAATTAATTTATGAATAATTTTTATTAACATCACCTTATCGGAAAATATTGTAAATGCATATGTAAATTTGATAATAGCAGTTATAAGTGTATATTCGTAAATATGAATTTATTTTAAGTTTAAAAGTAATGAATTATGTAAATTGCAAAACCCGTCTTGTGTCTGAGCGATTTTTGGTAACAGTTTATAATGAATTTGGAAGTGTAAGTAAGATTCTTAACACGTGTTCTGTTCGAATCGCAGTCTGGTCTTGACATTTCGTTCTATTTTATGTATATATTATTTAATGTTATTTAATCTACGTTAAGTAATTAATTTTTTCCCAACGTAATTCTAAGGTATACAAAGATTATCAACGCTGACTTGAAACATTAAGTAAATAGTAATTACTCCCCCCCCCTACCCGCTCTTAAGTTTACAAAAATTCTGGCGACGGACAGACAGAAAGACAGAAAGATAGACAGACAGACAGACAGAGAACCTATATGTGTGTGCGTGTTCATTTCGTTCACGTTTAACCGATATCTAATTCCTTATTTTCAATTCATTAACTGAATGAATACACATATAAACCTTCACACATGTAATTATGTTATTTCTAATTGATCATTTTACAAACACACGTTCTTGAATAGCAATACACCATATTACACAGCAACAATAGATGAGAACTGGATGTTATAGTTTTTAATTTTGGCAGTTAAAAGGATCAATTAAAAATTATTTAATCGTAATACTACTGCTACTACTACTACTACTGCTACTGCTACTACTGATACTACTACTACTACTAATAATAATAATAATAATAGGAACAGTTCCGAAGAACCTGGAAAAAAGACTGGGAGAAATTGGAATCAAAGGAAAGACTGAGACCATACAATGTACGGCTATGAAACAAAAAGCTGACATCTTAAGAAATATCTTTAGATGCAGAAACTTTTCCACATCTGATTACTGCCTGGGTAAGAACTCCTTCGGAGTACATACTACTACCACTACTACTACTACTACTACCACTACTATTAATGATAATAATAATCTCCAAAAAAACTGGGGAAAACACTGGGAGGAATTTAAATCAAAGGGATCATTTGAACAATACAAAGGACGGCAATGATCAAAACAGCTACAATCTTAAGAAAAAAAAATCATTGAATGCGGAAACCAACCCGCATAAGCTACGAGGAGTCACACGGAATCTACTACAGAAAGAAAACAAAACCACATAAAGAACACATCACTCACAAAGAAACAGAAAATGCAAGAAACATCACTTTATAAGCTCCCCCATACCAATTAATTACAGGGCCTCAACTGACACCTGGTGATACCAGATCAGGCTGCCCTGTGGCTCCCTGAGACGAAATTCACCTACATTGACGTTTTTTGTTTTTTTGTTGTTTTTTTTGTAAAACTTAATTATGTTCTACAAAACCAAAAACAAAAACAACAGCCCCTCTCCCTTTCTCCCTCCCCTTTTTTATTTTATTTTTAGAACTTGAAGCATAAAAACTTTTACTATAATGACCAGATTCGACATTAAATAACCCAAGAAGGGTTGATATGCCGTAAAACAAAACTACCAAACCAAAAACGATGATTAAACATATGAAGATATAAAGAACTTGAAGCATAAAAACTTTTACTATAATGACCAGATTCGACATTAAATGACCCAAAAAGGGTTAATATGTCGTAAAACAAAACTACCAAACCAAAAACGATGATTAAACATTTGAAGATATAAAGAACTTGAAGCATAAAAACTTTTACTATAATGACCAGATTCGACATTAAATAACCCAAAAAGGGTTGATATGCCGTAAAACAAAACTACCAAACCAAAAACGATGATTAAACATATGAAGATATAAAGAACTTGAAGCATAAAAACTTTTACTATAATGACCAGATTCGACATTAAATAACCCAAAAAGGGTTGATATGCCGTAAAACAAAACTACCAAACCAAAAACGATGATTAAACATTTGAAGATATAAAGAACTTGAAGCATAAAAACTTTTACTATAATGACCAGATTCGACATTAAATAACCCAAAAAGGGTTGATATGCCGTAAAACAAAACTACCAAAAACTACCTCAACTGACACGACACAAAAATGAATCAATTAACAGAAATAGCAAGAAACACCATAAGCTCCACCCACAAAAAAAATGGTTCCAGCCTAACACAACACAAAATATTTGCATGGGGTCAAGGAGCATGAGAAGACCGAGTAGGGGCAGCTCAAACCAGACCTCCACTGGAAATGTAGAGAGTGCTGGGTCCTTAGAGAGGCTTATTGCCACACAAATCCCAGTGAAGACCAATGGGCCTTATCAACGAGAAATCAATAGTAAACGGCTGTTATGATACTGCAAGTTTATTTGCGGTGGCTATCGAAAAGAGCTGGAGAATACTGGAAATCTGGGGAGACTTGTTGTCACTCAGACTCCACGGAATACCATCGGTTGTCGGTGAGCAATCCACGATGACCTGTGTGAGAACTCCTAGTGAGTGCATAATAATAATAATAATAATAATAATAATAATAATAATAATAATAATAATAATAATAATAATAATAATAATAATGATAATAATGATAATAGTAATAATAATAATAATAATAATAATAAGAAGAAGAAGAAGAAGAAGAAGAAGAAGAAGAAGAAGAAGAAGAAGAAGAAGAAAGAGAAATAATTAGGAATAACAATAACTGATAATAATCTTAAATAAAAAATATGGGAATTTAAGTAAACCAGAAGTTGAATAATATTAGCCCAGCAGATAATACTAGATTTATACATAGTGTGTAATACTACTACTACTAATAATGATAATAGTAATAATAATAAAAAAAATACTAATAATACTAATAATACTACTACTAATAATAATAATAATAATAATAATAATAAGTGAGCAATCACAGATGACGCCCTGTGTGAGAACATTTAGTTAGTATTATCAATAATAATAATAATAATAATAATAATAATAATAATAATAAAAATAATAAAAATAATAATAATAATAATAATATAAAAATAATAATGATGATGATGATGATAATAATAAGAAGAATAAGTATAAGAAGAAAAAACAATATTAATAATGCTGTTATAAATAAAAATAATGATCGTAATTATAATAAAATTAATAATAATAATAATAATAATAATATTAATAATAATAGTAATAATAATAGTCATAATTATAATAATAATAATAAGTGCGCAGTCACTGATGGCATCTGTGTGAGAAGGTCTAATTAGTATTAATAATAATAATAATAATAATTATAATAATAATGACAATAATAATAAGAAGAAGAAGAAGAAAAAGAAGAAAAAAATAATAATAATAATGCTGTTATTAATTATAATAATGAGAGTAATAATTATTATTATAGTAATAATTATAATAATAGTAATAATAATAATGAAAACAATAATAATAATGAAAACAATAATAGGAAAATAAATTAGGGATGAATTAAATTATATAAGTGATTTTCTAAAAACGGTTTTAGTTTCTTAATTTTATTCGTAAAATAATTTTTAAAAAAAACAATATGTATTATAATAATTAAAATAATAGAAATAATACATCGTGAATTTTAGATAACATTTATCATAAATAATCATATATCACAACTTTTTTATTTGTTTTAAATTTTTAAGATTATTGATTACGTAAATCGTAAAGATGATGGTTAAAATAAAAATAAGAAAACAATAATAAATCGATCAGAGTTTGTTTTGTTTCTCTCTGCTGAGAAAACAATAAGAAATTACATAAAAATTAAAATATAGTAAAAATAACAGTAAAAATAAACAATACAAATAAAAAAATCACTAATAATAATAACCCGAATGGAAATGGAAAAATTAACAATGAAGAGAAAAGATGTAACTGCATCAATTATGCACTTTGCACACTACAAAATAAATGCCTAACCAAAAGTGTTGTACACCAAGCCACAATATTTGCCAAGGAACGACCTAATAACAAGAAGTACAACGTGGGTATGACCTCCCTTAGATTTTTAAACAAGCTATTATGACCAGAAAAGCACATTTAACAACAGACAACTCGAATTTAAACAGAACTAGCAAACCACTATTAGGAGCTCAAAGGAAATGGACGCTCATCAATAATTGAATGGAAAATGATATGACAGGCCAGTACATGTAGAAATTTAGACGACCAGTGTAGATTATGTCTGAATGAAAAATTTTAAATCCTAAACTTTAAAGACCCCCGAAATCTATTAAACTGTAGAAGTGAGATAGCAAACAGCTGCTTGCACATAAATAAATATACCTTAGGCAAACAATAAATAAATAAATATATAAATAATTAAAAAAACTGAACTAAACTAAAACCTAACAATTCAAAAACTAAAATAGAAATAAAATGATCCACGTGCTACAATAATTTAAGCCATTATATTGGCACAATAAATAAACAAGATATACGCCACTCTATAGAAAACTGAACAAGAGAAAAGGATATAGGAAGTGACACTAACCGGACCTTTGTACGTGGGAAACCAGACGTTGACTGAGAGAGCAACAAAGAATCTGATTGTTTAACTAGCTAGTCGTTTATATAAAAAAAACCCGGCAAAAACAACTCCATGCAGTTCATCCTGAAGATTCCCACGGGGATTAAACACGGGAGCCTCTGTGTAGAAAATACTGAAAATTAATCCTTAAAAAATGATATCTCATTATAAAATTTTATGTGGATACATGAAGTCGTAATATATATATAATATATATATATATATATATATATATATATATATATATATATATATATGTACTAGAATAATGCGGCCACCTTAACGACCCATTTGCCTATAATACACATTGTATAATTTATAATGATAAGTTCAATAATTAAGGGTGTCACTAACCATAGACGTATTTTTGACGCTCAAGAGGTAGCACCGATTTAAAAAAAAAACACTATATTACTGAATATAACTTTAAAGCACATGAATTCTTTTCGCTAAATCATTTGTATGTGACTTATTTTAAACGGTTTTGTGGAACAGGTGCATGTCCTAACTGGTAAAGTTTTAAAATACAATGCTCCTATGTTACTCACAATGATTCTGAGTTTTAAAAAAATATACAAAAAGTGTATATAATAAAATTGAATGCGGTTGCATTTTGCCGGTTGTATTGGTCTTATCTTGGCGTATGTATATTATATGCTTTTTAGTGATTGTACTTTTATATTGTATATGATGAAATAATATATTTTATAAATGGCCAGAAACAATACAATAATAATAATTTAAATAACGTGTTTTTAGATGGCATTTAAAATAATTTCTGAATGACTAGTATTATAATATATATATATATATATATATATATATATATATATATATATATATATATATATATATATATATACTAATGCTATATTTATTGAGTATACTCTTTATTTGTACAGTGATTATTATAGTATATATATATATATATATATATATATATAGAGAGAGAGATGTGTATATATATGTATATATACATATATGTACATATATAGATATATGTATATATATGTATATATATGAATATATATATGAATATATACATATATATATATATGTATATATATATGTATATATATGTATACAGATGTATATATATATTTGTATATATATATGTATATATACATATATGTATATATATATGTATATATATGTATATATATGAATATATATGTATACAGATGTATATATATGTATATATATATGCATATATATATATATGTATATATATGTATACCTATGTATATATATGTATACCTATGTATATATATATGTATATATATGTATATATGTATATATATACATATATATATATGCATGTATATACTAGAAGAATATACATGTGTATATATATATATATATATATATATATATATATATATATTTATATATATATATGAAGTGGTGAACTAAAAGCGAACTTTTAGGCCAGGTAGAACCTATTGTGAAAAGTATACAGCTCAATATCCAGGATAGAGCAGATAGATATGTAGAAGGATGAAAAGGAATTAGAAAAGCGCAAGTTAAATCGTATTTCTATTCAGTTGCTCAGAGCAAGGTATATTCCACAAAAAGGCAATTTATTCAAGTTGAATTTTTCCTTAAGCCATGCTTTTCAAAGATCAAAATCTTATCATCAGAGGAAGTCGCTAGGATAGATAAGTTGGTTAAGGCCAATATTTAAAATTTGAAAAAGTAAAATAAAAATTGTATGGAAAAAACACAAGGCAAAACTCTGCCCGAATGCAAGCAAATGTCCGATTGCAAAAAAGTCCGGTATCAAAAAGTATATATATATATATATATATATATATATATATATATATATATATATTTATATATATATATATATATATATATATATATATATATATATATATATATATATATATATATATATATATGTATATATATATATATTTGTGTTATAATGGAATACTTCCAGGAGGAAATCTGGGTATGAGAGCTCAATGTAGTAAACAGAGCAAGAATAACATAAAATATAATAACACGAAATCACATAATTATGTGATTTCGTGTTATTATATTTTATATATATACATATATATATATATATATATATATATATATATATATATATATATATATATATACTAGAATAATCGTTGTACCAGAACGAGCATAAGCCATAAATATTGCATTAATTGTAATGTTTTCTTTCGTTTTGTTTTAATATACCTCATTCATGATTAAAGTTAAAAATAAACAAATAATGTGGCCATGTTAACGACCCATTTGCCTATAATACACATTGTATAATTTATAATTATCCGTTCAATAGTTAAGGATGTCACTACCTTATTTTTGACGCTCAGTATAACTTTAAAGTTGATGCAGAGAAATTGTTTTCGCTAATTTGTTTGTATGTAACAGGTGCATGCCCCAAATTGTAAAGTTTAAAAAGTATAATAGTCCCATGATACTCACAGTGATTCCGAGATTATACAGGGTGGCGCAAAAGTCGAGCATTGGTTTGGTTTGGTGATAGAAACTATAACATTTTAAGTAATTTACTAGGCTTTTCTGATAAATAATACATTTACTAGGTAATGTTTAGCAGTCGTTTTTAAAAATAATATCCTTTAAATGGCCACCATTTTCGGCCTTCCCAAAGACGGGCTCTAATTAGGGCATTTTTCATTACACTCCTTAGAATAACTGGCTCTAGTCCTTTGAAGTCACCTTCTGGACATTCCAATCTGGGTGTCTCGTCTTCGAGTTAAGGTGTCTGGATTTTCAGCAATGCTATCCTCAACGAGTGCTACATTTTCCGCTGTCCGTACTGAATGTGGTCTGCCAGATCGTGGAAGATCACTGACTGAACCCTGCTGCTGAAACCGGGCCACAAGACTCTTTGGGTTAAGGTTATTGAACGATGGTTTCCGAAGTAAAGTTCAATCATTTTGGTTCGTTGTTCAGTGCTATATTTTTCCATTATAAATAAACAATGTTTATATCTGTAATATTCTGAAAAATAAGGAGAACATTTGATTAAATGTTTAAGTTGTTACTGATTTTAACTAATGCGTCACTTTTGCGCTACCCTGTATATTACCAAATTCATAATGATTAGTTCAAATACGGTGTTTTTGAATGTATATCTATACATCAAATGATGTTAACATTTACAAAGAATCTAATGTTACCGTATTATTCACCTTATTTTCTAAAAAATATATATTTAAAAAAATGAGTTTAATTAGTTTAAGACATTATATTTTTTTTAAAAGGCGGTACCGGTATTGATAGGGGAATCTTTATATGGTAAAGTGTATAACAAATTTAATGTTCCCATATTTCTGATTGAGTGACCGAGTACATATTTAGATACTGTATGTTACATATTTCAGCAATGTACCGCGGTTTCATCCAAAAGGACAGATTTAGACATCTGAAATATGTAATATACAGTATCTAAATAAATTATATTAGCTCTCATATGATCGAGCACTTTATTTGATTTCTTTTCATATACAACCTGACACACACACACTATATATATATATATATATATATATATATATATATATATATATATATATATATATATATATATATATATATATATATATATTATTTCGGTTTTCGGAACTTTACGAGGAAAAATAAATATTGCGAAAGCATAGTCAGTACATATGACTAAATAAATACTTTCTTATAAATGGTAGACTCCCATCTGGCGGATCGTTTAAAAAAACGAAATGACAAGATCGGCGTAGATAATACAGTTATTCGGACAGATGGGGACGTCATCAAGACCCAGTGCCCGGATTCATACTTCACTTGATTAGCCATCGTGCATGCAATTTTAAAACACACAGCTAACTCTCTTTCCCTTTCGCTCTCTCTCTATTCGTCTCTCTCTCTCTTCGTCTCTCTCTCTCTCTCTATCTCTCTCTCTCTCTCTCTCTATATATATATATATATATATATATATATATATATATATATATATATATATATATATATAGGATCAAATATAAACCAAAGTAAAACTTTTAGTAGATGGAACCTATTGTGAAGAGGATTAGCTCAATATATGAACTTCCTTTCAACGGAAATTTTTACCACCCGGACAAACCGCATATCTTTTTTACGGAACTTCTCTTTTCATTCACAGCTTTTTTTTTTTAATAATAATTTTGTAAAAAAATAATAATTTTTATATTTTTCAAATATTTCAACTTTGGTTTTTTCGAAAGCCAACTTATCTATCTGTATTTCTCCTCTGATGATAAGATCTCTATCTTGGAAAAGCCTTGGCTTAAGGAAAGAATAATAAACACTAGTGTATTACTGAATACACCTTGCATTGAACAATTGAAATTTGAAATAAATTTGGACAATCGTCGCATTTTTATCACTCTTTTTTCTCCTCTCTCTCTCTCCCTCTCTCTCTCTCTATATATATATATATATATATATATATATATATATATATTCATTATTTCATGTATATACACATACAATATTATCAGGTGATATAATAAATTGAGAATATATCTTCAACAGTGATCAATACATAGGTTCATCTTAGTAGTAGTAGTAGTAGTAGTAGTAGTAGTAGTAGTAGTATGGAAATATAGAAATGGCATGAAGTCTACACCGAAGTACTCATGTTTTATTCCTGCTAGAAATCATCAGGCACTCACTCGCAAACAAAAATCCGCGCATTTAAACTGACGATATACTGAGGTCATTAAATATTGACGCCACTGCGTAACTTATTTGCCATACATATATTCACTCAACTCTCTCTCTCTTTCTCTCTCTCTCTCTCTCTCTCTCTCTCTCTCTCTCTCTATATATATATATATATATATATATATAGTCTAAAGAAGCTTTGAGTCATTTATATATATAAGTTATGAGGTTTAAAAAGACTAAATATACATTCGGAGTGTTCACATTATAAGTTATTTCGACCTTAACTAGGTCTCCTCGGATGTGTTTCCAACCACAATTTTGAATTGTGGTTGGAAACACACCTAGTTACGGTCGAAATAACTTATAATGTGTACAATCCGAATGTATATTTAGTCTTTTTAAACCTCATAACTTATTCATGCTCTGTTTGAACGGACATAGAGCTCTCTGATTCGAAGTCCTATCGAAAATAATCGAACCTGAAAACTATATATATATATATATATATATATATATATATATATATATATATATATATATATATATTTGTCTTTCTCTCTCTATCACTTTATTTGTATTGAATACATACAAATAAAGTTAATTTTTCTAAAATTAAGCTGACAGACATACAAAAATGTTAACGAAGTCAGAAGTAAATGTTATCTAGTTGACTGGCTGGCCTGCTTGCTCTCTACCGTAAACAACACTGTATCATTATGTTTTCAAGTTAATACTTCTTTTAGTCTCGCAGTCAAAACATTTCGCACTTGTGTGTAAATATTCGTTTCCGGTGCTTACGATGTGTTGATGTTTATCTATTTATGCGAATCAATGGGAAAGTTGTAGTATTTGGTTTGCAAGGAAATTAGAATTAAATGTATATTATTTGAAATTGTGGTTTCAAGAAGCTAACTTTGCAAATCGATAGCGAACTGGCAAATACAGCTAGTATATACATATATATATATATATATATATATATATATATATATATATATATATATATAAATAAATATTAATTATTCATTACCTACAGACATCGATGTTTCATGCTAACGCAATCTTCAGTGCAGGAAGCTAATTCCCAAATTCTAATATATAATATTAATTTTTAAGTATATATCAATTTTTTTACCTACATACGCTGGCGTTTCAAGATGTCGGCTCTTATCAGTGTAGGGAATGATAATCTCAGATGGTCGCAAGATTGGAACCCAGTTACAGATTCACGCAAATGACCACGAGACATTACCACGTCAAGTAAAGGAATTTAAGTCTGATTTATGTGGAGGAGGTACATAAAGGAAGGCTGCTCTCGAGTGTTCGACGAACATGCCATATAGCTACGTTACAGTCTATTTTAAACTTCACCGAATCTCTTAAAGGGGCTAATAACAATATTAATTTTAAGTAAATATTAAATTATTTTTACCTACATAGGCCGGTGGTTCAAGCTTTCGCGCTAGTCAGTGTAAAGCATGATAATCTGAGACAGTTAACATAATTAGTCTGTTATATTATTTCTTTTTTTTGATTTTTCTTATTTTTCGGATCGTCTTTTTAGTATTAAAATTTAAAAAAATGATAAATGTCCCAGTGATGTCATGAACGTTTTCGATTTTTCGTTGAATCATCCTAAAGTTTCAAAAGCAAATGAACTAAAAAGCTATACCAAATTTGACTGGTTATACATCGACTGATGAACCGGTAAGATTTGTTAACTTTAACCGTGTGGGTTGAGTTCTAGTATTTCTGTAATACCAAAAGAAACCAATTGATGAGCAAAACAATTTATAATGCGCATTCATATATATATATATATATATATATATATATATATATATATATATATATATATATATATACATATATATATATATATATATATATATACATATATATATATATATATATATATACATATATATATATGTATATATATATATATATACACATATATATACATATATATATACATATGCATATATATATATATACATACATATACATATATATATATACATATATATATATACATACATATATATATATATATATATATATATATGAAGTGAAAGAATAGAATAAGGTGCGAATCAAATTTTATTAGAGTTCCATGTTCAGGCAAAGTTTTTTTAAAGTCCTTAACTCATGAGTTTTCAAAGAAAAGCTTCTCATCAGAAGACCATTACCGCAATGACATTAAAAATTAAACTTTGAAAATATATAAACAAATATATATAAAAATACATAAAGGTATATAAAGCATCAAATATATCGGCCCAAAACATACTTCTTTGTAAACCTATACAGTTCATCCACGTCAACAAGTTTAAAATAGCTCCAGGCAAGATATCAAATAGGTTGATTAAGAAATAATCCATACGATCCGTCATATTTAATTATATATATATATATATATATATATATATATATATATATATATATATATATATATATATATGTATATATATATATATAAATATATATATATATTATTTCGTTTGTGACTTTGTTCACAATTATATATTTAATATGTCATTCGAAAGCGGAAATCGTATATGTTTATTTCATAAACATTTTGATAAGCGTTTGTCGTATTCAGGTTTGCGAATTATTAATACGACGACAAACCATCTATTCCTAAAAGCGTGTAGGCCCACTAATTTGGATTGTAAGAGGAGTGAACTTTGTTCGAGTTTAATGCAGGTCGAAATCACATCCATTTTGGGACAAATAGATTTGTTCTCAGAATGAGTAATCTTAGAAAGTCATAACAACTGGTGAGACCTGGCCGACTTCAAAAGTTGATGTTCAATAAAGGTCAGGCCAGCTCTGGTTATCAGTGGTATGAAAGGACAAAGGACGGTGGCGTCACTTGTTTTTGTCGAAAACGGAAAATGAGTTGAGTCCGTCATGTGAGCTCGAAGCGACAAGATCGTCGTGAGAGTAAGCGGACGAAATTATCCAAAGATGTAGACAAATAAGTTAAGAGTGCGTCTCTAAAAATGAGACAGAAGATCGACATCTCGACCCGTCTACAGAATTTAGAAGTTAGCAGATAAGACAAGAAGAAAAGAAAGAAGCAACATTAGATGACAACTCTCTCCCGAGTAAAAGAATATTCAGACCAATAAATATTTCACTCATCTCTAGGAACGTCCTCGGAGTTCTTTCTTTCCCGTTAGGAGAGTGTTCCGTTTCAGGGGACCGATGCTCCACGCCAGCAAACGGGAGGCCACTAGACGAAGGAAGAAAAACCCACGGCAGAGCTATCAACGATGAAGAGATACGGCGAATGTAATTAATTGGGACCGGTATGTAACATTCACAGAGCTTTGCTCATCACAAACGAATTAGATCTTGATATCGATACTGTACTAAGATTTTTTTCAACAGTTGAATTGAGCAGATAGTTAAAGAGAAGATTCCCAAGGAGACATAACAAACAAATAAATAAATACATGAATGAATAAACAGATGTATTGGTCGTGCCACCCACGCCTTATTCACGTTCTTAATTGTGATAACCAGGATCATCACGTCGATGTATAAGCAGTTCCGTGTTCGACTGATGAGAGCTAAACAATAATAACGTTTTGTTGTTCCATGAATCGGTTTTCAAACAGAACGGCTTAAATAATTCTGCTCTATTCTAGTATATCGTTTTTTTCTCCAAGTGTGTCTACATTTTTATAACTATATATATATATATATATATATATATATATATATATATATATAGAGAGAGAGAGAGAGAGAGAGAGAGTTATTGAATACTTCATCGTATCTTAATTAATATATTCATTCCTACGTTAATTATAAATATAAGTTATCACATGCAAAAACTTTATTTTTCCCCTTTAAAATAATTTACATCCAAATCCTCTGTATTTGAAATTATCTTGTTAACTTTTATTTCAAATGCAATGCACTGATTTCCCCAACTTTATTTAAATAGAGTTTAAAAACAAGAAATGAATGTTACAAATTGTGATATTTTTTATATTTTTTAATATTTTAAATTATTAGCAAATTGTAATCGTTTTTTGTCTGTTTTTTAATTTTTGTCTTTATGTCTTTTTCGATATTTTTACTTATTTCTCAGTTATTTATACTATATTTAATGCTGAACTTGCCCTATCACAATTAAAATACCTGCCAAGGTAAAAATATCAAGTCATAATGCATCTATCTATTTATGTATATATATATATATTATATATATATATATACATATATTTATATACATATATACATATACATATATATATATATATATATATATATATATATATATATGTATATATATATATATATATATATATATATATATATATATATATATGTATATATATATATATTACTTTTAAAATATATTTTATGTTGACTATACTTGCATTGTATTAGAACCCACTATCCTTTAAATGTACAATACAACATTCGGTGTTTTTTTTTAAATTAGGGGCCGCACTAAAAGTGCCTAGGCGTCGGTACTTTCCGGATGTTTACGTAAGACGTCGGACAGTGCCGAATGAAAAAGCCGTTGACTTACCTGTGCCCATAAAAACACACACACACAAACGAAGCAGGATGTATAAGCGGGAAATACATAAGAGCAAAAAAAAATGTGTATGATATAAATATTTATTTTTTAACGAAGAAACACGTGATTCAAATAAGTGTTTAAATAAAAAGGTTTAAGGGAGAAATAACAGCTATTCAAATAAGTGTGCAAATTAAAAAGTTAATCAAGTAAGTGTTTTCTTTTAAATGTTTTACGAAAATTATTATTATTTTTTTACTAATTCTTATTGTTACTTTCGTTACTGTTTGGGGTTAGGGTTTGGGCAGGGTTTGGCATTAGGGTTAGGGGGTTAGGGTTGTGGCACTGTTAGGAATTAAGGTAGCGTTAGGGTTAGAGCAGGGTTTTAAATTAGGGTAAGAGTTTTGGCAGGCTCGTCTGCAGACGTCACAAATTCAATTATCAAGTGTAGATGTTGTCTGCTTAATCATTTCAATCAGTTATCCAGTTTCTCGCAGTTTCATTGACTTCAGTGCTTTCCAGCGATTTACGTAAAACGCCGGAAAGCACTGACACCGAGGGACTTTTAGCGCGTGCTCAATCTAGAAACATCCTCAAAATGTCAATGGATGATTTTAAGAGCCTCATTAATTATTAGGAGATTCATAATTACAAAGACTTTCTGCTAATGAATACGTGAATTTATTTTAGTTTTACATAACTTGTTGATGTTCTGTTTTATTCTCAAATTCATAATATTTAGAAATAGTTGATAAGTTATTGTTTTTTTTCTTTCTGGGGAAAATATTTGTTTTATATTTTTGAAAATCCATGGATTAAAGGATGTTTTCATAAATTACTCTTTGTTGAAAAATTTGTTTATAATAGACTTGTAAAATATGTAAATTTACGTTTGCTTTAACATTACATTTTACTCTCTGATTCTCTCTCTCTCTCTCTCTCTCTCTCTATATATATATATATATATATATATATATATATATATATATATAACATCTTTTTCCAAATATGACCTAAAGGAAAGTTAAAATTGTCATTCTGCCTGATCAGATCTACATTTCTAAAGCTGTTTATCGATAACATCGATATGCCAGTGTCACAGATTATGTACATGTATGTATAAATAAAAATAATGACACACATATATATATATATATATATATATATATATATATTGTGGAAAATAGGAGGAGCGGTGACTTACCAGAGTGTGGCTGCTGGCGACTGACGAGGTTCTTCAAACATCTAAGAAGAAGGACGATTGTCGCAGAGAATTTATATCAGTAGCGGGTGGTGTTCAGATGTGATATACACCTTCCTCACTACTGAAGAGCGTTACTAGTCAATTTGTCACCAAACTACAGAAGTTATTAGACCTTAGGAGAGGGTCGCAAAGGAAGTTTTTATTTTTTCGCAACCTCACTCTTCAGCTAGCGTCACTCTTGGTTACCTATGATTTTTTCGACAATATATATATATATATATATATATATATATATATATATTGTGTACAATTTATTTGTAAGTATAGCCAAATAAAAGGAAACATGTATTTAAACTTTTGAAATTACTATTTTGTGCGATCAATTTTTCAGGAAATAATATAAAGTTACGTATGTGCGATGGTCTCAGTTGCAATGTATGGAATAGGGAAATTCTGAATAATAATAAATACAGCCGTTTAATGGTTATAAAGATGTTTATTTATACACATATTATTTGGTTATACGTTTGCTAAACATGTTTCAGTAACAGCTATATTAACTATGTATATATATATATATATATATATATATATATATATATATATATATATATATATATTAATATAAATATATATATATATATATATATATTAATATATATAAAAGGAGATTGTAGTTTGCTTGAAGCATTGCTGGTAAATGTAAGTGCAGATTAGTCGTCCGAGGCTATAGCAATGCGATGTGGTTGCCGTAAGATGGAAAAGTGAAAAGAAATAAACGCAGGGAGAAAGTGAAACTCAAAACGATTTATTAATAATTTCACAAAAACTGATTAAATACCAAATAGTAAATACTGTCCGGTAAGTAACAGTTAGGCAAAGGGTAATCTTAAATTTTCGAAAGAAACACTTTCATTATCAGAAGACAACGATAAAAGACCGAATGGGTCGAAGAAAAACGGGAAAAACCGGTGTCAGATCATATATATATATATATATATATATATATATATATATATATATATATATATATATATTTATATATATATATATATATATATATATTTATATATATTTATATATATATATATTTATATATATATATGTATATATATATATATATATATATATATATATATATATATATATATACATAGTTTATATAGCTGTTACTGAAACATGTTTAGCAAACGTATAGCCAAATAATATGTGTATAAATAAACATCTTTATAACCATTAAACGGCTCTATTTATTATTATCTAGAATTTCCCTATTCCATACATTGCAACTGAGACCATCGCACCTACGTAACTTTATATTATTTCCTGAAAAATTGATCGCAGAAAATAGTAATTTCGAAAGTTTAAATACATGTTTACTTTTATTTGGCTATACTTACAAATAAATTGTACAACACAAAACAAAATATGAGAAGCGTTCGTGTTTTTTCTTCCGCATTCATTGAAAATTAACTGTTTCTCATGCGAGTGTAAATAAATTTAGCTGCAGGGGACTTTTTTGATGGAATATTTTAAAGTATTTGACGTCGTTTTCAATACTTACAATTTCGCTAGATGCTATCCCTATCAACGTCTGTTATAACAAGGATCACATTGGGTATTCTCTCGTTAGCGATAGAACCGAGACGCGCCCAATCAAAACTGATATGGCAGCAAAACCTTTATCTCGCATCGGACGCTATTGTTTGGCATAATATTTATGCATGGAAACATATTTAATTGACAGTAACACAATTGAGTCAGCTTCATTTGTCAGTATACTTACTTGTATATATATATATATATATATATATACATATATATATATATATATATATATATATATATATATACATAATATACACTTTTATTTATACAAACATTATTGGTGACATATGTGCATACATGTTTCGGTGTACTCTTCACAGAGAGTCACCCTCTTCAGACTAAAGATGGCAGAGAGGACAGGGTTTCTCTGTCTTCTTTGGTCGGAAGATGTTGATTCTCTGTGAAGAGTACAACCGAAATGTGTATGCACATATGTAACCAATAACGTTTGTGTAAATAAAAAATATACTTAAGAACAGCTCTACTTGTTATTGAGCACTTTTTATAAACACTTGAGTTTCAACGGATTTACATCTACAGAAACTAATACAATACATGTACTATATATATATATATATATGTATATATATATATATATATATATATATATATACATTCGTTATAATTAGCAAAGACCAATACTACTCTAAATTAAATGACATTTTATCATACACATCAAAATTTAAAAAAATACAACGTAACCCTACCAACCAACATAACAAAACACATCAATAAATTAATCACAGCAAACAACGCTCATACAGATTCAATAAAACTTAACAAAACTATCGGCGAGTATAAGCCCGGTTACATATACGGAAACGTTAAAACACATAAAATCAACTACCCACTCCGACCTATTATATCTCAAATCCCCACACCTATACACACACTAGCCAAAACCATCAATAAACTAATTACACTTTATCTGCCTCCTAGCTATAGAGTAAAATCATCAGATGAATTATTAGATTTCCTACATACGGTACAACCTAAAGATGCACTTTTAGCTTCTTTGGACGTTGAAGTCCTATTTACAAATGTCCCAGTACACGAAACTATTAACATAATTATTAACAGCATATACAATAACCCAACTCTCTCTGCACTCAAAATAAACTCAAATATATTACGCAAACTCTAAGTTCTTGCACCACTGAGGTACCGTTCTTTTGTCCTAATGGTAACTTATACACCCAGGTAGATGGCGTTTCAATGGGATCAGCCCTAGGACGATTGTTCGCCGAAAATTATATGTCTAACCTAGAAATTAAAACTTTTAATATTATCTCTAAAGACTCCATATATGTCCGATACGTCGATGACATTCTCCTACTGACAAAACACTTATCTAATTTAACTCAAATAAAAAATGCTTTTAAAAATAATTCAACAATAAACTTTACACAAGAAATTAATATCAACAAAAAAATTCCCTTCCTAGATATATAAATAGAAATTTCTACAGATAAATGTATCACCTATCCATAAGAAACCTACTAGTAAAGATTCCAACTTACTTAATTTCAAGAATGAATGCCCTGATGAATATAAAATGGCTGTCATAAAAAAAACTTATCTATCGTGCCAAAAGGAACTCCTCCAATAACGAAATGTTTTAAACAGACATTAATTAACAATAACTTCCCTAATTATATAGCAGATCAACAAATAAAAAACTTACTAACCGCCACAAATAAAAACACTAACAACAACATTACTAATAATAATATAAACTTGTGCTATTGCAACCAGATGCACTCCAACTATAAAGTAGATGAAAAAATCATTAAAAATATTATACATATATATATATATATATATACATACCATGTAGATAACGACTTTAAAATTAGATTTATTATTTACTATAAAACGTTTAAAACTAGCAATGTACTAATAAAAAATAATCCTACCGACAATGGCTTACTAAAAACTAGTAATGCCATATACGTGTTCAAATGTCCTATTGGAGAATGTGTCTCTGCCAACAGCACGTATATTGGCATGACTAGAACCAGTATTGCACGTCGATTAACTTGCAACCTGACCTCCCCTCAAAGCTCCATTTACAAACACCTTACAGCACATAACATCTCCACATATAATATTAGAAATCGCTTAACCGGTAGTACATCCATCCTTGCTGTGTCATTTTGCGGTATTCGCCTCTCCATAATGGAAGCATTGTTCATTCAATTAAAAAAACCCAGCATCACCCATGCTCGTTATGAGGGGTGCGAAGGCGTATTGAAATACTGCTGTATGTGTTTAATGTTTTTAATCATATGCAAACGTTTTCTTAATAAATTCGCCAATTTTATTTTGCATTGATCAATCATCCGCCTGAAGACGACCAATGATGGTCGAAAATGTTTGCGTCAAATATGGAGATTTCCTACACTCCAGGTGTAATAGTATAAGATCTATCGTTCGACAAATAGAAAGATTGGATCACAAAAGGAATAAACAGAAGTTGGCACTCCTGTCTAACCAGATATGTATAAAAGAAGGAATGTTGCCTAATTATACAATATATATATATATATATATATATATATATATATATATATATATATATATATATAATACACTCATATTTCAGATATTTTGGGCAGAAGATATTGAAATTCATAAGAATAATCTAGGGGCAGGCTAAACCCACATGCTCAAGATACAATTAATTCCTCAAAAATCGAAAATTAAAATTATTTGAAATACCCAATGTGTTCTACTTAGTGTATATGTTTTGGTTTTTATCGTGAGATGTGATTAATTTCTGTTCTTTTCTCAGTTCGAAATGGAGAAATACTGATGGGTTTGTAGCAGCGCAGACCCTAGCTTTCTAAGATGTTGTGTCTTAGAGGGAATACTAAGATCAGCGCTTACATTAAAATTGTTCTAAAAATATTTAAAAGAAACATTCATGGAAATTGAAATGAAGGAAGAATATAAATAGGAAACATTATTACAAGAACACAATTGTTATTTATATACAAAATACAATACACTATCTGTTAATTTGAAATCTTCAGTACGAAAAGTAATAAAATGTTGACGTGGATGCGAAGTACTCAAAGACAGAAAGAGAGAAATAGAGAGTGAAAAAAATAATGGGGAAAGAAACATCTCTTTCGGATTTTTTTTTTTAGATGAGCATAATATTTCGATTATTCTGATTACTATTGTCATCTTGGATGTTATTCTCATAACCTTTCAGTCGATGTAAGTCGACCTGTTTCAGGAGTCTCTAGTCGAATTCAGGAATATGTACGAAATTTCGAAGACAACCCTATATAGAGATAGCTAGCAATTTTTCGTCATCTATGACCGGATATAAGTCGGATAAAATCCGATTGATATTTAATATAAAATAGTACTTATATGGATTTAATTCTTAAATTTTAAATGTTGATATTAATTTATCACTATCACTCTTTCATAATTCTACTCTATGTTGTTATATCCTTCCCTAGACGAATGGAGATTGAAAATATAGAAAAGAATAAACATCTATTACCGAGATTGCTATATAAATTTTTTTTTTCAACTCTCCATTTGAAACAACCGATGCCTTCATTCCATCATGGAAAGAAATAATTACACTCAGCATGTTGTCAGGTATTCGCAGCTTGTCCAACACTTTCCAGAGCGCTTCGCGCTTTACTGTGTCAAAGGCCTTTGTAAGGTCAATGAAAACCATATACAACTCGTCGTTCTTTTCCCGAACTTTCTCGGCAACCTGGCGGAGGGAAAAGATCATATCGACGGTACCCCGACCAGTATATATATATATATATATATATATATATATATATATATATATATATATATATATATATATATATATATATATATGAACAAAAACAAAAAGAAACAGTAGAAGTTGTAGAAGAAGACGGATTTACAGTGTTGTCTGCTTCTTTCGATACCTGTTCGAAATCCCTCTCTGTCTGCCTATATATCTCTCCTCTCTCTCTATCTCTTTCTCTCTCTCTCAACCTCTGTGTGTGTGTGTGTGTGTGTGTTGCTATATATGTTAAACTATGTCTTTCTATCTTATAATAATAATAAAAAGAAGAATGAAAAGAAAAAAACAAGACCAAGAAGAAACAGTAGAGGATAAAGAAGACATATTTACAGGGTGTTCTTTCTCTTTCTATAGTTGTTCCAAATCCACGTCTTACTTTCTATATCACTATGCCCCGTCCTTTCTCTCTCTTTTTCTCTTTATATATATCTCTCTTCTCTCTCTCTCCCTCTCTCTCTCCCTCTCTCTCTCCCTCTCTCTCTCTATCTGAAGATTCAATTTAAAACAAACTGCGCCAGGCACTTCTGCTCGTATATATTATGATGATAGATCGTAACATTTCTCAAGTCTGCTCAAACCAACGTGTACATTCCGACCTGAGATCATACAATGACTACATGAAAAACATCTTCATCATTATTTGAATTTAGAGGGCGCCGAAGTGTTAATACACGACTGTTAAGAGGCGTATGTTCATTCAGTCAATTCTAAACGAATATTTGCTTTTATACTGCAGGTGTCGGCAGGATGTTTTTTTACGGTTAATTGTATCTCAATACAAAACTTTCCATGGAATTTTCCTGTTGAAATCGTTGGAATATATCCCCGTGTTCGTCTTCTTTTTCTTCTTAATTTTGTATCATCATCATCATCATCATCATCATCATCATCATCATCTTCATCGTCGTCGTCGTCGTCGTCGTCGTCGTCGTCGTCGTCGTCGTCGTCGTCGTCGTCGTCATCATCATTATCATTATTATTATAATTATTATTTTAATTATTATTTTCTCATTACGAGTTTTATCACAAGTAATCGTCACTGGAAATATCTAGTGTTGTTCTCTGGAGTCAGAGTGCCAACAAGTGTGTGGAGGTACTAACGAATTCTAAACGTTAAACATGAAAGAACGAGTAAAAATACACCAGTAACCAACACAAAAAGTAAGATAGCCAGCACTCAAAATTCATATAAACATAACAATTTATTTAACGTGGTTCATTTAAATTGTATAAATTCTTCAATGAAAGTCTGAGTCTTGTGTACAGGAAAATGTCCCTTTTACTGTGTGTATAAAATGTCTCTTTTAAAGTGTGTTCTTAGAAAGCACACGTATTTTGGTGTGCGCGTATATTAGAGAAAATGAGCCGTCTCTCTACCCTTTTTTTGCAGTCTACGAAATGGTAGGAATGTGTGTTGAATGTTACTTAAAATAGAGAAAAGAAATAAAGAGTTTCAGCTTACTATTTGTCCTGTGCCCGGTGAGGAGGGAGGGGGAGACGGCGTGTAGTAAGTGTAAAACAATGGCAGGCAGCTTCTTGTCCCATGTATTAGGAGTCTGTTGACAGGAACGTCTTCGTTGCTGGTCGTAAGGAAAAGGGATGAAAAAGAGTAAGGAGGAAGTGCGTTCTGTCTTTTATATCACTCAAAATCTCACGTGGTCAAGCGTGATTTGGCGAGAATAGGCCCTGCCTTTTTCTTTAGAGATGAAGAAGGGCTGAGTTAACAGAGAAAGAAATAATAACATATTAGGATGTTAATCTGATAAAAACCCCCTCAGAATGTAAAAATATTGAAAAAAATATTTTCAATATGTAACATACTGTTTCAGGTTGGCAGGCCAATTTACTTTCCTGCCGGATTTTGTAATTAGTTCAGGTGTATGTGGTGTGTTGGTTATTTTAGGACCCTGTTTGCACACTTCGGTATCCTGTGGAGGTGTACGGTGTTTCGGCATGCTGTTCTTCGATGAATCCAAGTATGCCGGTTTTATCCTATCTATGGAAACCGTATCTTGTTTTCCATTTTTAAGTATGCTGAAATAGTTTTCCTTCCTATCCACCACTTGGAAAGGTCCTGCATATGTACCACAAATAGGTTTCTTTACTGCATCAATTCGTACGAAAACATATTCGCAGTTGTGGAGGTCCTTTGGGATGTATATTTCTTTTGTTTGTGTCCTTGTAGGCGTGAAAATTAAATCATTCAATCTTTGTTTAAAGTTCTGGACAAAGTTTGTAGATGGTTGAAAATGATTCGTTTTTTCGCAGAACTGGCCGGGCAATGTCAGTTATGTCCCGAAAACCATTTCGGATGATGTGCATCCTAAGTCTAGTTTTATCACATTCCTGATAGACAACAAAACTAGAGGAATGTTTTCTAACCATGTTCCGGAATGGTTGTTGGCTGTAAGAGCTGCCTTTATTTGTCGATGGAAACGCTCGATCATTCCGTTGGCACAAGGTTGATAAGCTGTCGTGGTTATGTGTTTCACTCCCAAAAGGTTTGTAAATTCATCGAAGAGTGTTGATTTAAATTGAGCGCCACGATCAGTCGTTATTACTGATGGACAACCGAAATTAGTTATCCAATCATGTAATATTGCTTTCACGACGGATTGCGCAGCTGTATCTCGTAAAGGAGTTATGACAGGCCATCTGGTAAATCTGTCGATGATTGTTAATAAGTATGCATGGCCATTTGCTTTTGGCAGGTGTCCAACTATGTCGATATGTAAGTTGGTGAATCTACCATCTGGGTGAATAAATTGGCCAGATGGAGATTGTGTATGTCTACCCACCTTGTTAGTTTGACATTTTAAACACACTTTAGTCCAATCCCTTATGTCTCTATGCATTTTAGGCCAGACAAAACGATTACTAATTAATTTGATAGTAGCTCGTCGGCCTGGGTGTGACAAGTTATGGAAATGTTCAAAAACTTTTTTTCTGAATGAAGGTGGTATATAACGCCTGGAATAACCTGTACTTGTGTCGGAATGTCTTAGTTCCAAAAGGGATTGGATGTGCCTTTAATTCTAAGGAAGTGTCCTTTTTTACCTTGTCTAATGTTTCGTCATATTTCTGTTCATCTGCGATTAACTCGAAGTTAAGAGCTTCAGAATTTATGGCGTGAATTGTGGAGCGTGACAAGGTATCTGCTACAATATTGTATGTGCCCTTGATGTAACGAATATCCGATGTAAATTGGGATATGTAGTCCAGTTGTCGAGTATCTCTTGGCGTATATTTGTCTATATTTGTGTGTAAGGCATATGTGAGGGGTTTGTGGTCTGTGAAAACAGTAAAGTCTCGGCTCTCGAGAAGATGCCGGAAATGTTTTATTGACAGATAGATCGCAAGTAATTCTCTCGAGAAAGCGCTGTATTTTTGTTGTGCATTATTTAGTTTCACCGAGAAGAAAAAGATGGGTTTTTCTATACCGTTTTGAGTTTGGTGTAGAACTGATCCTATCGAAAATGAAGAAGCGTCTGTAGTCAGTGTTAGTACTGAATTATCCTCATCATGGATGTAAGACAGTTTTGTGAAATCTGCCTGTGCTTTCCTTGTAGTTGTTGAATGCGATCAATGCTTCCCCTTCTACTGTAATCGTTGCATTTTTCTTTTTTTGTTTGCGCAGCAAATTTGGTAGAGGAGTTCAAATGTGTGCACAACCTGGAATGAATCTGCGGTAGTAATTTATCAGACCAAGGTGTCTTCTCAATTGACGCAATGATGTTGGTTGAGGAAATTGCTGGATTACTGCTACTTTTTCTGGCACGGGCGCTATACCTTGTTCATCGATTACGTGACCAAGAATGTCAGTTGGCGGACTGTGAAAACACATTTGCTTACGTTGATTTTTAAACCAAAATGTGCCAGTCTCTCAAAAACCTGTTCTAGATGTTCGTGATGTTCTTGAATATTTCGACTACGGATTAGTACGTCATCGATGTACGCAAATGCAAATGGTAATCCTCTCAAAACCTCGTCTATCAGTCTCTGAAAACTTTGAGCTGCGTTGCGTAATCATAAAGGCATTCTTGTAAATTCATATAGGCCAAAAGGAGTAGTTATTGTTTTTTTTTCTATGTCTTCTTCTGCTACTGGAATTTGGTAATATGCCTTGACCAAATCAAGTTTTGAAAAAATCTTAGTTCCTTGCAGACCTATGGCAAAATCGTGAATATGGGGAATTGGATATCTGTCAGGAACTGTTTTGGCATTTAGGTTTCGAAAGTCTCTACAGGGCCGCCAAGCCCCTGAATCTGGTTTTGGTACCATGTGTAGTGGCGAGGAGTATGGGCTACTTGAAGGGCGGATTATGCCTAATTTTAGCATGTGTTGAAATTCGTTTTTTGCTATTTTGCACTTATCTGGGCGTAATCTGCGTGGAGATGCATGGATTGGTGGTCCCGTAGTTTTTATATGGTGTTTAGCAGAATGGCGAATTTCATCTGTGTGCTGTAAAGGAGTTGTTATTGATCGGAATGTTTTAAAAAGTTCCTGTAAACCACTGTTGGTTGGTAAATCAGAGCTGATTCCCGTTGAGGTTATTCCTTTCATCGACAACTGTGTTTCGCTGTCGATGAGGCAGTGTGTAGATATATCCACTGACAAACGAAAATGTGATAGAAAGTCTGCCCCAAGAATGGCTGATTTTACTTGGACTTATGTAAAAATCCATGAGAATGGTCGGCGCAGTCCCAAATTCAGTGTCAGTGATTTTTCTCCAAAAGTTTGGATTTTGGATCCGTTTGCTGCTTGTAAAATGTATGCTGATGGTATAGACTTGCTGTTTGGTTCTGGTGGTATTACACTGATTTGTGCGCCAGTGTCGACAAAAAAAAAGATATCCAGTATTGCTATCTCGGATGTAAAATAGACGACTAATTTGTTTTATTCCAGCAGTTAATGTCGTCTTTGCTTGCTGCTGGAAGGTCCGTTTTCCGCCTGTGTCTGTTCCACATCGAAGTTGCATGGTTTTATACATTTCCGTTTTTTGTCTCCAAATCTTAAATGGTACCAGCAGGTATTGCCTGTTTGTCTCTCTCTGGAGAAAGAATTTGAACGTCTCCGACTATTCCTATGTGGAGAATATGAATTGTCAAGGAAACGTCCCCGAGGCCGGTAAAATTGATGGTCCTGGTTGTTGATGAGACTCTGTACCTTGAGTGTTAATTATGTTATGTTTTTCTCCAGCCTTGCTACGATGTCGGATGTGCCTGTTTGAAATGTTGGCGTTGAAGATGCATAGACATTTTTTTCTTGGTAAGGGCTGTTGCTTTCATGAATTTTATCAGCTATATATGCTAGCTAGTCTAAACTCAGGTTGTCCGGGAGTGATGCCAGAATTTGCGTTGTATGAGTATGGAGTTTATCCGTCCATAACTTTTTTAATACTGTATCGGACATTGAATTTGCCCCTAACAATGTCCGCATCTTCTTCAAAAGTTGAGATGGCTTCATGTCACCTAAATTTAAATTGTTAAAGAGATCATGGAGTCGTCTTTCGTCAGACTTTCCGGTCCTTCTTATTATGGCATCCTTCAAAATGTCGTAGGGTTTTTCCACTGGCATGTGGTCCAAAAGATCGATGACCTCTGTGGCTACGTCTGCAGGTAGCTCTTCTACTACATATACGTATTTTGAATTTTGTAAAGTTATTTTCAAAAATAACAAATATCTGAATTATATAAAGAATAAGGACCCCGGAAATTGAAAAGATATAAAGGGATCAAATTCGGTCTGCACCTGTTTATCTTACGGTTTTCTTTTTGTAAACAAACGAATAATATCATTTGCTCTTGACACCTGACAATGATTCCACGAATAATCGAAAACGCTCGTGAAACCTATGGAACATTTATCATTTTTTTTTATTTCAATACGAAAAGACCATCAGAAAAATTGAAAATATAAAACAGGTATAATTAAACAGACGAATACTGTTATTTTTAACAGTGTTTTTATATATATATTTATATATATATATATATATATATATATATATATATATATATATATATATATATATATATATATATATATTAATATATATGGACTTTAATATTTTAGGAACATACACTAGTCTTCCTTTTGTATAAACGGACAGATAAGCGTTCCTCGTCTCTCTTTCTCTTTCTCTCTTTCTCACACACGCACACACACATATATATATACATATATATATATATATATATATATATATATATATATATATATATGTAGGGGGTTGTATGCGTATTTGTTGGTGGCACGAATACGTGATTGAATAGTCGAGCTATTTTTTTAGGATCTACTACATTTCACTTCCGCTAATTCATTCATTCTTTAAAAATCTTTGGGAAGTGAAGGATATTAAAACCGAATAAGTCATGCACATTATGAGTTGGAGATAAATAGAATAAAAAAAAGAATATCATCTGGCGACTTGGGGCAAGCAGGTTGGTGTTGGACGATGCCGTTTGAATGAGAATATGGCGAAATTATTATATTGTATTGCGATAGGTGAATGAAATGAAAGAGATAGTGAAAATTAATGCAGATTGTTATCGTTATTTTTTAAAATTACATAGTTATGAGTTTTGGGAGTTCGTCTGCTCGTATACAAAGAGAAACATGCGATTACTTGCAAATAAAAGTCAGAGTACACATTACCTTGGTAGTAGATTTTCGATGTCAATTCCTGTGTTCGAACCCACATCGTGGACTAAATTTACATTTATTTTTTATTTCAATTTTAAGATAAAGTTTGCGAAACAGAGAATATGTACAGAACGTGTTGACGTTCGTGTCTCGGATGTTTTTGACAAAATAATTAAATAGTGGGTTTAATATAAACCTGATAACACTCTTACATTATCACGAACATTACTGATCTTCACCGACCAGAAACCAATCAGCGATGACAAACGATATACATGTTTACACACGCACATTTATATATATATATATATATATATATATATATATATATATCCGTTAATTTTGAATATATTACACACATCTCAAATAGATTCCAAAATATTCAATGGGGTGCTCGGAACCGTATTTACAGTAAAAGTACTTGGTGGAATATTTATTTTCTGATTCTGGTGTGAATATCAGGAAATCCATTAACGATGGTTTGAATAAATAAAATATGCATCTATTAAAATATAAAAACTCTAATTATTATAACCTATTAATTATTGCACTTATATTACCCGTTGTATTTCCACAATTCATATGAAGAAAATATATAGATAAAAACAATATATCATTGTCTATTCCTTCTTTGTAAATGAAGACATATATTGTTTAATCAACTGAATAACTTTATATATATATATATATATATATATATATATATATATATATATATATTCATTTTTCTGAAGACGTTCCCCAGGAATGAAACCGGTCAAAAAATCTCTTGTTTTTGATTTTTTCCTGCATTTTGACTTGTTTTCCCTCTGTCATCTTTTCACACACACACACACACACACATATATATATATATATATATATATATATATATATATATATATATATATATATATATATATATAGTCATTCATATAATACTTTTTTGCTGTATTACAACTCTTCAGTACAGCTAGACATATACATAATATGTAAATATAAAAGGAACAATCAAGATACATATTTTATCTTTATATTAGATCGTATCATAAGAAGATGCTCGATATAATCGATAGTGCATTAATATAAAAACAAAAAAATTGATGAAAATAAAAATTAGATAAAATACAATATCTATTCATTCATCAGATATCCCTTGTTTAAATACAATATCAGATGAATTAATAAATAGTGTATGTCATACAATTTAAATTTCGATAATTTTTTTTTATATATATGTATATATATTGAAGTGAAATATTTTTAAAATCAACAATCGTGCAATTTTAAAAGAAAAATTCATTTATTTAATTTTTTGCGAGCTTTCGTTGTAGAACAACTTTGTCAGGCGAGCCTGTCTTATACTTTTTCTTTCTCCTTTTCTTTCTCCTCATTTTGATGGTAGTAATCCCGA
>OY744519.1:198591272-198651272 GCA_963556195.1 Sepiola atlantica | reverse complement strand
ACCGTGCGTCGGGATATGTTGAAAGGAAATCAATAAAATACTCGAGCGTAAGAATATGAGAAATAAAATAAAAATTGTTCATTTAAAAACTATACGAAACATACTACAGAAACGTACCTTGGTTTCTTTGAAATTGATAGACGTTTACTGTTTAAAAAAAAGAAATACAATCCATCACAAATCCTCGGATACTCAATAAATTAAACAATTTCAAAAAATAGAATGTAACGATATCCAGTTTCATTGTTCGAGCGAATTCACCGGACGATAAATCCAGTGATCGTTGAATTCAATTTTGTGAACTTTCTTCGTTTCCTGAGTTGCCGATGACTTGAGATGGATTATAACAGTTTTCTTCTTCTAAAGAGTAAAGGTATATCAACGTTAGTGAAAGCATGCAACGCCTTTGGAATATGTAACATGACAAACTATATTTAGAAAATCTATGGCAGTTTTAAATGGCTTTAGATACACAACTTACATCCTACACTTTTAGATTGCCACTGTTTTGAACAGGATTATTTGGGCCTTCTAATAGTTTTGCCTAAACAGAAATTCAACAGATTTTACCATTTTTGATGCCAATCTTTCCTGGAGTTAATGTTTGGGACTAGGATGCTACAATTTTCATGACGCTTTTTAAAAGGGGAATGTTTCCCATATGTTTAACCACTTCTCGTTGCACTAGAAACTTTTTATATTTATCTTTATCTTACATTATCTTTATATATTTTAAAATTATGAGTTTGGTAATTTTACCTATTGACTTATCTGTTTGTATTCTCTGACTATAAGATTTAATTCTTTGAAAATCCCGAGCTTAAGGAAAGAACAATACATTTATTTTATTCAAAATACCTTGTTTTGAGCAACTGATGACTTAATAGATATTGTAGTTTTACAATCTTTATTCTCATATTATACTTGTCTCCCTCTGTATCTCACTATATATATATATATATATATATATATATATATATATATATATATATATATTATGATATTATAATATAGAATGAAGTAATAAAATAAGGTGTCAATCAAATTTTATTAGAATTCAAGGTTCAAGCAAAGTATCTTAAAGTCTTTAGCTCATGAGTTTTCAAATATAATTCTTCTCCTCAGAGGACCATTACCGCAGTTATACCACTACAGGTAATAAAATTAAACTTTGAAAATATATAAAATTATATACAAACATACATTTAAAGTTTAATTTTATTACCTGTAGTGGTATAACTGCGGTAATGGTCCTCTGAGGAGAAGAATTATCTTTGAAAACTCATGAGCTAAGGACTTTAAGATACTTTGCTTGAACCTTGAATTCTAATAAAATTTGATTGACACTTTATTTTATTACTTCATTCTATATTATAATATTAATGCCTTATCCAGTATATTGAGCTTCAGTTTCTATCCGGATGTCTCACTAATTATAAGATATTAGTTGACGCTTATATCTTTTGTTGGATTGCTTCATATATATATATATATATATATATATATATATATATATATATATAGAGAGAGAGAGAGAGAGAGAGAGAGAGAGAGAGAGAGGAGGGAGAGAGAGAGAAAGAGAGAATGTCCCCATTCTATCTGAGGCAAAATTATTTCATCACCATTTTTCAGATCGAGTGTGTGTTTACCCTGTGGCTTTGAGTACGGTAAGAGTAAAATATATTGTCATCTGTTTGACCAGTCAAATTCAGTTGTGTTTATTATGACGATGCTCTATCCTGTAATGTGCAATTATAAAATAAATACTTGAATAATTATCCACAATATATGTTGATATCATATCTTATTTTCGATTCTGTGTCACTTTTATGTTAATGGAAGACGTATAGGATAAGTTCAAACGTGGATCAGGTTAAACGTGGCTTAATGTCGTATAATTTCAATGCTACTAGAACTGATGTTAAACTGTATATAACCGTAAATAGATTAGTCCCAAACGAGCTGGTTAATATTGTCCCACACCATCTCTTAATTATACAACTTACTATTGAAGCGAAAATGCAAGAAATAAAATGTACGAAATAGCAGAAGCTGATCTATTTACTTCAAACTTTCTAACTAATCTAAACTTCCTTTGTCCTTGACATTTCTTAAATCTCATTGAAAACACTACATTCATCCAGGATCGTTTCTTGTTAGGTAAGCATTTCAAAATCTTAGAAATGTTCATAGAAGAAACACTTCCTTTATATGATATAATTACCTGGACTGAGAATATTACCATTCTCTGACGCGTTTAGAATAGATTACTTCAATACTATAGAAGAATCCGCTTGTTAAGAATTTCTACATGTCAACGAGATACCTGGCTTGAACATTTCGTCTATAGAAAATAGTAATCTGAATTCTAAAAGGTTAAAACGCTATCCACATACAGTTGCTTGAACCGAAGCCCACCTCAAACCGGGGAGAGCGTACCATGCTCAACACTACGCATGGACCTGGGGCTACTAGAATATAAAAGAGTTTAATCGCCTAGTATTTATGCCTTTCTCAAAGTAACCAACATCCAATGCCAATAATTCCCTTGAGCGCTCACTACCGCAAACATGAACAGTTTCTCAAAGAGAACACCTCTCTAATTTCCAGAAGGTGTCCTGCACTAAACATGCCCACCTAACAACATTATCAATTCAAAAAGACATGATACAAACGAAGACCTATCAACACAAATCAACTTGTTTAAAAGATTCAAGGCTATTGCTATTCGATGTAATTATACAATCAAAAGTGCGTTCAGAAATATGAACTCGCTTATAATTCTTCAATGAGAAATGACTAACACATGAGCTTGAAATGCACAAAGAGAAGACTTGAACGCAAGACCGTTGGGGTATTATATAAGACGTAGAGTATAAACATAGGTAAACTTCTTATTTTGTTTAGTATGTCATGAAATCGATCTCTAGGTTGAATAGTGCAAAACTATTCCCAGTTCCCAAATAAGACATTGCAATTCTCCTGGAAACAGGAATGTCATGCGTGACGAATAAAAACCTATCTTGGTAATCGTTTAGAGCAGGGTTTCAGAAACTGTTTCAGTCTGGTGCACTCTTTGCTTCGAGATAGAGTTCCAGCGCCACCATTCCTCATATATATATGCAAGCGTTTTCCTTGGAAGTGAAACACCAATATTAAACAGGAAATGTGTTTCTTTTTAATTAGACATCATTTAATCAACCCGTTTATTTCGTATTTACAGTTATCGCAGATACGTATATGTGTACATTTGTTTGTCTGTCTTCAATTGAACACAATACTATTAACTACAAAATATATTTTGTAAAATATTAATTATTTTAATAAAACATTTTATTAAGTTTTCACAATCACTTCAAATAAGATGGTACACTTAGTGTAGATATAGAAGGTTCTCTGCTTTTAGCTGGGGCTTATAAAGAAAAAGTCGTAAATCCCACGCTTAACAATTTTAAGTTACCTTTGCTTGGAGATAAACAACGCAACTAAATTGAAGTTCTGTTCTACCAAAGACGATTCTATAAAGGTCATAAAAGACATCTTCATCTTGTGCCAGAATAATGGATGTAAGTCAGGAATCGTCTGTTGCAATCGAAGATTTTTACAAGATTTCTTGAATTTTGGGCTTGTTCTGGATTGAAACTGGTTCTATTTATTGTTCTCCTATAGTTGACGTCTAAAAATGGATTCATTACCCAGTTTGATATTTTAAGCGATAAAGGATCATTTAGAACAGAGTAAAACTGGGAAGGTCACCGTTCGGATATCTACCATTTTTAATAAAGAACAATGTATATACACACATATATATATATATATATATATATATATATATATATATATATATATATATATATATTAATATATATGTGTGTGTGTGTGTGTGTGTGGAAGAGATTTGACCGGTTTCGTTTGTGTTGGCGAACGTCTTCAGAAAAAGTGAAGATTTGTAAATAATTTTATTTTAAAGGCACACACATGGGAGGAGGAAATAATGATCCGATTGGACCATATGAGAAGACTTTAAGTGACATTGAAATATGACAAGTGGGTGACACATTCTTCTTTATTTCTAATTCTTCTTTTAATATTTTTATTTATTCATTTTTATTTTTCACTTTAACACCTACTGAGCTAGTATGGGGGAGGCGGTAGGCGGAGGGGTTAAAAGGTGATAAGAGGGAAGAAGACAGAGGAACTAGCCAAGATAAACACAAATAGGAGTGGGCAGGGAATTGATACACCGAATGCGAGAACCCAAAAATTAATCGGAATGTATCAGAGATAGGTCTGCTAATTTGTCTCATATTAAGTTTTAAAAAGCAATAAACATCTTAAACTGACAGTCTAGAAAATATCTACTTTACAGTCAAACTAATGTAAATAATGAAATTATTTCCAAATCATCACCTTTTCTGAAGACGTTCGCCAACACGAACAAAACCGGTCAAATCTCCTGTTTTTGTTTTTCTCCTTCACTTTAACCTGTTTTCCATTTGCCATTTTTCACACATTTTGTCTACCATGACATTTCATTTTCATGAATTATCGTGTATCTTACCCCATATATATATATATATATATATATATATATATATATATATATATATATATATATATATATATATATATATATAGATATATATATAATGCTGGATCTGTTTAATATACAACTAAATACAATATAATAATATAAATACATAAAACTATAAATAATCATATAAGTAGTGTAATAGATTCGTCCGAACACTATAAAATACATCATTTTTTTTTGTAAATAACGGAAACATTTTCTTAGACACAGACAAACAACATAGGTAAGGAGGACATTTTTTTAATAACAAAATAAGTCAGCAAAACATTAATCTGGAACACCACTTAGATCTTATAATATACAGCATGTTTTTGTTCTTGGTTTTTAAAACAAGTGGGGCCTGATAAACTCTGCTGAAAAACAATGAGATAAAAATACTGTTTTACTTTTAAATTCCCGAAACAGTGTTTCATGGTAAACAAGTGATGATCTCTAAAATAATGTTAAGACTAGCGTACATTCTTTGAAGCAAACTAATATAGTGGCTGTTAATAGTAAATTGACTTACAATAAAAGTAATTTTCCACCGAAGGACTTGGGACAAAAAGTGTGTTTTCTGTCTTTTTTATTCCATATACTTTTAATGCTTGAAAAACTTCCAAGACTCCCCCCCCCACACACACATATATATATATATATATATATATATATATATATATATATATATATATATATTTAATATTTAAGTGTATTTTACCTACAGACAAGGTCGTTTCGGACTTACGTCTCATCAGTGCCTTGAAGTGATGGTTTCAGGCATTTAGAGTGATTCAAACGCAATCCGTAGATCCAGTTGAGAATCACGAGCCTACAACCTTACCCATTAAGTCAACGGAAATCACCACATACATTACTAAAATTAAGATACATTTAAAGCCAAGAGGCGAGGTTCAAACGTTCCGAGATAAAAGTGTTCTTAAATCCGCAGACGTTTAAGCTTGTCTTCCATAGCTTAACGTCCTCAAATTCTTATAAGTTCAGACGGTGCTCGACAATTATGATCCAATTATCGTAAATGTTCCATTACTATGAATATCTTTATTAAATACCAAAATATATTTTAACTACATATATATAAATATATATTTAACAAGTCCAAATGTATTTTAAAAATTAACTTAAAACCAATATGTTTTAAAGTGCGTAATACTACGTGGTTCTACGTGAAAATATTTATCATATAAACATTTAATATAGTCACGCAACGGTAATATTTATTTTTTTGCTTCGATGAAGCGTGATCTCCGAAGAGCTATTGAAGTTGTGTAAGCCAAATTAAATATTAAATCTCTCTCCCCCCCTCTCTCTCTCCCTCTCTCTGAATATGTATATATATATATATATATATATATATATATTAATAAAAAATGATATATCTAGAGCGTATAGTTATCATGGATGTAGGCGATATATTGATGACCTTGTTTGCATTAATGATAGCGAAGAGATTCCAAATACAAAATATTAAATATATCCTAGAGTTAAAATTAAACTGTGAATATAAGGGAACACAAGCTACTTTTCTTGATTTGGATATAAAAATTGATGATAAAATATTTATCTATGAACTGTTTGATAAAAGAAATTAATTCCCTTTTCGTATCGTGCGAATGCCATATAAAAATAGTACTAGCCCGTGTATATATTTTACGGGAGTATTATGCCTGAATTTCTGAGGATTGCTCGTGTTACCTTAAAATTAGTAGATTTCATGCCCCCAATTTCTGATCTAATAATAAGAATGATTAACCAAGGTGGCGATCAAAATAAAATATTTGGACAATTAAATAAGGCAATTACTCGCCATCCTGATGTTTTAAATCTTATCAAATTAATAAAAATAATCTGATAGAACAAATCATAGGATATATAAATAAAAATAATGTAGAATATGTATGAACGTATATATAACCCATCTATTAATTATAATGAGAAAAAGAAAAACAATAAAATTCAGTAGAAAGAAAGAAAGAAATGTTAAAAAAGAAGAAGAAGAAGGAGAAGAACGAGAAAAAATCGACAGTTTTGTACGCCGATTTTAAACACTGGCAGTGGGCAAAGAAGAAGAAGAAAAAGAAGAAAAATATAAAAGATTAACGCTTAGCTTATGAACGCCGATTTGAAACACTGAGAAAAGGAAAAAAATCGACAGTTGTGAACGCAGATTAGAAAAACTATAAGTGAACAAGGAAGATTAATATTTATTTGAGGTTGACGACAACGGGGAGATGGACAACAAAGGAGAAGGTGGGAGAGAAGGAGGGACTAAAGGTATATATATGTATGTATGTATATATATATATATATATATATATATATATATATATATATATATATATATACTTATTTATTTTTATTTTTTTTATTTTTTGATGTGTTGATATTTTTTATATTTATAATATAAAACTACAAATAATACATTAATCATCTAAATGATAGTGTAATGGGTTCGTCCAAACACTTTAAAATGCAGCAACATTTTTGTAAGTAACGGATAAATGTTATTAGACAGATGAACAGCACAGGTAAAGAACTTTTTATTTTAAATAACTAATATAAGTAAGCAAAACATTTATATGGAACAAAACGTAGATTTAGTATAAGGAACGTTTATGTTTTTGTCTTTTAAGGGAAGTTGGGTCTGATCAACTCTGCTGGGAAGCCATGAAATTAAATACTGTCTTGTTTTTAAATTCCCGAAACAGTTTTTGATTGTAAACAACTGATGATCTTTTAAAATAGTGTTAGAAATAAACTAATATAATAACTGTAAAAAATAAATTGAATTACATGAGTGATTTTCCACTGAAAGACTTGGGACTATAAGTTTTTTGGGGTATTTTTAAATATAGTTTTAATGGTTGAGAAACTTCCGAGACTATATATATATATATATATATATATATATATATATATATATATATATATATAATCGATTATCTGGTTTTCGCCGCCCTTCTCCAGCAGAACAAAATCAAGAGTAGGTCATATTTTTCTTACATTATTAAACAAACATTTCCCTCCAACAAACAGTTTACATAAGTTTTTCAATAAAAACACCATAAAGGTCAGCTACTCAACCATGCGGCCTATAAGGAGTTACATCACCAGAGAACAAAGCACGACAGTCGACACCGGATGCTCATGCCAAAATAAAAATTCTTTGCCCCCTCGAGGGAAATTGTAAAGTTGACTCAGTTGTATACAAAGCTGTGGTTACGAGTCAAACTGATAACAGTACAGATGTATACTACGGCATGACACAAGGTTCCTTTTAACAAAGGTATTATTCACACCTATATTCCTTTAGATACAAAGATCGCGCAAACACATCTTTGGCTAAACGAATTTGGGAACTAAAAGAAGAAGGAACTCCCTTTTCTATAAATTAGAAAATCATAGAGAGAAAACCCATTCATTCACCTATATCTAATGTTTGCCATTTGTGTAATGCTGAGAAGTTCCATATTTTTAAGGCCACCATGAACCCAAACACCAGATGTTTAAATGTACGCGATGAGGTTTTTAAGGGCTGTATACATCGTAAACAAGCACTCCTTATTTATTGGATGGATCGAGTGACTTAAGCCTTCCTAGAGCCCTACAATACTTTTTTCAGACACTTATACACTTCTACTGCAGACTTCTCGTTCTACGAACCTGACCACAGCCATTTTTTTCTTTTTTCCATTTTTTTCCCTCTTTCTTCTTTTTTCCCCTTTTTCCCCTCTTTTTTCCCTCTTTCTTCTTTAAATTTTAAATTTTTAAATTTTATTGTGTGTGTATGTATATGTGTATATGTACGTGTGTATGTGTATATTTATTTTTTTTTTTATTTTTTATTTTTTTTATTTTTTTATTTTTGATCTTTGATTTTTTATTTATATATTGATTTTTTATTTATATATTTATTTTTTATTTATATATTATTTATTGATTTTTTATTTTTTATTTATATATTTATTTTTTATTTATATATTTATTTATTTATATTTTGATTTTTGATTTTTGATTTTTATTTTTATTTTTATTTTTATTTTTATTTTTATTTATATATATATATTTATATATTTATATTTTTCTTTATGTTTTTATTTACATTTGGATTTTTGATTCTTTATTTACATATTATTATTTTTTTTTTATTTATATATTTTTTATTTATATATTGATTTTATTTATATCGAATTTTTATTCATATATTGATTTTTTTTAAATTTTATTTATATATTGATTTTTTTGATTTTTTATTTATATATTGATTTTTTATTTATATATTGATTTTTTATTTATATATTGATTTTTATTTACATATCGATTTTTTATTTATATATTGATATTTTAATTATATATTGATTTTTTATTTTTTATTTATATATTGATTTTTTTATTTATATATTTATCTATATTTATATTTTTACTTTAAATTGATATTTATTAATTGAAACAATCGGAAATTTATATATACATACATATATTTTATATAATAATAAATATTTACCTTCCCTTTTTTGATAATTTAATTAATTAGAGTTGCGTACATTTAATTATGTTCTACATATAAAAATTATATTTTATTTACTCTTAATTAATTATTTATTATTATAAATTTTATTTTATTTTATTGTATTTTCCCTTTTCTTTCTTTCTTTTTTTCTCTCTTTTTTTTTTCTTTCTTTCTTTCTTTCTTGTTCTTCACTTTTAAATATAGAATCTCTTACTTAACGACTTTTTTCTGATCTAAGCGTCTCACCGGCCCTCCATTTCAAATTCTGTGTGCATAGCGTTTCATAACGGTTATAAATGTTTTTTTGAAGAAATTCCATCATTTACTATTTCAGACTATGCTGAAGAAGACTGAATCGGGAATTTAAACCCGTTTCTTGTCAGAAACAACTGGTTCATGTCTGATTAAAATCTGTATTTTGAAATAAAAATATTACGCTCTTAATTTAATTTAGAACTCTACTGGGATTTCCCTTTTATTCTTTTTTGAGTATACCTTTATACTTTATATATATATATATATATATATATATATTAGTACTTCATGTATCCACATAAAATATTATAGGGAGATATAATTTTTTCTGTATCAGTTTTCAGTATTTACTTCAACAGTGCTCGACACGTAAGTAGAGCTAGGTAGTAAGCAATGACAAATATATGGCAATCAAGCTACACAGAGGCTCCCGCGTTTCATCCCCGGGGGAATCTTCAGGCAAAATGCATGGAGTTATTTTTTTCAGGTGTTTTTATATACATGGCTTGCTAGTTAACCAATCATAATCTTTGTTGTCCCCCTCAGCCACTCGTTGGGCTTCCCGCGAACAAAGGCTTTTTTGGCGACGTTCCTATACCTATCCTATTTTTGTTAACAATGGATTTTCCTATATCCTGTTTCCTTTGTTGTTTCAATATAGTGGGCGAATTTATTTTAACACGTGGTTTCTTGTATTTCTATTTTAGGTTTTAAATTTTAACTTGTTCATTTTTTTATTTTTTTTATTTATTTTTTTTATTTTTTTTGTTGTATATCATCTTATGGTAAATTTATTTCTGTGTAAACAGCTGTTTGCTATTTCAATTCTAGAGTTTAATAGGTTTCGGAGATTTTTAAAATTTAGAATTTCATATTTTTCATTCAGGCATAATCTACACGTTCGTCTAAGTTTCTACATGTACTGGCATGTCTTACTATTTTCCATTCAATTATTGGTGAGTGTTTATTTTCTTTGAGCTCCCAATAATGGTTTGCTAGTGCTGTTTTAGTTCGACGTTCTTTGTTTGTAAATGTGCTTTTGTGGTCATAGTATCTGGTCTTAAACTCTAGGGATGTCATACCCACGTAATATTTCTTGTTATTTGGTCTTTCGTTGGCAAATATCGAGAGGAATAAAGAACCACGAGAAGGGGAACAAAGATGAATCACTTCGAAACTTTCTCTTTTTTTCTCTATGCGGATTGAAGGCACATACAGTTGCCGACATCCGGGAGTTCAGAAGGCGACGATTCGGCCATTGGGTTACATTTATCACAGTGCCAAGTTTGCACTGGAGGATACTCAGATGAAGCATTCTCTATTTTGCCCAGAGCTCGTTCGACATCGCATTTAGAGATACTCAGACCGGTTGCTATCAATTTACGACAACCGTCTCCGTGCAAACCAGAAAGGTAAACCTATAACTAATAATGGGTGTACGTGAAGAATGTCTCTTCCTATTTTTTTCTTTATAATTCAAAAAAAGAAAATGTTTATACATTCGATAACTATTTATGGTCTTTTGACCACGTTTTTAATCGTGATTTCCCCTCGTAGTCGACGATTACTTTCAAAAGTATCGATTAAAAGACGTAATTTTATTTATTTTTGTATTTCCTTTACTTTTCAATACTTGTTCTTAAAAAAACAGAATATGGAAAAAGAAAGTTACGAAGTGATTCGTTTTTGTTCCCTATCTTGTGGTTCTTTATTCCTATCTGATAATATAAATTATTAAAAAAACAAAATTTTTTAAATCCTTACTATAGATAATAATGGCAGTGCGTCTAATATTATTTGATTGTTATATATATATATATATATATATATATATATATATATGTATAGTCCAAAGAAGCTTTGAGTCATTAATGTAAAATGCAGTTCAAATTCCCAGACAAACTAACAAAATCCAAGATATTGCAGACTTAACATTCATTGGAAAATTAATAAATAAAAAAATATAAGTAAAAAAAAAGGGGGGGGTTAATTATTTAAGAGTGAAACAAAAACAGGAGACCTTAAGCGTCTAATATTAACACGGGGATCATCAGCTGTTTACCATATATATATATGGAATAGTTAATGCACTCATAAATTAAAATAATTACATTTTCTTTTAAATGTATCGCTTTGTTACGTAGTTTGAAGAATACTTAGAAGAGTGTTTTCCGTTGCATTCTAATAAAATAAACAATGTGATCTGCCTGTTTCTAAAATATTTTCGACCTCTCTAATACTTTTATTATTCATTTGAAAGAGAGAAAGAGAGTGAGAGACTTGTAACTGAGTTTTTTAAATTCATATTTATAAGCTCTAAGTATAGCTAAATGTTGAGCTTGTTTTATTTAACTAAAATTTGATAGCTTCGGAAATAATATTAATTCATATAAATTGTATTTATATGTACATAATACCCTACGTTTATATATATATATATATATATAAATATATATATATATGTATATATATATATGCATACATATATATATATATATATATATATATATATATATATATACATATATATATATACATGCATAAATATATACATATATATATATATGTATACATATATATACATACATATATATATACATATATATATACACATATATATATACATAGATATATATATACATATACATATATATATGTACATATATATATATACATTTATATATATACATACATATATATACATCCATATACATATATACATATATATATACATATATATATATATATATATATATATATATATATATATATATCACTGTCTACTTGACAAACTTATTTACTTATTATTCTCGAGTGGCGTTTAGACCTAGATAATCACTGACTTGTTACTAAAAGAACATACTCATATAAAAAAGCTAAGTAGTGATTAACTCAGTAATCTATAGTTATAGTAGCACTGGCGTATTTGTTCGCGTGATATCCCCGAAGTAATTAAAGTGAGGTTGACATTGGTGAATACAGAATGGGTTACCATTGAAATGATCCGATACTTCATGTAAAAGTCTCGAACTAATTAACACATAATTACGTACGTAAGGACCTTGGGGTTCAGCCACGTTCAGTTTGTTAAGTACAAAATGAGTGACTATTGGGACGACAAGTTGTTCTATGTAACAAGAAAACATCTTCAAACCCAAGAGTATGTACAGGTACCTATGTAGGTGTACGTACGGGTAGAGCAAGCTTAACGCCTCTGTTCTCGTAAGATACCCGAAGTTATGCGACGTTCAGCTTGAAAATTCAGGTAACAGTTTATGGTTATACGTGGACCAAAGTAACTATAGTCACTACGACTATGTGATTGAGTTCGTCCAACATTTCATAGGATCTAAAACTTAGATTGTCTCTCAGCACTTCCAGTAGAGCACGTTAGTCTTCACATGTATACAAATACTAGTCGATGCGTTTTTTTTTTTACTAAACAAAATTCTGTCTATTCCTCTCATCATTACCAAAGTAGAAAGAGAGTAGACAGTGGACCTTAGGTTTACTTTCAGCAGCCTCGTAACTCTTCCTTCCCTAATTTTGTCTATTAGTCCTCACGTTTCATGAGCGATGTTTCTGACAAAGGGGGAAGAATTATTGTTTGCTGGGTCAGAATATATCCATACAACACTAATCGTTAGTTGGGTTTTGACCTTGAAGTGCTATTTTCTAGCTCCTTACATCAAGTGGCTTCATGCCTTGTCTGGAGCTATTTCCATTAATAATAGTCTGTATCATACAAATAATAATCCTATTCACCCTTATCCTTAAGTGTATTTTGGCCTTAGTAAGATGTAACTCATTGTTTAAAAAATAATACAATATCACCCCAAATTCAGCATAACAATCTCTTGTTATGTATACCGTCTATGTCATGTTCAGTTTCTATTGTGTTTACGCTTGAGTTTCTAGCAGTATTGTGATAGTTAAACGCGAAAATTGAATGGATGCTTGTGAAGAGCACCTGTTCTTGCATTTTACAAAAAAAAAACATCATTGTTTGTATTTTCCTCCGCACAAAACGACCCCGCACATAGACGACCTTATAAACAAGTTCAATCTACAGCAGCATATATGTTTGAACAACGACATTTATATACTGTTATGGAATCAAGCCATGCCAATCGCATCACATATATTTAAACAAAATGAAGCGTAGAAGAGTATGATGATGAAGAGTACAAAGTGATTTACTTTCGGCAATCTTGTAACCGTATGTCTCCATATTATCATTCTTGCGGAGGAAATTGCAGTTTTAAAGAGTAGATTAATCCTGCATTGGATTTATTTTTGGTAGTCTCGTAACGCTAACATCTGCTTGAACCGATAAATAAAGTGGTTTACATTCGGTAGCGTCGTAACGATATGTCTCTATATTACAAATCTTCTAGACCGGAATAATAATTTCTATAATAAATTGCAGCGAACCCCGTTTTTGAGAGTAGCTAAAGTCAACCTTGGGTGTATATTAGGTAGTCTCGAAACCCTAACTCCCGATTCTCCCGATTGAAAAAGTGGTTTACATTCGGTAGCGTCGTAACGATATGTCTCTATATTATAAATCTTCTAGACCGGAATGATAATTCCTAAAAGAAATTGTAGTGAACTCCGTTTTTTATAGCACCTTGTGTAAACTATCGGCAGTCTCATAACCCTAACCCTAACCCAAACATCACAATTCTACCGATGGAGAAAGTTGTGTACAATCAGTAGCCTAATAATCATATGTCCGTATCACCAATCTTGTTGACCGGAAAAATAATTTCTGAAAGAAATTATAGAGATTATTTTGCGCATCGCCGTCAAGAGAGCAGACTCGACGTGCTTTAGGGGCGGTTATAGCATTTCTCTTTCTGTAAATGTTCTGATCCCACCAAAATAGTATAAATATTTACCACTTTGCTAGCACAGCTTGCCCTTGTGTTTAACCTCCTGACAAAGAAGTAATACAATAACTCTAAATATATCGAAAGTAATCGGTCACATACGAACAGCACTGACCAAGCTAATCAATGTCTTTCAGTAATACGTAATACCCAAACGATGTAAAGGTGATAATTAAAGTCAATTGCGATTTAAAAAAATTTGGGGGGAAAGAGAGAAACTAAAAGAGTGTCAAAATCATTTACTAACGTAAACAAAATAGACATGCGGCAATAAAACACTGTCAGTAATCAAAAGATAGTATCGGGATTTAGGGCCAAACATGTCTTTGTTAATCTTAGACATTATAATTTTTTGACGTGCTGAGTAATGGCAGTTATAATGATACATATTTTTTTTTCAAAAAAGCATTTACTGACGGCAACGTTTGACGGCAGCCCATCTACGAAGAGATGGTGATGAACAGCGGAAAAACACGAAGATCAAAAGCAGCGGGAAACACGATAAACGAAAGCCAACAAAGACTTAGAAAAAAGTCAAATGATTCCCAGATTTCAATTTGTGTGCATCTAAACGTCTGTGAGAGTCTGCTGCTTATCTTGGAGTTTGTTTGTTTCTTTTACCAGGATTGTTGATACAATCATGCTTGAACACATCAAAAGTTCAAGATTTCGTTTTTTTTTTTAGCTTTAACACTCTCTCTCTCTCTCTCTCCCCCTCTCTCTCTCTCTCTCTCTCTCTCTATATATATATATATATATATATATATATACATATATATACATATATATATATATATACATATATATACATATATATATGTATATATATACATATATATATATATATATGTATATATACATATATATATGTATATATATACATATATATATATATATATACATATATATATGTATATATATATATATATACATATATATATGTATATATATATACATATCTATATGTATATATATACATATATATACATATATATATATACATATATATATATACATATATATATATGTATATATATACACATATATATATATACATATATATTAACATACATATATATATACATATATATATACATATATATATATATATATATATATATATATATATATATATATATATATATATATATATATTTAGTAAGTTAGTAAAATATATTTATGCCAGTTAAGCTACACAGAGGGTCCAGCGTTTCATCCCCGGGCGAATCTTCAGGCTGAAATTTAAGCCGGAAGATTCTCCCGGGGATGAAATGCGAGAGCTTCTGTGTAGCTTTATTGCCATAAATATATTTTGCTAACTTACTACCTAGCTCTACTGACGGATTAAGCACTGCTGAAGTAAATACTGTAAATTGATACACATTATAGATTATATCTTCTTATAACATTTTTTGTGGATACATGAACTAATAAAATATACATACCTATTAGTACAAATGTGTTTTCGTCAAAACAAAGGTTGATGTTTAAGCTAAATAGTGTACGACATACGCTTTTAATTTAACATCATGTCAAACCCTAGTTGTTACAATAGTATATATTAGATAGAATGACAGCTTAATAGTGAACTTTTCGGTGCTTTCATACGTAAAATATGAAGAAACGAGTAAAACTGAAGAAAAGGGCAAGAACGAAATAGAAAATAAAGATTTTATAATCAAATCCGCGTTTCATTCCCGTAGGGAATCGTCAGGCTTAAATGCATTGAGTTTATGTTGCTGGGTGTTTTTTTTTATATAAACGTGGGATTTAGTCTAGCTAGTTAACCAATCAGATTCTGTTGTATTATTTTGGGCTTCTCACAAAGAAAGGGTCAGTTTATTTTATTGCATATTTCTTATTGTCGTGTACTGTTTTCTATAGGGTTGTCAATCTCTGTTTCTTTGTTGTGTCGAAATAATAGGTGACCTTATTTTAACACGTGCTTGCTTGTATTTCTATTAAATGTTTTAGTTTGATGATTTTTTTAATATGGTTTTCATTTTTGTTTGATTGTGTATTGTTAACTTAACGTAAATATTATTTTGTCTAAGCAGTTGTTTGCTAGTGCACTTCTACAATTTATTAGCTGTTGAAGGTCTTTAAAGTTTAGGATTTCAAATGTCATATTCAAGCATGATCTACACGGTGAGCGTCCGCTTTTTTGAGCTCCCAATAATGGTTCGTTAGTTCTGCTTTAATTCGGCGTTCTTTGTTTTATAATGTGGTCGTAATATATGGATTCAAAATATAGGGATGTCATACCCACGTAGTACTTCTTGTTATTCAGTTTTTCTTTGGCAAATGTTGTGACTTTGTAAACACCACTTTTTAGGCGTTTATTTGGTAGTGGACAAAGTGTTCATTACTAAGTTTGCCCTTTCAATTTGGCTGATTCCTATTAGGGGTTGGGTTAATAGTGTTAATGTTGCTATATTGGTAACTTTTTAATGCAATGTGTTGTGTTTTACTTCTCTTCTGTGCTTTTTTAGTATTTTGTTCTTGTGTGCCTCAATTACTATTTCTAACTTTTCGCAGCAGCTGTAATACAGTTTTAAGTTATTTTTATTGAATATTCGGGGGCATGTGGATTGGTTACTGGAGAGTGTTTGTCAAGGAGATTCAGGAATTTTTTGCCCAGTTTAGTTTTTAGCATTTTAGCATGACGATTCCCTACTGGGGTCAAACGCGGAAGCTTCTGTGTAGCCTAATTACTATAAATATATGTTTCTAACTTACTATATATATATATATATATATATATATATATATATATATATATATATATATATAATCTCTTTGTGTTCAGAATCATTTTTTTTTAATCAGGCGTAATATTTAAAATTGCAAAAGGGAATACATAAATAACATCATAGATCAGAGTTTTGGGGAGTTTATGCAATTTTGGAGTATTTTCATGATTTACATATATTTAATGTTGCCCGTTTTAAAATGTTATTTGAACTTACTATATTTTACATTGTAATACACCTTTACAATGAACAATGTTGAGCATCTCATCATCTTTATAGAGAGTCATTATTAAAAAGGCATTCATGCTCATTAATACGTGGCATGTCTTGTTTATAACATAACTCATAATTTCCCGTAATTTTTTCCAATTAATAATATCTACCTATATTTATTAATGTATGGGTTTCCCCATCTTCTTCAGAAAATATATATTTATTTCAAAATCCATAAAGTAAGTGACTTTTTTCACAAATTATTCTTTCTTGCAATGTTTTATCGTGATATACTTGTAAAATATGTAACTTAACTTTCACGTTGACACACCGGTTCCCGTTAGATCACCGAAGTTAAGCGGCGTCGAGCCTGGCCAGTACTAAATAGGTGACCATTTGGGAATACCAGGTTCTGTGTGTGCTCTCTGCTTATCTCGGCATTGTTTCCAGTCGTCTTGTATTACTACTTGCCATTGGAATCAAGCAATGCCGACTCAGGAGAGCGGTTGTTGGGATTGCACAACCCTTGCAATTACAAATTCACGCGCGGGCAGCCCCTGGTGGAGCACTCATATGTCGAAATCGACGGGAGAGTCCATCATATATATAAAAATTAGTCATATTAATATGTTTATACAATTGTATATACATCACTCATTCTTGAACTTATAAGTCAATTGTTCACTAAACATATTTTTGACAAATTTGTAAGTCATAAGGGACTCAAATGTAGTCTATATCTAGTCAAATTAAGCTTAATGTTAAGAGGGTACACTGATGTAGATTCAGTTCGTAAAAATACGGAAACCTCCGATATTTTAAAAAATACTAAGGGATGTCAACTAAAGAATATTACCTAAAATGTTGTTTCTTAGTAGTATTGTAAAGTTTATTGAGGGGCCATAATATTAGCACAACATCTCATTGAAAATTTAAAATATTTGAAATGTTCATTGATGTTGCTAAAATTTGAAAAATGTCGGAGGTAGCTGAATTTTCACTAAAGGCTTTTACTTCCATTTTTACTCAATTGCATATTACTAAACTAAACCAAATATACAATCTCATATGACTAACAACTGTCTTTCAAATTCATAAGGATCATTTATATAGCTTAGGTGTAAATCCTGTGTATACACACACAGACACACACACCCACACACACATATATATATATATATATATATATATATATATATATATATATATATATATATATATATACATGCCCGACCTTATAAAAATACTAGAAGAATGCCGGCCCCAGTTCAAGTATGATTAGAGTGAATTATGATAAGATTATTTGATTCATTTACAGATATGTTGTTAGTAATGTGTACAATAAGTAACGTGCTTTTTATTTGGTGGTGGCCAGATATAATAGCTTGTGTTACTTCTATCATACAGTGGGGCGTTTCAAATCACTAACTGAGGCAGAAAAATAAATTATAATAAAGGAAACCGCTAAAGGAACCCCTCTTGGTGTAATTGTCCGAAGAATAAATCGTCACGTAGACACTGTAAAATTATTTTTGAAAGATCCTTCCTCAATGGAGGAAACGATCAAATACTGGAATATACAATATTTTCACCCAGTAGAGTTTGTGGAATATTGGTCGGCATCCTCCTAGAAAACCTGAACAAACAAGAGAATCAATCTTCACAGAAGCTTGGTGAAATACACAAAATCAACAAGGAATGCAGTTCTTCAAACAGTTCTAAAAGTTCCACTTACAACCCCTCTTTTTATACCAAGACTCAACACTTTGAGTCGGCAAATAAATATATGATGATGTTCCTTTCACTGATGAGACCCGAGTATACCCTGATGGGTGCGAGTGCTAGGCAAAACGATACAGTTTATTCCAGATATAAGAGTCACCATCGTTTCAGACGACAACAAAAAGGTGGAGCAGACATTTTATAGGCGGGTACCATTGGAGATTAACTTGTTGTTTCTATAAGAGTACCTTAAGGGGTAAAAATTACGTCTGCTGCCTATTACAATCTCTTGAGAGAATCTCTGGTACTTTGGCCAGATGACATAAATCTTGATCTACTAAGAAACATTTATTGTATGTACGACAATGTTCCTTCTCACTCAGCCAATGCCACTCAAGTATTCTTAGTATATTTGGGCATCAATTGTAAAAAGTTGATCATTTGGCCTCCATGTTTTCTCAGATTTACACACTGAGAGGAAACTTTTAGCATAATTTTGGTTATTCGGACGACGTTTCTCATATTAAGTGTTATCACAACGTATTATTTCCAGAGACATATATCTGAGTTCGAAGAGATACACCTGAAGAAGGTCGGATGTTACAGCGATCGAGACGTTGTGATGATAACACTCAAGATGAGAAATGTAGTTCGAATACTCAGAATTATACAAATTTTACAATCCTGATCTTAAAAATTCAGAAATATAATAGAAAACTTTTCGTATATAATCAAACGAGACGTTTACTCCAATGGATGTTAATTTCCATGTAAAACTGCCTCTTGTGAAGTCAGTAATACTGAATCAAGGGCGGTGCTACCAGCCACTATTAAATAATTGACTACTTCAGTCAATACAAAACTGTTTGAAGTGATAAAAGTACAAGGTTAGTTATGTGTGTAAATAATGATTTGCTCATCATATCTATTGAGCTATATATTATTATATATTTAATTATATTAAATAATTCTTAAATATAAGCGTCATTTTTCTTCATTTCATTTATTTCTTTATTCTTTATTTTCACTAATAAACGTTTATTTTGCTTGTTTCATTTGAGAAAAATACTATCAGCATTGGTCGGTAAACATTCAGTGAGTTTAACAAATATGTTATTTTGCAAATATTTGCTATGAGTTTTTGATTAATTCGTAGCACCACTTTTATAAAAGAGTGCTAGATTACCTGGAAAAAAGTTTCCGAAACTGAGTAAGGGAAAATTGAGAATTAACTATTTTGGTTAAACAGGTATTACCGCTAGTCGCAGTATATATAGTAATTCTACAAATGTTCCAAATTTGTCTGAAAACACTTTTTTATTAAAGTTAATTTTTTTTCTGTCAATCCTCAATAAACACGTATTGTGTTGATAATACACTCAATATGTTTATTCTCCTCAAATTCAACAAAACAAACGAATCAACATCCAACCATCAAATTGTTCTCTTATTCTTTTTTTACTATCTTCAATAATTACTCTCCTTACTAATTTATTCATGTTATCAAACTCTTATTTTTTTACTATCTTTAGTAATTTCTCTCCTTACTAATCTATTCATGTTATTAAACTCTTATTTTTTACTAACTTTAGTAATTTCTCTTCTTACTAATTTATTCATGTTATCAAACTCTTATTCTTTTACTATCTTATTAAATTACTCCCCTTACTAATTTATTCATGTTATCAAACTCTTATTCTTTTACTATCTTCCATAATTACTCTCCGTACTAACTTATTCATGTTATCAAACTCTTATTTTTTACTATCTACAATAATTACTCTCCTTATTAATCTATTCATGTTATCAAACTCTTATTTTTTTACTATCTTCAATAATTACTCTCCTTACTAATTTATTCATGTTATCAAACTCTTATTTTTTTACTATCTTCAATAATTACTCTCCTTACTAATCTATTCATGTTATCAAACTCTTATTTTTTTACTATCTTCAATAATTACTCTCCTTACTAATTTATTCATGTTATCAAACCTTTATTTTTTTACTATCTTCAATAATTACTCTCCTTACTAATTTATTCATGTTATCAAACTCTTATTTTTTTTACTATCTTCAATAATAACTCTCTTTACTAATTTATTCATGTTATCAAACTCTTATTTTTTTACTATCTTCAATAATTAATTTCCTTACTAATTTATTCATGTTATAAAACTCTTATTTTTTTACTATCTTCAATAATTACTCTCCTTACTAATTTATTCATGTTTTCAAACTCTTATTTTTTTTACTATCTTCAATAATTACTCTCCTTACTAATTTATTCATGTTATCAAACTCTTATTTTTTTACTATCTTCAATAATTACTCTCTTTTCTAATTTATTCATGTTATCAAACTCTTATTTTTTTTACTATCTTCAATAATAACTCTCTTTACTAATTTATTCATGTTATCAAACTCTTATTTTTTTACTATCTTCAATAATTAATTTCCTTACTAATTTATTCATGTTATAAAACTCTTATTTTTTTACTATCTTCAATAATTACTCTCCTTACTAATTTATTCATGTTTTCAAACTCTTATTTTTTTTACTATCTTCAATAATTACTCTCCTTACTAATTTATTCATGTTATCAAACTCTTATTTTTTTACTATCTTCAATAATTACTCTCCTTACTAATATATTCATGTTATAAAACTCTGATTTTTTTACTATCTTCAATAATTACTCTCCTTACTAATTTATTCATGTTATAAAACTCTTATTTTTTTACTATCTTCAATAATTACTCTCCTTACTAATTTATTCATGTTATAAAACTCTGATTTTTTTACTATCTTCAATAATTACTCTCCTTACTAATATATTCATGTTATAAAACTCTTATTTTTTTACTATCTTCAATAATTACTCTCCTTACTAATATATTCATGTTATAAAACTCTTATTTTTTTACTATCTTCAATAATTACTCTCCTTACTAATTTATTCATGTTATAAAACTCTTATTTTTTTACTATCTTCAATAATTACTCTCCTTACTAACGTATTCATGTTATAAAACTCTTATTTTTTTACTATCTTCAATAATTACTCTCCTTACTAATATATTCATGTTATAAAACTCTGATTTTTTTACTATCTTCAATAATTACTATCCTTACTAACGTATTCATGTTATAAAACTCTTATTTTTTTACTATCTTCAATAATTACTCTCCTTACTAATATATTCATGTTATAAAACTCTGATTTTTTTACTATCTGCAATAATTACTATCCTTACTAACGTATTCATGTTATAAAACTCTTATTTTTTTACTATCTTCAATAATTACTCTCCTTACTAATGTATTCATGTTATCAAACTCTTATTTCATTACTATCTTCAATAATTACTCTCCTTACTAATGTATTCATGTTATCAAACTCTTATTTTTTTTACTATCTTCAATAATTACTCTCTTTTCTAATTTATTCATGTTATCAAACTCTTATTTTTTTACTATCTTCAATAATTACTCTCCTTACTAATTTATTCATGTTATCAAACTCTTATTTTTTTTACTATCTTCAATAATTACTCTCTTTTCTAATTTATTCATGTTATCAAACTCTTATTTTTTTACTATCTTCAATAATTACTCTCCTTACTAATTTATTCATCTTATCAAACTCCTTTTTTTTACTATCTTCAATAATTACTCTCCTTACTAATATATTCATGTTATCAAACTCTTATTTTTTTACTATCTGCAATAATTACTATCCTTACTAACGTATTCATGTTATAAAACTCTTATTTTTTTACTATCTTCAATAATTACTCTCCTTACTAATCTATTCATGTTATCAAACTCTTATTTATTTACTATCTTTAGTAATTACTCTCCTTACTAATCTATTCATGTTATCAAACTCTTATTTATTTACTATCTTTAGTAATTACTCTCCTTACTAATCTATTCATGTTATCAAACTCTTATTTTTTTACTATCTTTAGTAATTTCTCTCCTTACTAATCTATTCGTGTTATCAAACTCTTATTTTTTTAACTATCTTTAGTAATTCATCTCCTTACTAATCTATTCATGTTCTTACACTCTTTTTTTACTATCTTTAGTAATTACTCTCCTTACTAATCTATTCATGTTATCAAACTCTTATTTTTTTACTATCTTTAGTAATTACTCTCCTTACTAATCTATTCATGTTATCAAACTCTTATTTTAACCATTTCTTTCATTTTATTAATTAACTCCCTGTTGAATTGATCGTTGATATGAATTTAAATACACATCCTGAAGTGCAATAGAAAATATAAAAGTATCATTTAATGACAACTATCTTCATTCATATAATTTTTTCATGTGTATTATTTCAATCGAACGAATGGTAAGTGACATTATGTGTAAAATGAAACGAATTTACTTCGAGTGTCTTTAATGTTTATTGTTGTGCTTACTTTAAATAAATACGTACGTAGATTTGTTTATTAAATGATTAGTCGGATAAAATAATGGAAACATAAGTTAAGATGTTTTTGTGTTTTATTTTGTCTAATTTGATGGAAACATTCTTTAATGAAACCTTTTCCAGACATCGTGAGTGTATTATCAAGAGAAAATGTGTTGAAGATGAGCAAAAACAATAGTTTGAAATTCATATTTTATTCATATTTTAACACTTTAATAATAAATGCTCTATTGTACTATAAACCGAACTGTTGTGAATATTAAAAGGAACTAAAAGAATATATATATATATATATATATATATACATATTGTTGAATATGAGAGACAACTTATGTCTGGATATATTTTGGTAGATCCTTTAGATAGTCCGAACCAGGATTTTAGTTTCGGAGGGGAATTGGCTGATGAATCTGCCATAGTTTGGATTTCAAGTACTTTGAGACCCATCCGGGTCCATCTTCAGCGGAATGAGGATAATCAGGTACAGACCATGTGTTATAGTATAGATTGTTTTAGCGGGAATAAAGACGAATGACGGTTATATTTAACAATTAATTAATATAATAAAACATATAGTAATATATAGCTCAATACATATAATGAGCAAACATATTATTTACACACATAACTACCGTTGACTTTTATCACTTCAAACAGTTTTGTAATGTACTGAAGTAGTCAATTATTTAATAGTAGCTGGTATTACTGACTTCACAGGAGGCAGTTTTACATGAAAATTAACGTCCATTTGAGTAAACGTCTCGTTTGATTATATACGAAAAATGTTCAATTATATTTCTGAATTTTTAAGATCAGGATTGAAAATTTGTATAATTCTGAGTATTCGGACTACATTTCTCATCTTGAGTGTTATCATCTCAACGTTTCGGTTGCTGTAACGCTGTAACAGTTTTATTGTTCTTTCTTTAAGACAAGGCTTTTCAAATATTAACATCTTATCATCAGAGGAATTACATAGATGGATAACTTGACAGTGGAAAAGCCAAAATTCAAAATTTGAAAACAAATATTAAGTATACATCGTATAGTGAGCTTAAACCATTTTACTATGGGTTCTATCTACTAAAAGTATACTTTTAGTTTCATATTATATATATATATATATATATATATATATATATATATATATATATACATTTTTGTGTGTACGTTTGGTGCATTCCAACACGAATGGAAACTATCAGATATGCAAGATAAATTTCAGAATATAATTGATATTTAGAAACGTTCTTGAATTTCAGATTTTCATAGCATTTTCTTTGATTGCTCAGGTGCTAAATGAACACACTCCAAGTGTCCCTTTAGAAGCCTACATAAGAAAACAGTTGCGGTGAGCATTTTAGGCAAAACGCTTACTAATCATTTGAGAGGTGAGTGACATAGCCTTCTCTCTTTAATTTCAAGTGATTTTCCGGAAATTTTATTTAAACCTTGAAATCGTATGTGTTTCCTAACGAATGAATTCTCATGTCACTCAGTTTGAACCTACCAGGGATATTTGATTGATCATATAGATAAAATGATTGAAGAGCTATTTCCCTTTCAGCAACCCGGATGTACTGAGATTTACATGAAGTAAGAAAAAAATCTCTCGCCAAAAGTAGACGTGCCAATCATAAATTCCCTATTTGTATAATAAACGTTTATTTTTATCTGACAGAAGGTTTGCGGCCTTATGTAAAACTAAAAGAATGTTCGTATCCTATTGGTGGAAAATTATTATAGATTACATTTCAGCAACCTATAACATATTTGTCGGGTAAAATGAAAAGTTTTAGGTATATTATAACGCCTAAAACTTCAATAGAACTTAAATTTAAGGAATATTCCACGATAAAGGCCAGTATACTGAAATCATATGTCCTTAATAGGGTTAAGATGAAAATTAATATACACTAAATGTACACAAGCAAGGAAATTAAGGGTATGACTACATATCAACCAAACAATTTCATTATCACATCACTACAGTATACATCTCTATGCATGAGTGGATGAAGTGTGTGAGGTACGCTGAAGAAAAATTCCTACCAGTAAAATGCATAGCCCTGTTGTGCTCGCACAGCCTTAATGACAATAAAAGTGTAAAAATTTAGGAATTTCCTTGCTTTTGTACATTTAGTGTATATGAATTTTCATCTTAACCCTATTAAGCACATATGATTTCAGTATACTGGCATTTATCATGGAATATCACTACTTTTGTAAAGGCTATGCCTCAATATAATGGTCATTTTAAGGGGTTTTGCACTTTTCTGGAAAACTAAGGTATATGGTAAACTGAAATTATAATGGCATCAACTAGACACTAGAACCTCTATCTCTGCCAAGAATCATCTGAATCCATCAAATTGTTGATGAGATACAGGGTGGCACATACGTGCGTACGTACGTACACACAGATAACATGATTGAACTTTCTGGATATCTGTGTTGCCTTGACTAATGATGCTGCAATTCTACACACTTATAGAACCTATCAAATAAAAATGTTGTGCAAAGTGTTAACTAATTTGGTTTATTGGTTTTTGAGTTATGATTGATCAAAGAAATGAGATTTCCAGCATAAGCCATTTTTGAAGTCTATTAAGGGATAGAGCACTCTATTAACTAATTTATGTCTAATTGTAATTATTAAAATTTTACAAAAATGTCTGAGGTATTTGAAATTTCACCAAAGATTCCATCTCTTTTTGGGTCGTGTTTACATACAAATAAATTAAACTAAATACAGCCTAGCAGTTGTTCTCCGGAATGACTAATTATCGAATGAGTAGATTCCATACATACGAATATAAAAACATATATCTAACTTTATAAAAATCATAGTCCTTGATACAATAAAATATATATTAATATATATAAATATTCAAAATAGATAATACAATGACAGCGAACAAAATGTTTATATAGGACATCCACAGAAAATGACATTGCTAAGGATATAGAAATATTATTTCTCCTTATTCCTAGTGACAACAGTACTACTATAATAATACTATACAGTGACAGTAGGAAAGAGACTGGGAGAGATAGATAGATAGATAGCTAGATAGATAAAGAGAGAGCGAGAGAGATAGAGAGAAAGTGTTAACAAATAAGATAGGTGCATAGATATAGCAAATACACATATTGAGAATAAAGAAAGATGACCGAAAGTGTTCTATCTGAATAGATACGTAAGTATCAATGAAGTGAGAACAATTGATTAATAAATATATAGATATTTTACGCTCAGATTTCGTCCGATTTGTATAAATCAAGTATTCCTTGGTAAAGTATTCAAGCTAGTCGTCTTCCCTCCTCTCTCTCTCTCTCCGTATATATATATATATATATATATATATATATATATATATATATATATATATATAATATTTCATGTATCAACATACAATCATATACTTTTTTATGTATCAATTCTCAATATTTACTTCAACAATGCTCGATACGTGAATATAGCTATCTAGTAAGTTATGAAAATATATTTTTGACAGGCTTCCGCGTTTCATCCCCGATTGGCTAAGAGAACAACAGAGAATCTGATTGGATATCAAAGCATGTGTTTCTCGTGTGCTATATTCACCAATATGTTAACAATTCGAACATTCAACTAAGTTTCAATAAGGGGTATAATTGTCACGAAATCAGAATACACCATTGACATTTACTTCAATAGTGTCTGCACTCTTTAAGGATAATTATCAATTAGATCTATATAAACACTGAGACAAATTAGAACGTTAAGAAACGAAATTCATTTAAAAGAAATATTCGTTTCATAAAAGAAAACGAAAACTGAAACCATTCAATCATTATTTTTATCGGTATCTTAAAGATTGAGAATTATTAAATAAAAGCAAAATCATCCAGTCTTCGTTCAATTCATTTTCTTTGTTGTAGCTGCAAGTTTTTTTCTTGTTTAATACTTCGAAAGCTTTCTTTTTTTAAGTGATACTTAACTCGCGCCAGAACACCACTTCGCTGACAGTTTTTTTTTGTTATTGATTTCATGTTATATTTACGTTTTTATTCAGGACGAACCTTGAAAAGATGACGATATTTTAAATAGTTTCTCATAAAATATCATTCGACGAGCAATAAATCTCCAGATGGGGAAATCCTTTTGAAAACTGTTAGTATTCTATATTGCCGAGTCGAATCTATCTGACAGAATTTAATTTATTAGACACCAATTAAATAAAATTCTCTGAATTTCAATGTCTTAAGATCCCTTAAGCTTAAACCACCAATTTTATACAATTTCCTGGAATCAAAAATTATTTAATGGATTTTTATTAAAAATTGGAACAAGAATTTTAGACATAAGATTTTGTAGGACGTATATCTTAATCTTCATAAGATTACATAAAAGTGGTGCAAAATTTTAATTCGCATATTTGGTTTAAGCCATCTTTGATTGTCCAGGTGTAAACTGAACGCACCACGCGTGCGCCGTTAGATGTGTACCACTAACAGTCGATCAGGCTTTAGCCTTTATTGGCAAAACGTTTAACAGTCATTGTAGGGGGTACGATAATAAATAGTACCGTCTTTAATTTCAAAAGTCTTTCATACATCTCAGGAAACATTTTAATTTTTCTATATTAATGAATTGCATGGGCACCCCGTTTGAAACTACCCGTGATATCTGAGTGAACATTATCGGATATATGAGAAGAGCTCCTGGGACAAACACCCTAACATTTACCTATTAAAACATTATGGGCTACTCCATCATTAAACGATGAATCCATATACGGGACTTAGAGGTTGAATGATTTATATATATATATATATATATATATATATATATATATATATATATATATGTGTGTGTGTGTGTGTGTGTGTGTGCGTGTGTGTGTGGGGGGGTAGTACAAAAATATATATTTAATAATATCCGAAAATGTTCTAAATTGTCATCTCAATAAAGTTGCATTACGAGCTTCAAAGCACACACACACACACACACACGCACACACACACACACACATATATATATATATATATATATATATATATATATATATATATATATATATATATATAAAGAGAGTTGGAATTACCTACTAGAAGCCATCTCTGAATGTCTTCGCTCTCTCTGTAATAGGGTTTGTCAGGAACACCAGACATGAGGATACTGCACCCTACAAGTAATTCCTGACCAAATGTTCAAAATAAGATAGTATTCGAAGCCAAAATAAGATCTCATCGTATTGGCTACACGCCTTTCTGGGAATGGTTTATTTTCCTATTGTGATGTTAGCTCAAGTGACAGAACTTAACTGGTTACTCCACCAGACTAGATGAATTATTGTCCTGGACTCCGGTAAGACCAGGAGACCAAAAGAAATATATACTATAAAATAATGAACTAGTCAATTGAGGAGAGGAAAATTAATGTTCTTAACTACTTAACAAAATTAATGCTTGAGAGGTAAAGGAGCACTTTAATGAGACACTCGACTATATATATATTCCATATAGAGATAAAGTCTTAGCCTCAGGAAAAGGGCCCCTTGGTTGCTTAGAACTTTAACTGAAGTAAAATGAAACAATATATATATATATATATATATATATATATATATATATATTATTGTGCATTCCAATGATCAATCGATATATTTCATCTGTTCATTAATTTTCTAAGTTTTTATATTTCGTCGAACAACCACAACTATACTTTTCTTCTGTTCTTCCAATCTTTTTATCCTCATATATCAGCGAACACAAATAAATGATTCTTGTCTCACAGGTAAACAAAATGCTCTTATATGTTTCTATTGTAATTTCTATTACTATTTTCCCCAATTAATGCTTACTATAAATCATACACCCGTTTCCCAGCAGAATCGAAAGAAACTAGATAGACTTTTATCTAATCTAGTTTGCTCATCAGGGGAAAAAGTTAAATTCAGTGGCAATAGGAAACACTCTAATTCAAATACATAGGAATAGAGGATAGAAAAATTGTATTTTATGTATGTATACTTATTTTGATAATAAGTATTTAAATATTATATACATACGTATACATTTCATCCTTGCAGAATAATTAGTGTAGAGATTAACACTGGTCGCCCAATTCGAACCCCAGAACAAGTGTCACATTTAACTCTAATTTTGAGCGCGCTAACCAATGATGCTACCATTAATGGCTATGACAAGATAAGAAATACACCCTATACATGTGTCGAGGAGGCGGACAGCTATAGTCGGCCGTCATAACAGGAAGGGACTGTCATTCAAAGCTTAAATTTGACGGCTTTTTTTATTACTCAATAATTATTTTCTAATAATTCATAAATATGCAAATACTATCTATTGGTTTCACCGTTGCGGAATAATCAGTGTAGAAATAAACATTCAAGCCAGTTGCACGGTTCGAACGGCAGAACAAAAGTCAAATTTAACTCCCATTCTGAGCGTGCTAACCAATCATAGTATTATGATTGCCTATGAATGAGATGAGGAATACACCCTATATATATATATATATATATATATATATATATATATATATATATTGATATATGTATATTGATATATATATATATATATATATATTGATATATATATATATTGATATATATATATATATATATATATATATATATATATATATATATATATATATATATATATATAGTGTGTAGATTTCAATTTTGTGTTGAGAATCTGAATAACAGAGCTCAATGTAATTTAAACAGAGCAAAACAGAATTATAAAAAGAAAAAACTATACACATATTAAGGTCGTACACATTATAACTTATTTCGACCCCTTTAATGTTTTTTTGACGTGGTTGTTTATACATCTGAGGAGACCTAATTAAGGGGTCGAAATAAGTTATAATGTGTACAACCGTAATGTGTGTATAGTTTTTTTCTTTTTATAATTCTATATATATATATATATATATATATATATATATATATATATATATATATATATATATATATTGATATATATATATATATATATATATTGATATATATATATATATATTGATATATATATATATGTATATATTGATATATATATATATATATATATATATATATATATATATATATATATATATATATATATATATATATATATATATGTAAAGGAGGCATATAGAAGAAAGTACCATTACATAGCACGGAGGGATTAGTTTCATGAGATTCTTTACTTTTTTGAATATTCGTTTATATTACGGTCAAATTGGTGTATAAGTTCCGTGAATTTCTTGTTCCATTTTTCTTACTTTTTTCTCGAGTACTTTCGATTTGATATATCGTGTAGGGTTACCCTTGGTGTCTTTTCAAAATCGCTTTAGTGTTAGGTATTTTTACGGCTAGTAATTTACGACGTTTAAATGAGGGTCCGTAGCGCTAAAATGGTTCAATCGAACGTACAAAATTTTAATATTGATTTCAAAAATATTGTCGAATTAGTTAGTGTTATTGAAAAAAGGGCAGGCATTTATGACTAAAATAAAACAAAACAAAACACAGAGACATGAGATCTAGTAATCTATTTCTCATGGTTTCAAAAAAAATATTTTCGAAACCAGCTTAAATGAAAAACAATTAATGAAATGTGTTATGGTGGTCATCGACAACATAATGGGGATGAAATAACGGATGTAAGCGTGGTAAACAAACTATAAAGGAAGTTAGCGGATGAAGGTTAACAAATATGGGGCGGGTATCCAAACGTACACCCATAAGTTTTAACCTGTGGTTGTACTCCCTCTGTGTGCACAGGGACGGTTGATGTAAGTAAACTGCAACAGCTTTAAGTATCTTGAAACGAGTTCTCGAACAAGCCCTGTGCAAAACGCCCCATCGGAGTACCCTATATTGAAATATATTTTGTTTTCATTTTACTTTACTACGTAAGTTCTCAGTACTCGAGGGGTGTCTTTTCTGGCGCCCACACTTAAATGATATATGAGATACATCCGAGTGTACAATAAAGATTCTCTTCTCAAACGTTTAGTTATCAAACAGTCTACAACACTATTTTTTCTTCTCCCCAATCGACCACTATTTAAGTTCACCTTTATCTTTATTGTGGTGATTTGCTAATTTTGCTAGATTCCAGAACATGAATTCATCGGGTGTAGTGCAGTATCAAACTAAGTGATGTTACTTGGAGTAACATCACTAAGAGACGCTGCACTATTCCTCGTATGAACCAGTGTATAACCGTGCCTAGAGGTTCGTGTTCTATGTTTTGTTTTTTAAAATATTTGGTCAGGGTATACTTGTAGGGTGAAGTATCCTCATTTAAGGGTGGCCTAGAAAACTTTTACTTGAGGTAAAATCACTAAGAGAATCTGAATAATTCCTTGTAGGAGCTAGTGTATAACCGTGCGTAGAGCTTCGTATCATATGTAATTTTGAATATTTGGTCTGGCTATACATGTAGGGCGAAGTATCCTCATGCCAGGGTGCCCTAGCAACCCCTTACTTGAGGTCACATACCGAGGAGAATCTGTCCCTTTCTCTGTATGAGCCAGTGTATAACCGGGTCAAGAGCTTTGTATAATATGTTATTTTGAATATTTGGTCAGGGTATACATGTAGAATGAGGTACTATACTGACAGTGTGTCACACCAAGCTTGTACTTGAGGTAACATCACTAGGATATTCTGCACGATTCCTTGTAAGAGCCAGTGTATAACTGTGTCTAGAGCTTTTTATACTATGTAATTTTTAATATTTGGTCAAGGTATACTTGTAGGGTAAGCTACAATCGTGTCAGGGTGTCCTAGCAACCCCTTACTTGAGGTAACATCACTAAGAGTATCTGCACCATGCCTTGTTGATAACTGTATCTAGAGCTTTGTATACTTTGTTATTTTGAATATTTGGTCAGGGTATACGTGTAGGGTACGGTACTATCAGGGCAAGGTGTCCTAGCCAACCATTACTTGAGGAAACATCACAAGGAGATCCTGCACCATTCTTTGCAAGAGACACTGTATAATGGTGTATACAGCTTTGTATACTATGTAGTTTGAAATATTTGGTCAGGGTATACTTGTAGGGTGAGGTACTATCATGTCAGGGGGTCCTAGCTAACCATTACGTGAGGTAACATCACTAGTAGAATCTGCACTATTCCCTGCATGCCCCAATGTATAACCGTGTCTAGAGCTTTGTATAATATGTTATTTAAAATATTGAGTCAGGGTATGCTTGTAGGGGGAGGTATTATCATGTAAGGGTGTCCGAGCAAACCTTTACTTTAGGACACATCACTAGAAGAATATGCACCATTCTCTGTATTAGACAGTGTATAAGCCTTTCTTGAGCTGTGTATACTATGCTATTTTAAATATTTCGTCAGGGTATACTTGTAGGGTGAGGTACTATCATGTCAGTGTGTCCTAGCTAACCATTAATGAGGCAACATCACTAGGAGAATCGGAAACATTCCTCGTATATATCAGATTATAACCGTGTCTAAAGTTTTGCATACTATGTATACTTGTATGATGAGGTAACATGATATCAGGGTGCCCTAGCAAACCCTTACTTGAGGTAACATCACTAGGAGAGTCTGCACCATTCTCTGTATTTGTCAGTATATAACTGTGTCTAGAGCTTGGTGTGGTATGCTGTTTTCAATATTTGGGCACGGTATACTTGTAGGATGAGGTACCATCATTTCAGGATGTGCTAGCACCCATTACTTTAGGTAACATCACTAGGAGAGTTAGCACCATTCCCAGTATGAGCCAGTGTATAACCGTGTCTAGAGGTTCGCATCCTATGTTTTTTAAAATATTTAATCAGAGTATACATGTAAGGGTAAGTATCTTCATATCAGGTTGCTCTGACAAACCCTTGTACAGAGAGATCGGATACACTCAACGATATTGTATAGTAGGTAATTTAACAAATGTGGGTGTGAATATTTGAGAATGATATTTTTCATCACATTCATTAGTATCAACTTTCGGAGAGATGAAGGGTTTATTGCCTACGAACTGCGACGCTATCATCAACAAGAAAATCTCGACACGCCCGAGCAGGAACTATCGAGTGGCATTGATTTTAACGGCTCTCGAGACTATAAATTAATTTTTAACGAGTTCATTATACAAACTGGGCTCACATGCTTTTTGTACCTTTGTTTAGTTCTTACAAGCTTCAGGGTTAGGGTTAAAGTTATGGTTAGGATTAGGGTTAGGGTTACTGGAATGTTTGTGTTAGGGTTAGGGTTAGAGTTAGGGTTAGGATTAGGGTTAGGGTTAGGGTTACTGCAATGTTTGTGTGTACTCAACATGACTGAACTACCCCACAAAAATATCGCCGTTTGTAATTATGAAAGTATAATACCTTTTAATATAGGGTATGCATGTAATACTTACTGAACAATACAATAAATATTGATATATGTTGACAAAAAAAAAACAAGTACAAATATTTATATCGAGTTCATGGGTGGAAGCATGAGTTTGCTAGTCGCTTTGATTTTCCCGGGAAATGCCATTTCACGGTTCATGCTAGTTATATATAAAAGTACAACTTTATTTTCACATGATCCATGAACTCGAAATAAAGTTACGTTTACATTGAGTATTTATTTAATTGCAAAACCGTTTAAGTGCTAAATGCGTACACACTAATGTACATTGTGCAGTGAACTAACATATCACCGCTCGTGTATTATATACATATATATTGCAAATAAAGAATGGCCTAATTCCGACCGATTGATCAGTGTGCAAATGAGCTAACCGAATGGGTCAAAGCAGGTATTGATGCTCATGCCCCCACGCGAAAATTCTTCAGCAAACCCCACTCTCCTCAATGGTTGACCTCAGAATGTGAAGCTGCTATTGTTGAGAGGAAGAAGGCATTCCGAAAATTCGGCCGCCATAAGTCAAATGCGAACAGACAACCATTTGTAGAGGCAAGAAATGATTGCAAAGTAGTGATAGATGAAGCAAAGAGAAGGTATACAGTATTACTAAAAACGCATTCAGTCACGCAAACTAGGTACTCGTGATTTCTGGAGAAATCTACAATAGTGTGATTAACAATGGGCATAATTATTGAAACTAAGCATAGTTGTTTGTCGTTCACTACAGAGGTATGCATTTCTGCCATCGTTTTATGCAGTTCCGGACACCGTTTTTGTAGAACATCCCAGGTTGGGCCTATAACCACGTTGTAACTTCAGAAATCTACATCGCATCATCTGGGGAATGCTTTCCTTTAAAAAACAACTTCATGGCTGGGAAGAATTAAAAGTCAACAGGGGCAAGTTAAGGACAGTAAGATGGATGGGGGAGCATGTTATAGCCACAAACCCGCGCTTCCGATCTGGCGACATGCGAGTTGTAGACCGGAGCGTTGTCCTGGAGGGGGAGAATAACTTGGCTGATCTTGCCCCGCATCTTGATGTGGATAGCTTCTCTTAATTAAATCAAAAGTGAAGCGTAATAGACTCCAGTAATTGTGGGGCCCTTTGCCAGGAAAATATGTCTTCACTACTTTGTCCTGGTCCCAGAAGACTGTTAGAATAACATTGTCATCGGAGGGCTTCACCCTTGCTTTCTTTGGAGGTTATGAGTCCAAGTAATTTCATTGCACCCACTGGGCTTTGGGCTCTAGATGATAGTGATATAGCATAGTTTTATCCTGTGTAATCAGTCTTTTGAAAAAAAACGACTCATCTTCTTGGCACATCTCCAAATTCGTCCTCAAGCACTCGGCGCGATCTTGCTTCTGGAAAGGTGTGAGCAACCTGGGCATCCATCTTGCACATACCTCATACATATGCAAATGGTCATGAATGATAGACCCTGTACGAATCTTGACCTCTTAGGCTATTTGGCGAATAGTAATGCATTGATCTTCCGAAATGGCAGCCTCAACTTAACAGACAGATGCCTCATCAATGGCAAAAGAGGGCAACCAGGTCTTGGAGCTGTTTCCACAAATTTCAGGCCATGTTTGAATTCACGATCCCAGCCTTTTACAAAGTCATATGATAGGGGCATCATCAACATAATTTTTTGTTTATTTCATTAAAAGTCTCCTTTGGTGTGCGACCTTTCAAATACAAAAACCGTATTACGGCGCGACACTCAACTGGCTCGATTTCACACCTCACTCAGTTCAAAACCTGTAAATCAGAAACCACATTTAGTTCAGAGCTGTTTTTGGAACATAACCCATACAGATATAAATCATTAGACATGCAAAATTTCATCTAGATCAGACAATTAAAAGTGGGTCAGGGGCATAAGATATTGAACGTCCCTTGTATATATTTATATATATATATATATATATATATATATATATACATATATACATATATATACATATATACATATTTATATACATATATATATACATATATACATATATACACATATACATATATATATACATATATATACATATATATACATATGTATATATACACATATATATATATATATACATATATACATATAGATAGATATATACATATATATACATATATGCACATATATATACATACATATATATACATATATGCACATATATACATACATATATATATGTATATACATACCCATATATATACACTTACAAATAGGCATACATATATATACATATATATCTATATACATCTATACATGTATACATTTATATACATATGTACATATATACATATATATACGTATATACATATATATATATATATATATATATATATATATATATATATATATATATATATATATATATACATGCATGACTATGAATTAAAATTAAAGTTAGAAAAAGGATTTATTGATGAAAAAGATATATTGGTCAGATTACAGACAAATATAGTAGAAGATCATACCCAGAGTGAGTGAGTACGATAAAAATATGCCAGCTCTAAAAAATGTTCCGTCACTACAATTTTTTCTAGTTTTAGCAAATCATTACAATGTGTTTATTCCAAAGGTTCACACTATTCGAGCTATCAACAAACTTTAAGTGATTATGCTGGACGACAGAATGACAAAAGGCATTTGAGAAAAGAATACATATATTCAAATACGACTTAGTTTGACGCACTACAATCAATATTTCGAAATCATTGTAGCTACTGATTCTAACTCGTACGGCATTGGAACTCACATATTACCCAAAATAAAAAAGTGATCGCGAAAACCTATCGCTCATTACATTATAACCCGCAGCGTCTCGTACATTATAACCCGCAGAAAAAAGTTACTCAAAAATCGAGAAGGAAGCATCAGGTACAATTGTTGCAGTTACCAAATTTCATCATTTCGTTTATGGAAGTACTTTTGTGATGCAAACTGACCATAAACAATCGCTAAAGATGTATGGGTTAAAAAAGGTGTTACTGAAGCATATTGCAAACCTACTACAAAGATGGGGGATCGCTCTCTTAGTTACAATTATAAAATTGAGTATATTCCACTGTCAAAATGCAGTCATGTTAGCGACTTATCTAGACTTATTCCAAAATATGCGGAACCTCTTGAAGACACAGTGATCGCCTCTCTACAGACTGACGTAGAAGTAAAAATGCATTGGATAACGCCATTTAATAGCTTCAGAAAACATTCCAAAAAATAAAAGAAAAAGCGTCAGACGACGATTGTTTATAACCTATTAATAAAAAAATAACATAAGAACTTGGAAGTGTATTCAATCTTTGATAAATTACTTATGTAAGGCGATCGAGTTGTTATTCTTACAGCATTATTAGACAAGAAGGGGCAAAGATATTGAAAATGCGATTAAAATATTCACAAGTTGTGCTTTAGCAGCGAATACACCTCTTAACCCTAGCCCTAACCCCTATGAAGTCCAGACTCTTGCCTAAAACTTAGTGATCGTGATCTAAGATCCACATAACGTTTGCTAGATGGTACTACTTTAAATTGCGGTTAATATTTACATTAAAAAACATGTTTCCGATCATCTAATAATGGTGGACAGCATCTCGTATTGCAGAAAAAATAAAATGTAAACAAACCAACAAAGGAAGTAACCATTAGATTTTTTATATAAATTGCTCGGGATCGTTTACTGTATTGTATCTGACAAAGGAACGCATTTCACGTCTAGTTGATTTTAAATATTCGATCAGATCTTTGAGTGCAGCATATAACGACCACGCCGTACCATGCAATAAACAATAGTGAGGCCGAACGGTTCGTGGATACGTTCAAAAGAGCGCTTTAGAAAGCAAGGGGTACCTACCGAAAAAGCCAGTCAAGAGTGTTAGCAAGCATATAGGATGTCCCCAAATAAATATCGTATATTTTCCATGACGCGAACAGAAGCAATGTTGGTAAGGAATATTAAAACAGAGTTTGATAGATAATTACCAACCCATACCAAACAGGGACGTAAAAATGTCAGGAAGTAACGCTTCAAAGTTGGAGAACATTTTTCTTTCGGATGTTCAAAAACAATAAATCCTATTGGGTGACAGGGATAGTAGATAAACGAATTGGAAATATGATTCACATGGCCAATAAACTATGATTTACTCACAAAAGACACATGAAAAAAATGATGAAAAACAATATTCAGATGCTGCCAAGAATAATACTCCAGACTACGAATTCATCTGAGATACAAATTCCGCAAATAAGCTCGGAACAGCGAAAATCAAATAGAAAACATAAGATTGCGGACTTCCCTGAAATACACATTAAAAAAAGTATGGGCACTCTACGGAGCAAGGCTAAAAAGGGGTCGTAATGGAGTGATGGTGATATAACCTATTTTGTGAATAGATGGACTATTCAAGACACTATGTATATAGGAATTTACGACGAAATCTCCAAACAGCTGTCTTTCTGTAACATAATGTTATGTACTTATGTAAATACACAGTTTTGAAATATATCACCGTCTTGTCTTATTTGTTATCGGCCTTTCATGGTTACACAAACTTATCATAAAAGTAATTATTTCAAACTTACTTCGAAGGTGTGTTGGTGATATAAAAGAGTTCTACCTAAAAATATACTGTAAAGTTCATCCCCCTATAGGTAGGACAGACCAACACTCAGAGAGCGTACACTCTTTGTTAAATATATGATGAAGATATTACCATTTTCTTTTGTCTCATCCGCTGTCAAATTGAAGCCGAAAGTGACTTTAGTCCGATTTTTAGAACCCTACGTTATATATAGTCACATTTAATATGTGTTGAGATTTAATTTTAATGTACATAGATATCAAAATATTATAGAAATAGCATATCTATACCTATATATATATATATATATATATATGCCCAGTATATATAATAACTGCTTCATATATATATATATATATATATATATATATATATATATATATATATATATATATATATATATATATATATAGGGTGTGACCAAAAAAAAAGACGGGCCCCAAATCTAATTAGGCCCCGTTTCTTAGTGTTTCGTCCGAATGAAAAGAATTGTGGGGCATAACTAGTTTATTATATTCACAACATCATATCAAAACACTAGTGTATTTGGCCTTTTTTTCTCCGTTCTAGAGCAGGTGTTCTAGATGGACTTCTTTTAGCTCCGTGCATTTCTTGAGACGCAGAACGAAGTTGTCCATGACGTTCTTACAGACTGAATTGGGAATGGCTCTCATCTCCTCCTTGATGGCTTCCTTCAGTTCCGTGATGGTTCTGAGTTTTCTTGTGTACATTCTGTCCTTAAGATAGCCCCAAAGGGAATAATAATCTGGGGGGCTTAGGTCCGGGCTATGGGGTGGCCACTCAAAATTAGTCTTGAGACTGATCACTCGGCCTCCGAAGTTCTCTTTCAGCCAATCTCAGGACAGGTATGATGTGTGAGAACTTGCTCCGTCTTGCTGGAACCAGAACTTGCTCATGAGCGACAAGTAGAGAGTCTGGAGCTCACTCTTGAAGGTTTTGTGGACCTCCACATACCGCTCCTTGGTGACTGTCACTGCTGCGCCAGATTCTTCGATGAAGATTGGTCCGATGATGCCTCTGACCGAGATTGCAGCCCACACCGTGCAATTAGGAGAGTACCGGGGTTTGGTGGCTAATTCATTGGGTCTGGAGGACCCCCAGAAAACATTTGTCTTGGAGTTTGCCTTTCCGTCAAGATGGAAGTGGGCTTCATCTGAGGTCCAAAGGAGGTTAAGGAAACCTGGTGTCTCCTCGATCTTATCGAGCATCTTGACTACCATAGCGCTCCTCTGCTTCTTGTCTGAGGCTGTAAGGGTCTGCAGCATCTGTATTCTGTACGGGTAAGCCCTGATATTGTTCACCAGCACTCTCCTGCAAGTCTCACGGGAGATACCAGGGGACTGACTTCGCTTACGCACAGAGCGTTTCGGACTCTCCTGGAGAGACTCTCTCACACTTTCGACCAGCTCGGCTGTCCGCTTCTTGGGACGTGCCAAGTTGCTTGGACAGTTCTCACTGACAGCATTGAAGTTCTCCACGGTCCCATACTTCTCGAAGTGGTCCACCTAGTTCTTAATTCTGCTTTTGGGTGGAGCCTTTTCACATCCGAACTGATGCATGAAACTGTCCTGGGTTTTCTTAAACGAGCCTGTCTTGTAGTAAAATTTAACACAGTGTATTATTTGTCCCAGCTCCCACCGAGGTCTTGGTGTACGCACGGTCGTTGATTTTGCCATGTCCTGTAAAATAAGGGCAATCGGTGAATAAATAAAGGAGATATCACATAAAGTGTACACGGGGCCCGTTTTTTTTAGTCACCCTGTATTATCAGATAATATATCACGTATATCTTGTTTTATTTAAGTATTTATTTTAACAGTAGACATTAGTAGTAGTATATAATATACTTATGAATAATAAGAAAATAAGTAGATATGTTTTACTATATACATCTATCTATCTATCTATCTATCTATATATATATCTCTCTCTCTCTCTCTCTCTCTATATATATATATATATATATATGTATATACAATATTATGATATATCTATATGAATCTACATACACAGGTGGTTCATCCTTTTTTATCGGGAATCATTAGCGTCGAGGATAACTGTTTTGCTGGTCGTACGATTCGAACTTAGGAACTAAGTCAACTTATAACTTTTCAGTCTGAATTCCTATATCAATACAGACAACCCAACCACCGTAGAGGAAGAAGACAATTAAACTCTATTGATGTCTTTACAAGCGGACATAGTTAACTGTTATACAGTGTTCAAAAACCAGACGGAACATAGTATTACGCATTAATTATTACAGCGTACTTTCAATTCTTTTAAAAAGTACATACTTCCATTAAGAGAGCTATAAAATAGTATAATGAATATTTCTTAATTCGTATCCACATGGACAAGTGTTTTATATTTTTCGATAATCCTCAGTGTAAAGGATGCCTGCTATATATAGTTAGAGAAAGAGAGAAAAAAGGGAGAGAGAGGAAGAGAGAGAGAGAAAGAGAGAGAGTGAAAGAGGAAAAAAGAAGCAAGTAAAATGCAAACGCATTTCTATCTATTGTGTAATTTCTTTATATTCGTAAGACTGGGGAAAATGTATCCCCCCTTACGGACAAATTATAAGATCACAAGATAATGATTATCTCCAGATTGGATAGAAAAAGAATACAACTTCTTACATAGATTTAAAAAAAAATTTGTATTTTAATATTTATAACTGGGGATAGGATGAGATTGCGTATGTTTTTTTGCGCGTCCATTTGGGCAGAGTCCCGACGATTTGGAAACGCTGACGCCGCGTCGCAGCACGACCCAGCGTGTCTCACAAGAGTCAAATGCTGTAAGAAAGCGGTTCACCAACGCGACAGACTACGAGCTCATTAGATTATAAACTTAATGCAGAACAGACAATTTAGGTTGAAACATCTGCCTTCTCTTCGGCATTCCTTATGGTAAAGAAATTTACTCGCCGATGAGCTACCTTAAACGTATCAGTCACTCATAATGTCGAAGTGTACGGTCTCTTTCTGTCTATCTCTCATTTCCTCTTTATCTGGCTATATATAATATATATATATATATATATATATAGAGAGAGAGAGAGAGAGAAAGAGAGAGAGAGGGGGAGAGAGAGATATATATATAGAGAGAAAGAGTGAACCGAGAGAGAGAGAAAGAGAAAGGGAAGAAAAGGGCGAGAGAGATAGAAAGAGAGAGAGAGAGAGTGAGGGAGATAGATAGTGAAAGAGAGAAAAATAGATAGAGAGAGAAAGAGAAAGCGAATAAAATGGTTAGATAGAAAGAGAGAGAGAGAGTGATATAGATAGAGAGAGAGGAAGAGAGAGAGAAATGTATACGTACGTATATAATACACAATAAACAAATATTTGTATATATATATATATATATATATATATATATATATATATATATATATATACATACTATAAGGATTAGGTGTAAAATAAATACCTTTTGAAGCATTAAAGATGTGATATCATTTTAAAAAAAAAAAATAAAAATATATCGAAACCGATTTTTTTTTCTTTTTTATTATAAACTTCCATTCTTTTTTTTTTGGTTAGTTTAAAGTGATACAGATATTTCGCCAATAACTTTGCCTCCTCGGTGTGTCATATATCCTGATGTCATCGGATTTGTATTTTTTTTCTTCCCGGCTTCTGTTGTTGCAGCCGGGCCAAAGGGGTTTGTTGTTGTTTCCCACTTTTAAATATGAGATCGTGAATGCGCACGTGATCGGTATAAAGTGTTTTTAGGTTCATATTTTTTTTAAGAAGCATAAATATGTATATGATAAAATAGAACTAATATTCACACGCAATAGAAAATGAAAAACGAAAAATGAAAAATATTATGCATATATTCATCAACGTTTTTTCTTTATTTCAAGACGTCCTCAGAGTGATTGGTCTGACGAAAATGACACACTAAGTTCAAAATATTTGAAACAATGGTAGCAGGAGGAGAAACATAAAAAAGACTGCATATGTAAAGATTAATTACGAGCTACAAATAGATGGTAGCAGTGGGAGAAGTTGAGTTAACTGTAGAAAGTGTGGGGGGAAATAGTAGCGGTCGGAGATATTTAACTATTAGGGAGGGGGAGTTAGCGTGCAACAACATGAGAAACGCTCGTGTTTCACGTACTTCAACTTTTTTATTTTTAAATTTCGATCGCTGAAACATAAGAACGGCCCATATTTGACGTTTCCCGCATAGTCCCTACCTTTGTGACTACATGTAGATTATTCGGGACCCTTAAATTGATCTTACTGGCTAGTAGTCTCACACAAGACAACATGAAGTAATTTCTTCTTATTATTAACATGCATTCATTTTCTCTCTCTCTCTCTCTATCTCTCTCTCTCTCTCTCTATACCCCTCTTTTTCTTATATATATATATATATACATATATATATATATATATATATATATATATATATATATATATATATATATAGTTATATATATATTAATATATATAAAACAATTTTTATTTTCTTCTCTGTCCCACCATAATGTTACTGTTAAAATATGTTATATTTTATTGTTATTTAAATCTGTCTGCCAAACTTGTATTCTCTATTTCAATAGCCATTCGCTTTATAGTTCTACTCGCACCTAATAATCTAAAAATAGGGATGATTTTTTTTATCAGCGTAGAAATGCTTAATATTGTAACCAGGCGTAATACTACCTCACTAGGTGCGTTGGATCCGTAGATGTTGTTATAGCATCTAACTAGGAGATTTTGATATAACACCTGCGCTCTGCATCGTCTTTCAGTCATTACCGTCGGCTTGTGACAAAAACTACTGTTCATAGAAGGATAGTTTGATGTGCGTGTCCTACAAGCGCACAACATGGCCATCTAACTGTACATATAGTCTCTATTTTTCATATGCCTATCTTTTAAATGGAACAGATCTATGATAAAACAACAGAGCATATATAAATAGACAATATTAGATTAAATTCCTCTCCAAGTAAAAATGTCTATATTTTCCACAAGATAACATGTACTCAATATCAGTTGTCTGATTTAGTGGTACTGAATTTGCTGCTACACAATATATTTTTCTAAAGGCGAGCTTTGGTTTTCCCAAGGAAACATAATCGAAAAATCTGGAATTGGCATACTACAACGGTTGGTAGTTAATAAGTGAGACGGTCAATAAAAATTGTACAGAAGGTTTAGTTTAAAAAAAAAACCAGTAAAATCAATATCTTGGTCATTGAATTTAAGCCTAACGCTCTTTCTTTCTTACTTTCTCTCTCTCTCTCTCTCTCTCTCTCTCTCTCTCTCCCTATATATATATACGTATATATATATATATATATATATATATATATATATATATATGCATATATATGTATGTATAAGTATGTATATAAATATGTATATATGTATATATATATGTATATATATATGTATATATAATACTATATATATGTATATATATATGTATATATGTATATATATATATATATATATATATATATATATATATATATATATATATCAATATATATGGATATATATGCATATATATATATATATATATATATATATATATCGTCTGGCATCAGTAACAATATACATTTTTGTTTTTTTCTATCATTGTCGATACTTAAAACATGTTTACCGTTTAATGTCTCATTCGAAAGCGACTCTGATATAGTTGTATATGATACATATTTAGCTATGAAGTTTATTTTATTTGTAATTCTATTTTATTTGCAAGTTTATTTTATTGCAGTCTCATTCGCCCACTTATTTGTCGGATAATTTTATGTTGAAATAAAGTTACATAATTACTTATTATCATGGCTGTATTTTCAAATAGAATTCAATAAGTACTCATGACGGACCATGGATATATATATATATATATATATATATATATATATATATATATATATATATATATATGTGTGTGTGTGTGGGTGCGTGTATATATATATATTATATATACATATATATATGTATATATATATATATATATATATATATATATATATATATATATATATATATATATAGTAAGCTCGTAAATATATATTCATGGCAATGGTAGTAAGTTATGAAAATATATTTATGGCAATTAAGCTACACAGAGGCTCCCGCGTTTCATCCCCGGGGGAATCTTCAGGCTAAAATGGTTGAAGATTACCCCCGGAGATGAAACGCGGGGAGCCTCTGTGTAGCTTAATTGCCATAAATATATTTTCATAACTTACTACCAAGCTCTACTTATGTATTTAGCACTGTTGAAGTAAATACTGAAAATTGATACATGAAAAAATGATCTCCTTATGAAATGTTACGTGTATACATGAAATAGTAAAAATATATATATATATATATATATATATATACCAACATTTAAAAAAATAACAGAATTCGTCTGTTTAATTATATCTTTCTTTTTATTTTTTCTGATTGTCTTTTCAGTATTAAAATAAAAATAAATAAATATCCGATAGGTACCACACACCTTTTAGATTGTTTGTCGAACCATTTCCAGGTGTCAAAAGAAAATGAATTAAAATCGCGGGAGAAATAAGGATTTGTTTAAAGACGGCGGTTAAACGCGCAGAGAACTTTTTTGCATTGTTCCAGGAAATACGTTCCATTTAAAGTCAACCACTTGAAAGTGGCATCACAGAATAAAATCGCATTACATTAAGCATTTTAAAATGTTGCCACAGGTTTCATACGTGATGTTATTAATTGTAGGTTGTTGACGTTTTCATGTAAATATATTCCAGTAGTTGTAATATTTGTTTAAATTCCTAAACTGTTTATCATTAGTTCTATCAATTATTAAATATTATTGAGTTACATCAGCTAATAAATACAGGCAGATTTCGTGATTTTTAAATTGTGTTTACTCACCTCAGCAAATGCAATCTACTTAGTTGCAAACACTATGGATTTCGTTCTACTAGATAGACTTATGTGTGCTAACTATAATATCAAATAGAATGAGGAAATATCTACCGACATATCAAAGACCTCTGATAGAATGTGTCACAAAGGGTTTTCTCACAAACCTGCTGAAAACGTTTTCTCAACTAGCAGATATTTTCTCTCAAATAAGTCTATAACAGTAGTGTTTAATGGAGAGTAATTCTTGAACCATCCATATACGTGATCTTTATTTACGACCCTCAACATAATATTCTATGGTCACTTGTTCACATTTCTACAAAATGCACAATTGTCAATTGCATCATTTCGAAGAGCATTGTCCTGATATGAAGTACTATTGCCGCATTTGGGAATGTGTAGCTCAGAGCACGGTTTCTTGTGTTGACAAAGTAAAACATCGACTTCACAATCTGGTAGGGGGGGGGGGTAATATTTTCTATTCTCTAAAATTCTTTTCTCAGAGAAGAGATGAAGCTATGCTTTCTCTACTCTATAGAAACTTCAATGAAAGAAGTTCGACTAAGCTATAATATATTGTGTCTAGAAAATGTATAGCTAGAACTGCAAACAACTGTAGTTTCATCAACGTTTACCTAATAGCAATATGTTTTGAAATTAGCGGAGACAATTCTATTGTTCGCGTAAGTATACATGCATATACACGCGTTTCTTTTTTCCCGTGATTTTGGAAACAAAGTTAATCAACGTGTCCTCATGAACGAAATAGAGTAGATACATAAGCTAAAAACAATTCACAGTCCATCTAGCGACATGTGCTCTTTACATTACTGATGTTTGACAAGGACCACGTGCGGTGAATCGCAATTTTCCCAGTGGGTGGATTTCCGTTAGAAAATTTGACTAGCAAACATTATTCATGTATTTTCGGAAAGGATGAAAGTGACATTGTTCCGTAAAGATCTCGGAATCTTGGAAAAATATTAAAGTGTTCATTCGTCATAGTACTCGCCATCGCCACCCGAGCCCTCACTTGATGCATCTATTTGGAAACGCCCAATGTGTACGTACACACACACACACATTATATATATATATATATATATATATATATATATATATATATATACATATATATATATATGCATATATATACATATATGTGGTCTGGTCCTGAGCGTTTGTCACGTGATTTTAGCCTGAATTTACGAACTGAGTTCGATCTCATGCGACCGGCTACATTCGCCACTCCTGCACTGATAGAGGTAAAAAAAAACGGAATCGTATTGTTTGTAGATGAAAAACACTATATTTAAAATACACACACACACACACACACACATAGAACAGTTTGACATAATTTATACACCATTTACTATAAGTGTGCAATTGCTACAGCTACATATCTAGAAAACGGAGCTGTTAAACCTGAAATCGTGATATGGGGCAAATGGGAGAAATTAGCAACTCTAGTTGAAGTCTGTGTCCACAATATTAAACAGAGCTCAAAGATAAAATATTACGAAATACCAAAATCTAATGTACGACATGAAAAGAAACTGGCATCTTAGGAAAATCTCCATCATCCCAGTAATTATAGAAGCAAAAGGACTAATTAAAAAATAATTTCAAAAGCTATCGGGCGAGTGTACCCGGTGAACCGAGTACAAGAGAAATACAAACCAATGCACTTAAAGGGACGGTCAGAATCTTAAAAAGATCTCTAGGCTGAAGTGTCTGAAATAGCCAGTGAATGTCTGGCATCCGGTAGGATGACTCATTCCCAGCCAAAACGTTAAGATAAGAAAATTAATATATATATATATATATATATATATATATATATATATATATATATATATGTATATATATATATGTACAGGCTGATGTTTAAAAAAAATGTTTTTCGGCGATAAACGGCCGGTGTTTACTTGTGCGTTTTTATTATTTTGTCGCTACTCTGAGCGGTTTATTTATGTTTTAAGTACATGCAGTCGACCACATTGTTTAATCTGCATTTAATCGAACCTGTTACTAATTTTGGTATATATATATATATATATATATATATATATATATATATATATATATATATATATATATATATATATATAAATATTATAAATATTTTCAAATAATACATTGTTTTTGCACCTACAGACGATATCGTTTCGGAGTGGCGGTTGCAAGTGATCGCATGGGATCGAACGGAGTTCGTACATTCAGACGTGAATCACGAAGTTTACGTCTATGCCCACGTGACCACGAGATATCGTCATGGACTGTAATTGAAGTTAACGTACACTTACCTGAGAGGCAAGCGTGTTGTTGTCGAAAGTGTTCGACGCTCGAGCGGAACTTTGCATAATTGCTGGTGACAACAATCTCGTAACTCCAAAGAGTGGTCTACTATTAAGACGGTCAAATCTTAAAAGGGCATTAACTGTAAATATTTTTAAATATTAAAGTGTGTTTGTTTTTACAGGCGATATCGTTTTCGAGTTTTTTAACCTTTAACCCCGATGGACGGTTAAAATTAATTCCAGGGCAGAAGAGGTGTACAGTAATTTTATGTCCCCTTGCGAAGATTAAAATCAATATATAATGATATTAAACCTCATGTCTAGAATCCTGACTCTAATTTAGATCAAAATTTATTAGCTAATTTTAGAATTACTTTAATACATAAAATGTAAGGCCAAGTTTAATGCGTATTTAGAAGAAATAAAAATTCAGACAGTATTGCTAAATTGGCGCCTAATGACTATGTATCAAATTGAATGCAAGTTTCAATTTTCCAATGCCAGTTTATTTGCATTTTATGCTCTTCGTCAGAAGTTTTAAATACTCCAAAGCAACTAAAGTTTTATTGAAATATTTATTAATTGAGGTCTGATGCCTATTGAAAACTGTTCACAAATATCGGATTTATTATCACGAAGAGCTGTACCCATTTTTTATTTTCATGAAACTAAATTAAAGTTTATATTACCCATATTACAATCAATCCTTTAAGCTAATCAGCTGTAACATATGCACATACCTATCGATGTATATATATATATATATATATATATATATATATATATATATATATATATATATATATATATATATATATATATATATTATAATATAAAATGAAGTAATAAAATAAGGTGTCAATCAAATTTCATTAGAATTCAAAGTTCAAGCAAAGTATCTTAAACTCATTAGTTTTCAAAGATAATTCTTCTCTTCAGAGGACCATTACCGCAGTTATAACACAACTGGTAATAACATTAAACTCTAAAATATATAAAAATATATACACAAATACATAAAAATATATAGCATCAAATATATCAACCCAAAAACATACATTTTTTGTTGAATCTATACAATACACCCAGGTCATACAATTTGAAAAAAACATAATCAGGACAGACATCCAGAGGGTTTACTGAAGATTAATCCAGGTTATAAATAGCAGTCACAATACGAGAAATTGAAGGAGCTGACAAAGTTATACAGTCGCGAAATGTGTCAATAATCGATGAAGTGAAAAGTATCCAATGTTTATGTTAATTATTACAACGATAAATAAATCAAATCAAATAATATAGAAAGTTCAATAAACTCAAAATTCTGATATATATATATATATATATATATATATATATATATATATATATATATATATATATATATATATATATATATATATATAGGTGGGTTTAAAAAATCGATGGCATAACGTCCGGACTATATTTTTAGGTGTAAAGTCGTCTTTTTTATGGCGGGGATACATTTCGAAGATCACTACTTTACTAGTGTAAGTACCTTTGTTGTCCATTTTCCTCTTCAATGTAGTCTTTGGTTTGAGCTGATGAAAAGGAAGATCCGGGTTGTTCTCGATGGCCGTACAACTAAACAGCATAACATCAATGCATGTGTGTCTCAAGGGTCGATACTTGGACCTATAGTATTCCTGATCTTTGTAAACGACCTCCCTGCTGCAGTCACATCTGAAATGAGTGTATTTGTTGATAACACCATGCTCTAATTTCGGCATGAGGGCAAATTGAATGTCCACACATCTTAGACTATAGCTGAATTCTTACAAAATTATTTCCAGTTTGTAGTAGAATGGAGCCAGAAATGGATGGTCACATGTAATGCCACCAAGACAAAGTTCCTCATCATATACAACTACAAGAAACCTTTCCAATCACCAATTGTCATTGTCAGTAGTACTCTTCCTGAGAGTCCGACGTTCAAACTCTTCGGACAAGTACATAGAAGGTGTTGCCAAGTCTGCTGCAAAGAAGTTATGCTCCGTTTACCAGGCTAGGAAATGTCTTAGATCTCTACAGATCCACCATTTACCCATGTATGAAGTAATGTTGCCACATCTTGGCTTGCGCACCAGCCATTAGCATCTCTCTCTTAGACAGGGTGCAAAAGTGTTTCTAATCTAATAGTTCCTGCATTGTCTGACAAACTTTAGCCTGTATTGCATCACTGTAGTGTTGCATAACTTATTTTACCATAAAGTATTACCATTTATTCAAATGTATTTTTTAAATTTTATTCTTTTAATATTAAAAAAGAGCCACCGGATTGTTCATGTTAATTATCTGTCGATGATGACGCTAAAATATTTCTTATAAAAACACGGTGTTTATATATTTTGCTTCAGTTTTTCATTGTTTTGTTCATGGATGTGGCAGCACCAGGTTCATACCTTTTTTAATGTGATCATGTCACAGGACTAGTGTTTATGTATCACATACGTAAAAATAACACTACACAATAACACATGTTTTCGTTTTTTACATGGCAGAATATTGATCACAATCTGTTATAGTTGCCTATAACTTAAAACTAACTGTTTGAAGACCCGTGTAGAACATGATCCTGAAGTTATGTAATCGATTTTACAAAAATTCTGTATAGAGTTTGAATTATCTACAAGACACCCTTTTCGGGTGTATGTGGCCTCTCTGTACAACGGTTTGCCAGAAAAAAACTGAGATGAGGATACTTCACCTTACAAGTAAACACTGACCAAATATAAAAAACATAGCATCGGAAGCCCAAATAAGATCTACTCTACACGGCTATGCACTGATTCATACGAGGAATGGTACACTTTCTCGAAGTAATATTTTCTGATGTAACAGCGCTTAGCTGGATACTCCACCAGGCTGGATTATTTTTTGTCCTGGAATCTGCTAAGACCAAGAGACTACAAGAAAAATACTATAACATGTTAACTGTTCAATTAAGTTGAGGAAAGTTAATGATTTTTACTTCTTTAATAACTCCACGTTTGACAGGTTAAGAGAACTTTAATTAAATATTCGAATATCTATGTATCTCATAATAAGATAAAGTGTTAGACCCACGAAAGGGGACCCTTGATTTATGAGAAGTTCGACTGAGGTAAAATGAAACAACATATGAAATGAAACAACACGATGTAATGGGAAATGAAAAAGGAAAAACAAAGAGATTATTTATATATATATATATATATATATATATATTCATCAATGTTTCGTCTTTATTTGTAAGATTTCCTCAGGGTGATCATTTTAAGAAAAATGTCATGCAAGTATAGCGAAATATTGAGTAACATGATGGGTCGAAGAGCAAAAGTAGAAGCCGTGGCTGCTGAGAGCACTAGACCAAGGTCCGGGCTGAGAGAATTCAGTTGCAGGGAGTGAAATGAATGTGGATAGCTGTGAGTGAAAAAAGGGGAGGGTGGGAGTGTTAGTGGATTTGTCTTATGGTGGAAGAGACAGATCCACTGACACTCTCACCCCTACCCCGATGGCATAATCGAAACCTTACTCAATACAGAATTTCATGAAGATCTACATAACACCTACACCGAATTACGATCACTAATAATGAGTGTATGACATTAAATCAATACGAAGTATCTCTGCTATGTAAGTGATGACAGTCCAGAAACTCTGAGTGACATCATGGAAATATAGGATTGATTTTTATTAGAAAATCGCTTCGGACATGACATGAAGCCACTAGATGTAAGGAGCTAACGATGAGTGTTAGGTATATATATATATATATATATATATAAATATATATATATATATATATATATATATATATATTCAGACTCAGAAAACAGCGATTCTTCCCACTTTGTCAGAAATATCGCTTATGGAATATGAAGACTAAATGAAAAAATAAGGGAACCAAAAGTAAACCCAATGTCTACTTACTACTCTCCTTAAAGAAATAGTAATAATACTGAATGCGCCCGCTGTCTGAATTAATTGAAAATTATAATAATTCACTCGTCAGAATGTTTTCAACTATTACGATCTGAAATTAAACCGCAGAAACCCATGTAATATCGGAAGAATATGTAACGTTCCACAAGTTTTACGCATCCGTGAGGGATGTTCGCAGACCTTCACGGTCGATATTTCATACAAAAATTGAACTGACAGAGTCTTGGGTATGCTAGTGTTGCCTAGTCAATCAACACAGGCTTTGCCCTCTGGCCCTTGCAGGAGGGGTTCATGTATTGTCAATCGCCTGAAGCGCATCTACCAAGGGAAAGGCAATGGAGTTTTCGAGGATATATTTTGCCGGCCAGAGTCCTCTTCCTCTAGGGCGCTGGCTTTTTAAATATCACTTTTACGATCTTAAGAGGATGATTAATATTAATAATATATATATATATATATATATATATATATATATATATATATATATATATATATATATTAGATGTTTAAGTGTTTTATACCCACATACGTCGTTGCTTCGAGTTTTCTATCCTAATCAGTTTGGTCGTATGGTTCAACCTAGAATCACGAGCCTACTCCCTATGCAAATGCAGCCGCGAAAAATCACCACAGACAGTAATTGAAATTCACGTACACTTACCCGAGTGCCGGGGGTCAAGCGTGATGCTGACGTTAGTGTTCAACGCTCAAGCGGAACTTTGCATAATCGCTAAGAAGACAATAATTTTATAATTCTAAACAGGACTCTACTCTAAAGACTCTTAAACATTAAAAAGTCAGTAACTATAAAAACATTTTTTTAATATTAAAGTGTTTTATAGCTAGAGACGACGCATATATTATACATATATATATATATATATGTATATATATATATATATGTACATATATATATATGTACATATATATGTACATATATACGTACATATATATATATATATATATCTGTATATATGTATGTACATGAGACCTCTTCAAAATTGACCTTTTTCTTCAAACATATGGAAACTGATATTATTCCCATTCTCCAAGGTCTAAATTAGCTAAATATACCAGTTATTGTGATCTTGGACCTTGGCTATGCCTGCCTCAAGAGCCATGTAATTTTATTGTTGACGTTTTTCAAAAACGCTGCAAAATTTGGGATATTATGTCCTTATTTTCATTGTAGCTTTCCAGAGGTTGATGCTATAGCATTGAAAGTGGTACCAAATGAAAGCTAATAAAATTTTCTTGCACATGGTAGTAAACACATGAACACCTGTGTTAATTTTAATTAATTTTAATGCACCAACATATATATTTTTATGCTTGGAAAGGATGCCATCATATAATACATAACTTTATCTCAAAAATGTTACTCTTAATGCATGTATATAATTTATTATCACTAAGTATGTTTTATCTCTTCATTTCAGATTGTAAGTTAAAGCTGATTTGTTAAGATTTGTGAACTGCTGACAACATGGCATCTGGAAGACAACTATGGGAAAGTGGTCAGCGATACAAGTGAACGGGATGAACCAACTGAAAAGAGAAGAAAGGTGGCAACTCCTGCCACAAGGTCATTCAGTGATGTGCATCTCATTGGGCAACCCGGCTCCAGCATCAGGGGTTCTTAACTTCCTACTAAGCGCCAGATGTTCCAGTATTTCCTGCATTTGAGGAATGATAATCCCAACAGTGACAATAGGTATTTAGCCCATGATACAGTGGATGTCGTTTTGCCATTCTGGAATATGGCAAGGATTAAAACACTAACTAGACCAAATGCAGTCAACCGTTTCATGATCCTCCATGAAAAGTACAGGAAAATTGTTAAAAACAAGGGAAGAAATAACAAACCAGAGGAAGAGAAACGAGCTAACTTTCTGAAGGACTTAGACAAGTTATTTGATATTGGAGCAAAGGATGTTGTGGAGGAGATAAGAAGCAACAGGCTGCTCACAAAGGAGACCAAGGAAGAGGACGTCAATTTCTACTTGGACCAACAGACAACTCGCCTGGCACACATGTCAGGTCATGATAAGGTGTTTGAGAAGAAGTCTAGAGAGAAAAGCTTCCGAGAAGAAAGAGAAGAGAGAATGTTATCATCAGTGACTGCTGCAGCAGCAGAAGTTGGGAAAATTTCAAGTGATGAAGACCCAGAGAACAGTCAAGGCTCTGGTACTAGTGAGGGTTCAGAATACACTGAGACAACACCAAGCTGTTCATCAACACCAAGTACGATAACATTACACTTTCCACACTCAATTTTGACCAGTGAAGAGATTTGTAGCACTGCAGATCGGTTGTCACTCTCTGGCAACCAGACTACAGCCATGGTGTCTGCAGTGTTGAAGGCAGGAGACGCAGATCTTGATGACTTTGTTATATGAGCCTCTACTACAAGACGAAATAGGATAAACACTCGTCATAACTTGTGCCAAAGTTACATGAATAACTTCAAGGAAAATCCGCCAGATTACTGCACACTACACTGGGATGGAAAACTTCTACGGGATGTTCTTGGTGAAAGATACCCAGTGGAATGTCTTGCAGTGCTCGTCTCTGGTACTCCACAGTATGAAGAAGGGAAGCTGCTTGGTGTGCCCTTCATAGAAAGTTCCACAGGAATCCAACAGTGTAATGCTACATTGGAACTGATAGAAGCATGGGGTCTCACAGACAACATTGTAGGCTTGGCATTTGATACCACAGCAAGCAACAGTGGCATCAACAAGGGTGCAGCGAAGCTTATTGAAGAAAAACAAGGCAAAAAGGTATTCTACTTCGCTTATCGCCATCACATAATGAGGTAATAATTGGAAGTGTATGGGAGGCTGTGTTCAGCAAGGTCAAGAGTCCTGACAACCCAATGTTCAGCAATGTGAAAGAGAAGTGGGACAAGTTGGTTAAGGACTGCCCAAGAGTTCTGGGCCTAGTTGAACAAGACTTGAAACAGAAGAAGACAAGCACAATTGCAGTCTTAAGCAATTTCCTTGAGGAAGCAAGTCCGAGGGCAGATTACAGAGAGGTGGCAGAGCTGTGCCTGATCCTGCTTGGTGAGGAACCTCCTCGAGGTATCCACTGGGCCAAGCCAGGTTCCATTCACCAAGCCCGCTGGATGGCCAGGAACATTTACTGTATGAAGATGCTCATGTTTTCCAAGGAACTAAAATACAACACGGACACTATCTTCAAGCTGGAGAGGATGAACAAGTTCCTGACCTTATTCTACACCAGCCACTGGGTGGCCACTACATCTGCAGCTGATGCACCTATCCATGACCTCCAGCTTATGAAGTACATGCTGCAATACAAGCAGTATGACTATGAACTGGCAACCTCTGTTCTCAAGAAAATGAAAAACCACCGCTGGTATCTGACCCAGGGACTAGTGCCATTCACCTTGTTGAGTTCACATGCCAGCATGACCAAGTCTGCAAAAGAGAAGCTCGCAGTCAAGCTGTCAGAAACAGAGAAACCTGAGAGTTACAGGAAAGGCAAGCAAGTGTTTCCTGTCATCAATGCAGCTACAGTTCTCACAGACCTGGTAGGGCCAGAGTCTCACTTTCTGTTTGATGCTCTTCGAGTGAAATGTGACTGGCTCACTACTCCTGCTGACACCTGGGAAGACAATGACAGCTACAGGAATGCACAGAAGTTTGTGAGGTGAGTGAAAGTGACCAATGATGTGGCTGAGAGAGGTGTGAAACTAATGAGTGACTTTGCAACTCAGATCACAAGTGACCCAGAGCAAAGAAGCTGCTTACTACAAGTTGTGGAGTACCACAGGAAAAAAATTTGACAGTTTCAAAAAAGCCACATTGAACAAGTGATAATACATGTATTAGTAACATCCTATCTGACAGTTTCTTATGCAATATATGTGTCAGTGCAGTGCTATCATACTACCAAACTGATTTTTTGTAGTGTCCCAGATGTTTGTGCATTAAAATTTGTTAAAATGTATACAGGTGTTCATGTGTTTTATTGTGCTTGCTACCATATGCAAGAAAATTTTATTAGCTTTCATTTGGTACCACTTTCAATGCTATAGCATCAACCTCTGGAAAGCTACAATGAAAATAAGGACATAATATCCCATATTTTGCAGCGTTTTTGAAAAACGTCAACAATAAAATTACATGGCTCTTGAGGCAGGCATAGCCAAGGTCCAAGATCACAATAACTGGTATATTAAGCTATTTCAGACCTTGGTGACTGGGAATAATAGCAGTTTCCATATGTTTGAAGAAAGAGGTCAATTTTGAAGAGGTCTAATGTACATATATATATGTATGTATATATATATTTGTACATATATACGTACATATATATATGCATATATATATATATATATATATATATATATATATATGTATATATATGCATATATATGTACATATATACGTACATATATATATATATATGCATATATATATATATGTATATATATGCATATATATGTACATATATACGTACATATATATATGCATATATATATATATGTATATAAATACATATATATGTACATATATATATATACATATATATGTACATATATATGTACACATACATATATATATATATATATATAAATACGTATGTATATATATGTATGTATATATATATATATATATATATATATATATATATATATATATATTTATATATATATATATATACGTATTTCTTGTGCATGCTGGAGAACCTCGATTATATTATTGTTTTGTTTTGAAATCTTCAACACATTTCCTGGAGTAATAACTGATTATTCCTAAAAAAGAATTAATATTATATACTGGTATGATGAAAAATCTTCTGTGTGAAGACCAGCGTAAAATTATTACAAAAATTGACTGATTTAGAAAATAGGGATATTTTCTGATGAGGGCTGTGGACTAAATATAATTTTTTGAACTGGAATATTTTTTTTTAATTTTAGAAAAGTTTTAAGACTATATATATATATATATATATATATATATATATATATATATATATATATATATATATATGCATATATGCATATATGTATATATATATATGCATATATATATACACATATATATATATACATATATCTATATATATATATATATACATATATATATATATATATATATATATATATATATACGTGGGAAATGAAAAAGGAAAAAACAAGAGATATTTTTTCATATATTCATCAACGTTTCGTTATTACTGTAAGACTTTCTCAAGATGATACTATTAAGGAAAATGTTATGCAAGTACATACAAGCCCACTACTGACTTCTCGCAGCCTGAACCATCGTCCAGCGCTCTTAGTAGCCACGGATACTACTTTTCCTTATCAGGCCATCATGTCAACCTTAATATTTCGAATTACTCGCATGACATTTTTCTTAAAATTATCATCTTGAGGAAGTCTTGCAATAAAGACGAGACGTTGATGAATATATACAACATATATCTTGGTGTTTCCTTTTTTATTTCCCATTACGTCGGATTACTCTCATCTTTTCTTCCTCATATATATATATATATATATATATATATATATATATATATATATATATAAATATTTATTTAAATTCATTTCACCTACAGACAACGTCTTTTCGGGCACTCTAATCCTCATCAGTGCAGGAGTAGCGGTTGCAAGCTGTCCCATGAGCTCGAACGCCGTTCGTGAAGTCAAGATAGAATCACGAGACAAACGGTCAAGACCACGCGACCGCAAGAAATCGACACATACATTAGTTGAAATGTAGATACATTTACCCGGGAGACGTGGAAAAGTGTATTGCTGTCTACAGTGTTATCGTAGATGACAACAAACTTTTCAATTCTTAACATTACATATTTAAATAAGCTTTTATCTATCTATCTATCTATCTATCTATCTATCTATCTATCTATCTGTTGTGACCGATTTTTACTTGGCTTATACTGATTATTTCCTTACATAAAGCTGTCTATAAAATAAATCTTAAACTATATCAGCGATTAGGAAGACCCACCGAAAAAAATTCATAAACAAGAGCTAAAGTATTCCGACACCCAACAATACTTTCTATCAGAACTCCATCATAAATAAGATGGAGGACGTTGTGAAACGTATGAGATGAAAATATCTAATTACTGCTCTACGGAAGACACTAACATCACAAACCTTAATGGACTAAGGTCTACTTAGTACCTCGCAAATGTCGACGAACTGGACGCTTTTGAAAGAGACTTCCTCGATATAATCACCAAGATTACTTTCACACGACACAGTAACACCTTCAAAGAAGTCTATCCTGTTACATAAATGAACTTAAAACATTGATATTCGCATATACAACTAAACTTAAAAAAAGACAAACACAAACAACTAGCAATACACAACATTACCAACAAATATCAATTAGCATCGAATCATACATGCAATCAAGAAGCAATTAATCTATTAATTGACTACAGAGCAAACTAATTGGCCCCAAAATAAGCATCATTTACCTTGAAAGACCACAAACCTTATTTCTGAATGCGATCCACATGATAACTCATACATCCAACCAAGAACGAAATGAGTTTAGCTAGTAAGCATATCATTAGTAGAAAAATACACACATTAAGTGCCCCACATATCTACCATTTTGGATCAATTCCCAAGCGAATATCGACTTGTTCAAAACCATTTGTAATAAAGAACAATGCCGATTAACATAATTCGACATCACAGATTGTATTCCTCAATCAACAGAGAAATTCTCAACAAAGCCTTAACTTTCGCCAACACCTTCACAGAAATCAGCGATCTAGAAATAGAAATCATTATTCTCTTCTTGACAATAAAACATTGGTTAAAAATCGAAATGTAAATACCCCTTTGATGTACTAATGAGAGCTTACGACAGTGCGAATGTGTGCGACCTGATCGATTTTTTAATCTGATTTTTTAATCTGATACTCCCTACAAACCAAGTTCCCTAACCAAGAGTTTTGTTTATACTGGGACGACGGGCTATGTCTCTCCAGGCGGTCAAGAACTTGACAGATTTAGAAAACAACTGACAGTATCCTCAAATGGCTAGTATTCTATATCACAATTAATACCAATCTCACTGGCGTAGACAGTTAGATGCAACCCTGGACCTAACTAACAATTTTACTGGACCATACAACACACCCACCGAACAGCTCACGTATGTCAACAACATATCCTCCTACCACGTTAAGTACCTTATACCCTATAAAAGCGAAATAATCTACCACCTTTCATCCAGCTACGAGATTTTACAACAATGGCCCCAAATTACAAAAAAAGACCTCCGCGAAAGCGGTTATAGAGAAGAAATATCTTACAAACCCACCAACCTACTAGATAACATACAATATAAAAATGAATATTATTTGGTTCACTCATTCCTATTCCCTCAGTGTCAGATATGACAATGTTTAGCAATTCCTTTTATTAATAGATAATGCATTTCCACCATCTAATAAGCTTCATGAACTCTTTAATAGAAATACAGTCAAAACGAGTTATTCTTGTTATCCCTCCGTGGGATTCCTTCTAGCTTCAAACTCCACCGTTCTAATCAATCCCCATAACCCGCGCTGCGCATGCAAAAAGAGGGGAAATATGCTCCCCTAGAAGGAGGTTACACAATAAGATGTATAGTATACAAAGTTAAAGTCATATCCGGGTTAAGTTCTAAAGAAACAATAAATTTACATCGGAATGACTCAAGGAATTTCCTAAGATAGGCTTAAGTATGCCGGAAAAAAACGTAACACTTCCTAGAAACCACCATATGGGAGCTCAAGAAGTCAAATACCCCCTATGAAATAAAATGGAGGATAATCGACAAACAAAAGCATTATAGTCCTAACTTCAGGAATTGCCCACTATGCACCACTGAAAAATTCAGGATCCTACAGGGAATAAATAACCCTTCCATAATCTGCATGAACATTAAAACGGAGGCCTTAAAACAATGTCCCCACAGAAGATAAATTCTACTAGCCAAATAGACTAACAACAAAAACACATAACTAACTGATACATAAGTCTAAAAAACTTCACATCATATGTAAAATATAAGGCCTATTTCCCTACCCCAATTCCTTTCTAATTATTATCAAAGTAATACTTGTATACAATATAACACCCCCTTTCTTGCATATATTATACTACACTTATCACTTCCCATCTCGCCTATCATCCAAAATACAACCTACACTTGCATCCTTGTAATCGTCCCATATCACAAATAACATAAATAATTGGATACCACATCAGATTCTAAATGTATTATAAACATTTAATGTATGTTAAATATATTAAGTCTTACAAGTAAAATCTATAGAATTATATACATCGAACAACCTTAAAAAATGAAAAAAATATATATATCTTACCGTTTCACACAGACTCTATGATATGTTCATCAACGTTATTAGATATAAGCTAACATAATTAAATAAGCACGAGTATCACACACGAA
>OY744519.1:198583772-198586272 GCA_963556195.1 Sepiola atlantica | reverse complement strand
TACAGTTTCCAGGGTTTGACAACACACATCTGAAAAAAAGTGTTCGAGAAACTTTTGAGGATAATATTTAGGATGTAGTTCGCATTCTCCCAATAACGCAAATAATAATACCTCATCTAAAAAATCTAAAATACGAACGAAAATATCTTGAACATTTTTTTCAGATGGTTACACTTCGTTTTACAGATGGCTAAGTCCTCGCCAACACAAATATCTAGTGAGATAAAAAAAAAATACGTTCTTCTTAACGCAATGGGTTAATTAGTATATTCTGCTTAATTATGTTGACGTTTAGTAAGGATTGAAACTTCAATCTCTAGAAATCTAGCACAATATTTTAAAGTCAAAAATGACCAAAGAAATCTTTAAATCGAAAATAATATATCATATATATTTATATGGATTTAATTTCAAATATGTCGTGTATATTTAAATAATATATGTGAATTTAACGGTTTTTTAACGAATAAATCACACATATATATATATATATATATATGCGATTTTTTGAATGCCTACCAAAGCATTCCTCTCAGGATACCAATGATCACCATTAAAGATATTTTTCTTACAAATATTATTTATTCAAATTAAATGTTTTTTTCCTACACGTGTTTCACTACCAAGCAGGTACTTGCTTGGCAGATCATCAGGGAAATTAAATGTCTAGAATAAGGGTGTCAACTGCTGACAATACATAATGTGGCGTTGCAATAATTGAAGTTCACTTAAGAAGAGAAGAGAAAAATAAATAAATAAAAATAAAAGTTAAAATTAAAAAACAAGAAAGAACGATAAAAAAAGAAAGTCTTAGAAAATGTCTTAGAAAAGGAGCTCGTGCATTATTTCTGCCACCAAGCCAATCGAGCTTGTTTTTATTGGAACAACCCCGATCTTCACTGAATGATCTATTTTATAAGTGAAAAATCTATATATATATATATATATATATATATATATATATATATATATATATATATATATATCTTGTCAGATGGAAATACGCTGTTTTAAGGATTGTATGACTTAATGCGCTCGATACAAAAGATGTAAACTGAATTATCTTCTAATATATAAAGTAAAGACGATTTTTCTCTTGTACCTTCTCGGAGTATAGGAAAATAAGCACATGCATCACAGGCTACTAAACTCACCACTATATTACACTTATTCACTCGAGCGTGTTTTAGTAAATTTGTTCTTATTTATTTACCAGCTAACACTAAATATTACATTTGGCCCACCATCCATGACTCTACGGCAAACCAACTCCATATAGGTGGTAGCAAAAACTTTTCTCAATAACAATTCTGTACTTTCTACTCTACTCATCGACACCGGGAACTAATAAACACAGTTTAATTTTCACAAAACACGCCGTTCTTATTTATTATTTGCCTGGTAGTAATTTACTACATAATATAAAGCAATACGTAAAGACTTAATGACCGCTCCCGTTCACTCCGATTATTTTCCGCGAATATCAGATTACGTTATTTCTATTTCTGCCTATAACTTCTATATTTATGTGCATTCCGAAATTAAGCGAATGAAATTAACGAACACAGTTCCTGCAACATTTAATCATTCAACATGGTGGCTACAATTTCTTGATCAGATCGACTTCCTATTTAATTCAATAAGCGCCAAGATACTCGTAGACCCCGATACATTTACATTTTCGAAATCATACACCTTTAACACGCATATTATAGAAAACTTGTCAAAATCCATTTATTTCATCAACTACAAATGAATAAAACCGTGTTATTGTTCAACTTTACATTTTGTCGGCAGAAGATAACTCTTCAGATAACACGCCTGCCAATAATCAAGTTTAGCTTAATTGGCCTATTTTCACATGTATGTTTAACTCGAAACCGTGGCGCAGTCGTTAAGAAGGCAGGTTTCATCATCGGCAGTTTTAGCGTTCGATCCCATTCTACTCTACCACTTTTTCATTTTTTTTAAATTTAAAACATTCGCCAACACGGTAGAGGGAGGGGACAATAGGCCGTTTCTTTTTTTTATTCGAATGTCATGCAGTAGGTAGTACTTTCTCCCGTGCAACGCCGGACGACGGGTTCCGCTAGTGATATATAAAATTCGGTGTGTAATTTGTTTGATTACAACTAATATAGGTAAATATATTTTTCCATCATAATTATTATTGGTAGTATTTGTATTAATACTAGTACGATGGCTATAATAATTATTATTATTATTATTATTATTATCATTATTATTATTATTATTGTTTTATTATTATTATTATTATTATTATTATTATTATTATTATTAGTTATGTATTCAAACACTTTACCAGTACACTTTTAAACCGGGCTGAAGGAAGTCAGTGGCAGGGAGTGAAATTAATGTGGATGGCTGTGAGCGAAAAGGGGGATAGGTGGGAGTGTTAGTTAATTTATCTTAGGGTGGAAGAGAGGGGAGGGGTGCTGAGGTTTTTGTCGTGGTGAGGTGTAGCATGGATTTTGAGGGG
>OY744519.1:198501272-198581272 GCA_963556195.1 Sepiola atlantica | reverse complement strand
CCTTCCAAAAAGAGCAGATAAGTGAGTATGTAGAATTACAGTTACATTATTATAAAAACAGGAAGATAATTAAGTTAAACTTATTTCAAACACTAGAAAGTGAATTTTTAATTTTGTTAACTAATTGAATTAGATCTAAAACTTAAAACATATATAAATGTATATATATATATATATATATATATATATATATATATATATATATATATATCTGAAGCAATCCAACAAAAGATATAAGCGTCAACTAATATCTTATAATTAGTGAAACATCCGGATAAACACTGAAGCTCAATATACGGGATAGAGCATTAATATTATAATATAAAATGAAGTAATAAAATAAGGTGTCAATCAAATTTTATTAGAATTCAAAGTTCAAGCAAAGTATCCTTACGTCCTTATCTCATGAGTTTTCAAAGATAATTCTTCTCTTCAGAGGACTATTACCGCAGTTATACTACTACAGGTAATAAAATTACGCTTTGAAAATATATAAAATTATATACACAAATACATAAAAATAAGGATACTTTGCTTGAACTTTGAATTCTAATAAAATTTGATTGACACCTTATTTTATTACTTCATTTTATATTATAATATATATATATATATATATATATATATATATATATATATACATATATATTAATAATTATTTTCGTACATAAAAGTAATCCTTGCCCGGAATATGTATAATGCTTATCAAAGCAAGGAGCGCCATTCATTTTTTGTTATGGAAAAGTGAGGATCGGAGAGTTGATTGATTTGGTTTAAGAGGCATTAAAAACAACCAGCCCATTTTACTCGATTGCACCACATGCTACAGGTCGGAGGATAGAGACCTCTCACTCATTTTACGTGTGTCTAGTTAAATAAGTAGCTCTGATAGTAATTGTATAGCATCTATTTCTTTGAAAGCAATTGAAATAGCGATTTCTGTGACAGAGACATATTCATTGGTGTACCGAGGTTTGATGTTTTGGTTTCTTTCAGAATGCATTACTATAAAGCTCTCAATATCAACGATTAACAAAACAGTAACATCGGATATGACACTGGACATCTTTTTTAAAATTGAGTGCAGAGAGTTTTTTTTATATATTATCAGCCTTCGAATATCGATACACTGACATTTTGATATTAATTGATACACCTGAGTGATTAGAAGATTCCAGCGAGGGCAGAACAGTGAATGTATACTGTTTATGGCAAGTCGTCAGGATAAGATAATGAAGACTTGTAAAATGTCCGTCAGCATATCGTACGCTAGTAGGTTTGGCAACAATCCGTGTTAGATCATAAGCAAGGGAGAAATAATGAGAACTTCTTTTCATCATCGGTCTTGTTTGAGAAGATAATCAATTTAACATTGTTAACATTAAAATCACTATATATGCTGGCAAAAGAGTAAACCGACAAGAGATAGTCAGTTTCTCAGAGATACGATAAGAAATTTGGGTGGCAACTCTAGTGTCGCAGTATTCTAGGCTTTTATTTATCTCTACAAATCTACTATCAGACCATGTATGGAGTACAGTTTTCATATTTGGGATGGTGAATCTCTGTCCCATTTGAAGGTTATTGATGAGGTGCAAAAACGTATCTGTAATTTGATTGGCCTGCACTCTTTCTTCTTCTCTTCACCCTCTCTCTCACATACGATGGTGCTAGTCTCAGTCTTTTCTATAAATACTATTATGGCAAGACAGATTTCAAAAACTAAATCTGCTACACAATTATATTTTTTTCTAATAGAGTAATATATTTTTGGAATAAATATTGCCTGATCAGATTTAAAACAGCATGAATGTATAACAAGTTGAGAATAAACTTGATGACTTCAGAAATAATAGTAAAACAATGAATTTACAAGGATATTAGGCTTTTTTTAAGTGGAGGTTAGTGCTCTCAATTTTTTATATGTTCGTCCTTCCTGACCCTTCAAAACTATTTTGAGTGGAATCTGCTGCGGCCTGGTGGTATTACATTGTGTATATGTGTGTTAGTTTGTTTTGAAAAAGAGGAGGCAGTTTTAAAACTTTCATTCAGTTTCAGTTCCTTTGGTTTCATGTGATTGTGCTCTCACTATGTAGTTGTATTATATCTATTGCAACTTTCCTACTTCATTGCAGTTTGTTGGATAGTTTCAGTCTTCCCGTTGATTTGAATTTCGAATGTTATTACTTTTTTGTACTCACACAAGTTATTGTCAGTGATTGCTCACCAAAAACAACCTGGAGTCTGGGTGGCAACAATCCTACAGAGAGTTCCAGTATTCTCAACTTCTTTTCGATTACCACCGAAAATGACATTGTGGTATTGCAATAGCCACCTATTGATTTCTCGCTGGCAACGACCATTGGTCTCCTCTGGAATTTCGGTGGCAATAAGCATCCCCAAAGTCCAAACAGTATCCGCACTCTTCCAGTGGAGGTCTGCTTAGTGGTGTCCTTCCTCGGTATTCCCATACTCCTTGAGCCTCTACGAATATTTTGTGTGGTGTCAGCCGAGTTCGGTGCCATTTTATTTAAGAGGGGGAGCAGCTTATGATGTTTCTTGCAGTTTCTGTTCATTGGCTTATTCAGTGCTGTTATTCCTGTGGTTTTGTTTTGTTCCTGTTGTAACTGCCATGTGACTGGTAACAATTCATAGCTTAAGCGGGTTGGCATCCGCATTCGAAGATTTTCCTTAAGATTGCAGATATTTTTGTCATCGCCGTCCGTTGTATGGTCTCAGTGATCCCTTTGATTCCAATTTATTCCAGTATTTTCTCGACGATCCTACGATAATTGGTATTATATTTACTTCCTTTATGCTCCATATTCCTTTCAGTTCTTTGGCAAGTTTCGTGCATTTGCTTTTTTTCCATCTCTTTGATCTTCAGTCTGTGGTCTGCTTGAACAGCGAAGTCTACAAGTTGACAGGATTTTTTTTTCTTTTTTGCCGATTATTATCACATCCAATCTCCTTGCTTGTATGAGTGTATGTGTTTGTACATCTATATCTAAGAGGATTTTGTGTTTTTCGATTTCCAGTACTGACTCTGGTGTATGTTTGTATTATTTGTCTGCGTGTTCAAAATTCATTCGTTAGCATTGTTCCTAGTGTACTGCTTTCCCCACGCAGTCGTGTCAGTTCTTGTATTCTTTTTTGGCTAGTTTTCTGCATTCACTTATTATATCATTTAATGTTTAGTCTCTTTGTCCTAACTGCATTGTTCTGTGCAGTCGTCAGTAAAGATTCAGTTTCTCTGTTCAAGGGTCCTATTCTTAGCCATCCCCAGCTATTGTCATAGCTTTCGTCTCTATTCGGTCTCATGAGTGCGTCCATGTAGTTGTTTTTCTTCCTACTTTTTTTGTCCTTTTGTTTTTGGTTTCTAGCTTCTCGAGTTGTATGTTGGGACGGTGTCTCTTGCTGCGGTGTTTAGCCTTTCCGTGTTCTGGGTTATGTATTTCTCCAGCTCTTTTTTGTCTTCCACACAGTCTTCTATATTAACCATTCCTCTTCCCCCTTCGTTTCTTTTCATGTAGAGTGTATCCGTATCGTCTTTTGAGTGAAGTGCATTAGGTCATTAATTTTCTAGTCCTCTGTTCAAGGTGCCTGAGTTTTTCTTTAATCCAACCTATGAATGGTCCTGAGTATCTTATCAGTGATACTGTCAAGGTGTTTATTCCATTTTACTAGAGTTCTGCTATATAATTTTGGTTTTCAGAGTTGTCTTGTTCTTCGCCAATTGTTTTTCCAATCTTCTCTTTAATTTCTATAGATTTGATGGGGTCTTCTTCCAGAACTCATTAATATTAATAGCTCTTCTGTTCGTCTAGCGCCATCATCTCCTCTTGGTTGAGCAGTTCCATGCCCTCTGTACTCTCCAGTTTACATATTTCCATCACTAGGAATGGACCTTTTTCCATTCCGAATTCTAATTGAATGTCTTGGCTGAAGATTCTGGTTATAAAAATCTGATAAATATCATCATCATCGTCATCATCATCGTCATCATCGTCATCATCATCATCATCATCATCATCATCATCACCATCATCATCATCATCATCATCATCATTAGTTTCTCACTTTACCCCAATGTGCGTTCCTGTATGTTGACACACGAGTGAAATGTGGCAGTTAATAATAAAATAAAATAAACTTTAAAAAATATATACTTATTATTGAAAAATATTAGCATATACCGTAATTTACAGAAAATAAGCGAATATTCTTTTTATCTAATAACTTAATCTATCATCAGATTTCAGAACGGCTGCAATGATCAGAGATGTTCGTCTTAGTTAATCTCACTGACCCACTGATTGGCTCCCATTGGCAGTAGAACAGCGCAAAATCGCTAATCTTATTTTTCTTAAAATTCTACTCGATTAATTTCAGTAAATTCCGGTGTACGCTAATATTTTTCAACAAAAAATAAGAGTTTTTAAGTTTTTTTTTATATTCCGTTTCAACAAATTAAAATCTACGTTAAATGATTCCGAAAAAACAACTTGAAAATTGTTCACCCGTTCTTACACTTTTTAAAAACTCTCTCGCTTTTACGTATTCGACTGATTTACTGAATATTAATATTTTATTCCATCCCACACTTGGTTTCATAAGCGCTCGGAATCATTTCACATGAAACTTTAATTATCTTTTCATCTGCCGATTTCAATGAATACCTTTAAATTATTAATTATTCTAACAATCCAGTTACTTTAAATGATAGAAACTATATCACATTATGTCCACGATCGAATCAAAATATCCGTTAAACTTCCAAAATGATACACCCATCTTTTGGCCGTCTTCTCCTATTTACGGGATATGCAGTTTATCTCCAGTTGCTTGACCTTTGTTCAAGTTTAGAATACGTCTATGCCCTCATCAGATTCTAAACTAGATTCAGCGCAGCCTGTAGGAAATCGGCGGAAACAATCACATATTTGAAAGCTATTTTTTGACAAAAAAATGTGATAATTATTCTAAGTTACTGACCTTTTAGCGTAGAAAATATTTAATTTTTCACTGGTACGTCTGTTATTTTTTACAAGTTATCTGACACGACCTCCCAATAAACAGAACCATAGATGGAGATTTTTTATAGAAAAACACTTTGCTTTTCTTTATTTTCCATCACCGGATGGTTTACGCCGGCTACGCACACAAATATAAAAAAATCTATTGACATACTTTTGTCTCATGGAAGTCTTTTTCTTGCTAAGATCACAGACTTGGTTTTCGCTAGAAACTCGTTCATGTATACATCCGATTGGAAAGCAATTTGCTCTGCATTGTCTATCCGATCGTGAACTGAAGCAATTGTTCCACAAGCACATCCAATTGTCTGTTTGATGAAATACAAGTCTGAGAATTCCTTCACGGTACCAACTTGCTTATTAGTCGCATTTTAGTCAGCGGACACGAAAGCCTAACAGCAAGAAGCGCTAATGTACCACAGCCAATAAAGCTTCATCGGTGCCATAAACATCAGTAAACTCCCATTCTTCCGGTACTTCGATACTCCGATCACCAAGCGCTCCGGCTCTTCACGTTTCTGAAACTGCCGCCTTTCCAGTCTCGCTTGCACTGCGGAATCTTCTTTTTAACAGTTATCAAGTCTCTTTCTTTCTCGACGTCCCATCCACAATGGACTCGTCCACGATTCATTTCTGCTACTCTTCATTATGTTACATCAAATTTAAATAGCGAAACGATAGTGTGTAAATTCCGTTTGTTTACATTTATATATGATGGCTTATTAAAGTGCATTATACTAAGATGTTATAGTATGCTCCCTTATTATTTCTCTTCTCAATGCTGTGTAATATTTCTGTCTACCCCTCTCTATATTAATAATGTATCAACCATGTTCCTACCTAAATGCATGATAACATACCACTGTTCTGTAAGGAAGATACAAAATGCATCAAGCTTAAGATATCATCAAATATAATACAATGCATAAATAACATTAAATAAAAATAAAATTAGAATGTTTACAATTTTTTCAGTGTCTTAATCTGTTTTTGTTCAGACTATTTATACGTTTTTTATAATTGTTCTTGTTGTTTTGTGTATGTCCTTCTGTTTTCCCTCCTACAGCAAAGAATAGAATGACCTCTTCTACTTAATCACCTATTATTTTCCAATCTTTTTTCTTAATATTTTCTCCTTTTTCTGTTCGTTTGTTTCCGGCTCGCTTTACTCTTTTTTTCTTTAAATTGTTATTTTTGTTCTTATTTCAATTTACCTTATTCGTCCTTTCCTTCCTTATGTTTCTTTCTATTTTGTTCACCGTTTATATTTATGTTCGGATTTAGGTATGTAACGGGTAAAGTTGGTTATAATCAGTTTGGTATACAGTCCTCAAAATATTAACGGTGCAATCCTCACTACAGACAATGCTAATTAAGAATATTATAAACGATTACTTAAAAATCCTACCCGATAATAGCAGACAACATGAGAACAATCCAACCTCGTAGATTAAATAAAGGGATTAGTTTCGAACTCCGTATAGATCCCCGAGTTCGATATAAAGATTCCTGAGTTCTACAATGAGCAACTGAAGAATGTTGAAAGTTACATCGGCAGAAACGTTTTTAGAATAACGTCCAAGATTAGAACACAAATCTAAATGATCTAATTAATACAAACTTACCATTTCTTCATAATTTTACTTTTTCATCATTTTAATCAACTTTCTTCTTCATCTGTGTTCTTTTCTTTCTCCTTTTCATTCGTCTTCTGTTCACAAGTTTTGTCTTTTCTTCATCTTCTTCTTCATCTTCTTTTTTTGCATGTTGGTATTCATTTTCTTCATCATATTTTTATTCTTATTCATATTATTCTTTCCTCGTTGTTATTGAAAGACATTACGTCAATCGGTTTTCATTAACGAGTGAATACATAGATTCTTACAACTGGGGGTCTACAGGAATTCTTTTTTTTTTCTTTCTTAATAAAATATTTTTAAGTATTTACTTCCGGGTCAACAGACAGAAGGCGAAGGTACAATTTCCACACGCTACAATTAACGCTGGAGGACGAATATCATTCCAAATGAAATAACTGAAAATATTCAAAGTTCCGATGTTTATATATAAATGATTAATTTTACAAAAAATGATGATGTTTGTCTGTTTGTTCTATATAAACACATTCACTACAGTTGGATTTAAATCAAACTTGTTATATATATATATATATATATATATATATATATATATATATATATATATATATATATATATGTGTTTATCTGTCTGCAATATACACATATCATACTGGTAGAATTTCAAGCAAACTTGGAATATGGATAAGTTATGTATTTCCAGCTCTAAACAAAAATGACACAGTATCCTTGAATTTCAATTTTTCTTAAGACTCCTTATTTACTTTTTTTTTGTTTTTTCTTCAGTTTCACTGTATGATCTGATGTGGCGGTTACATTTACTTATTCGCATTTTAAAACTTCTTGTTGCATACAATCCTGTGTGGTTTCAGTCTTTCAGAGGATTTTATCCATTTTGTGGCACAATGCGTGACCTTTTGGGGAGCTAAGTGTTCCCCGTTATATTCGTAATCCTTATGCCAGACTTATTTCAAAAACAGAGATAACTGAGTGCAGTCATATTTTTGGAGGACTGAAGTCGGTGTCAAACCAATTAAATGACAGGTGCATGTGATTGGTTCAGAGATCAGACCAGTCGTCGTTAGGGAAAATCAGTTATCAAAACTCAAATCATTTGACAAGGCGTACAACGATGGCGGCTGTATTCCTCTCTTTCTCTTTCTACCTCTCTGTCTCTCTCCTATTTCTCACTCTACACCCTCTTGTAGTTGTTCGATTTGCTAAGGTGTAAAGAGCTCTAAGATTACGTTTTGAAAATCCTACATTTTCCATGGCCACTCGCAGTAAATGACTTCATACACACACATGTATATATATATATATATATATATATATATATATATATATATATATATATATATATAATGTATTTTATTTAATTGTTTTTTATTGGTATTGCAACGTTTGTTGCTCTAATTTTACGTATTAATCATCAATTGTTTCACTTCCTAAGTGATAGAGATGCAGTAATTTTTACTTAATATAACGTATTTTTCGTTAATATATACATTTTTATTTATTTATATACGTACATAAAGGTAGTCCATGGACACATGTTTCTTGTTCACAACCGTCATCAGCATGGCTATCTTTGACAAGGATGGAATCTTCGATATTGACAACTGATATCAATATCGAAGGTTCAATCCTTGTCCAAAGTAGCCATGCAAATGACGGTTGTGAACCAAAAGATCGTGTTAATAGATTAATTTTATATACGTTTAAGAATTAAAAACTCTCTTTCTTATATATATATATATATATATATATATATATATATATATATATATATATATATATATATATATTCGTGCTTTTATTCACCTGTGTTTCCCGTGTAGCGATATATTGCAAGTTAGAATGATCTTAAATATAGTCATAATTAAGATGTCTGCCCTCAAAGAAGTCAGAATTGATAACAACATTTGAAGAATACAAATAAATCTTAATCGACAACATTAACAACTTAACACGGCACTCATTCTTGGTGAAAGCCCAAGCAAAATACCTGAAATCGACGAAGAAATCCTTTAGTGTGAATGAGGTTTTTCGTGCTAGGGGACTTTACGGAGAACCACCAGTATCTGATCGAGAATGAGATACAAAGCTTCCACTGAAGCAATGAGCATTAAGAAACAATTTGTGCTGTAAAACGGCACTTTTATTTTATAGACTTTACCGATAATTGTCCAAAGATGGAATTGAAAGAATACATTCGTAGTTCAAAGCAAGGACATATAATGAATAATAATAAATTATTATTCCTTTCTTTCGTTCCTTAAGCCGGTTTTTCAAAAGATTTAAAATCTTATCATCAGGGGAAGTTATTGATTGATAAGTTGACATATAATGATAGTCAATATTTGAAATTTTTGAAAATGTTTTTACAAAAGGTTTTTAAAAATTAAAAGAAAATGTTTACATTCAAATAGGCATGTTCCAGTGTGAACGTCTTAAACTATACAGACATCTTAACTCCAGCCACACCTAGGTGTACATTAAAGGACATAAAAGAAACTTCCACGAAAACCCTACCATTAGATTAATTTGCCCTTAAAAATCGGATTTAGGCATTATAAGCAAAAACATATTGGATAGAATAATTCCAAGCCTTAAATCTAAAATTCCATATATCCTTTGGCAATCCTCAGAGGAGGTATCTAACTGGTTCCTTAACCTTAAAAACAAGTCAAACCCTAATCTTAATTTCATTACGTTCGACATCGATAATTATTACCAATCTATTTCCCCCTACTTAATAAACCCTTAATATTCGCCCAAAAAAATTCAGATTTGACTAACTTAGAAATTAAGCTGATTACACTAGCAAGAAAATTCATTTTAAAATTTGATAACAAACTTTGGACAAGGAGGGATACCCCTAATAACTTCGATATTACAATGGGTCCTCAGATTCTGCCCAAGTTACTGCCTTAGTGGGGATATATTTAATGAGAGAACTGAAATATAATTTTAGACATTTGATAGGTGGTTTATATAGGGACGATGCACTATTTCTCTCTGGAGAAAGACCAAGACAATATAACAATACCTTAAAAAATCTCCATAGATTTTTTTTTAATTTTGGGACTCACAATCACAATAGAAACCGAAAAGAGAACCTCTAACTTCCTAGATCAAACTCTAAACTTTAATTCTGAAACATTTAGCCTATAAATAAAGTTAGGTTTGGTCTGTGATAAGTCACAGACCAAACCTAACTTTATTCTACGTACATAAATTGTGTTATCATCATAATACTGGAACAAAATATAAACAGATCAAATTAAAGTCACTCATCTGAAAGCAATTTGTTCATAATTCACTAAAAAACGAGGATGTGACAATAGTCTCAAAATATATTTAACGCAAAATAAAACTCAAAGATTCTGTTTTCAAAATCAATCTGAAGGAAATCTTTTTAAAAGCAAATATCGGATGATGATTGCTTCCATACCAATGTCAAATGGATTCACCAAAGTGTTCTAAAAAGAGCAAATAACTGAGTAGATGAAATTACAGATACATTATGATAAACACAGGAAGATAATTAAGTTAAACTCATTACAAACACTAGAAGATGAATTTTTAATTTTTTTAACTAATTGAATTAGATCTAAAATAATAAATATATATATATATATATATATATATATATATATATATATATATATATATATGTATATATATGTATATATATTAATAATTATTTTCGTACATAAAAGTAATACTTGCCCGAAATATGTATTATGCTTATCGAAGCAAGGAAGCGTCATTCATTTTTGTTATGGAAAAGTGGGGATCAGAGCGTTGGACAAGGAGAGATACCCCTAATAACTTCGACATCACAATGGGTCCTCAGATTCAGCCCAAGTTACTGCCTTTATGGGGATATATTTAATGAGAGAACTGAAATATAATTTTGGACATTTGATAGGTGGTTTATATAGGGACGATGCACTATTTCTCTCTGGAGAAAGACCAAGACAATATAACAATACCTTAAAACATCTCCATAGATGTGTTTAAATTTTCGGACTCACAATCACAATAGAAACCGAAAAAAGAACCTCTAACTTCCTAGATCAAACACTAAACCTTAATTCTGAAACATTTAGCCCTTATCATAAGCCAAACCTTACGTTATTCTACGTACATAAATTTTCGAACCCCCCTAAGTCACTAATTAACTTAATTGCCAAGTGAGTCTCCAATAGAACGTCTAAACTTTCTTCAAATAAATCTATTTTTGAGCAGAACTGTAATTTTTATAATAACGCCTTACGTACCTCAGGATATAACGATAAAAGTAGGAACAATAACACTCCTCCAAACCGTAACAATAATTTCACTAGCTTAATTACACACAATATGGAGTAACTCTAATATCCCCTCGAATCCTTATACTCACAATACTGATAACTTAGAAATTATAAATACTAACTAGAAATCTGAGGGAAATAAAGTCAAGAAGGAAAAATAATATGTAGTTTACCCCTCCCTTCAATTGCAATGTAAAAACCAACATTCCAAAATATTTTTTAAAAAACCTTAGACACATTTTTTAGGTACCCCAACAAATATAGCACGATACTAAATAAAAATTTCTATTAAGATATCCTATTCCACTATGCCCAACATAGCGCAAAAAATAATTTCATCCAATAATAAAAATAAAAATTGCCCAGCAAATTCCCACCTCTTCCCCCTAAAATAAATGTAATTGCCGTAGACCCAACTACTGCCTCCTTAATGGTGACTGTATTCATAGTGATGTTATATACGCATGCACCATTGAGGAATTTCGACAGTGATCTGGCTTTACATCGAACCCCAATACAACAACCCTGCAACCATTGCATGCTTCTTGTCCCATTGACCTGCCAACTCAAAGTACCAATAATAATCACCCTAACCCTCACCCCTCACTTGCATCGAGTAACTCTGAACTCGATACAAGCAGCAGAAATACCTCGGTTGCTCTTAGCCCTCCAACAACACCCCAACTTAATATAGTTTCAAATTCACCCCTTCAAACAGCTACCAAGGAACTCGATTACTCAAATGTAAATTCTACACCTTACAAAATTCACACATACATATATTTGAGCGCTTTCCCAATTAAGATAAGAATCTCAAATCATATGCAATCATTTAAATTAAATAACGATAAATCTAACACTTCGCTTTCTAAACTAATTAGAAACCTTGAAAACAGTAGTACACCTGACTCCCTGAACTGGTCCATCTTGATAGAATCTTGATCGTACACCCCAGGCTCTCCACATTGCAGCCTTTGCACTTTGGAAACTTACACAATAGCCACAGCTAATAAATCCTTAAACCCTATTAATTCTAAAAACGAATTGATCTCCCATTGCACACATAAACGTAAATTCAAATATATCAACTTCTTAGCCCCTTAAGATACCCCCACCTTACAATAATTAATTGCAATTCTCCTCCCCTATAACTTAAAACCTCCATATTTGTTTTCAAATAAATAAATAAATACATCAGTTCGTCTCAGGTTTTATTGAGTTATTGTCGTTGCTTTTAACTTGGAATACGTTTTGTAGAAAATTGGAAAGATTCGTTTTCTTAACATGGCCATTCTCATTTGATCCTCCATCAACAGACCACAAACTTGGGTGGAAGCGTCGTCGTAGGCTTCTGCACGGATTCTTTTTGACTTGCCAACATATTTTGAACCTCATACCGTTCCGGATTTCAGTTTTTAGTGACATTTTTTTCACACTGGAACTTTCCCATTTGAATGTAAACATTTTTTTTTAATTTTTAAAAACTTTTTAAAAAAACATTTTGAAAAATATCAAATATTGACTATCATTATATGTCAACTTATCAATCAATAACTTCCTCTGATGATAAGATTTTAATTCTTTGAAAAGCCGGCTTAAGGGACGAAAGAGAGGAATAATAATTGATTATTATTCATTATATGTCCTTGCTTTGAACTACGAATGATTTGGATTTGCATCACTTTGCGAATCTAATTATTTTTAATCGACTTATCTTATATATATATATATATATATATATATATATATATATAGTGAATGCTTTTATTCAAACATGTACAAGGTCTGCTACACTGGCATGTCGATGTTATCGATCTACAGCTATCAAGAGATGAGGTATCATCAGGCAGAAAGTTTTTTATGATCCAACCCGGTCGCTGAATTCCACGAAGAATACAGCTCTATATTTTTATTGAGCACTCTTTTATAAGCCCGGTTTGATTCCTTTTGGATTTCTACCCTGTGCATTTTTACCCTACCTGGATTACTATATATATATATATATATACATATATACAGGCGTACTCAGATGGATGTTTTCTGCACTCTACACAAGGCCCGGTCCAAACATTGTCTTAAGGTTTTGGAGGCAGTGAGTGTAACAATGCGAAAGTCATCGCTCTGTAGGCAAAAAGAGTTGTCTCACAAATTGGACTTATTTAGAGACTTCTAAAAAAAATACTTTGCTTATTACGTCAATATATTCCTTTTCGGATTATAATGACGATATTCAATCTCTCTGTTTTATGTTGGTGTTTTTCTCTCCACGTTATTCTTTTCCCCGTTTTTAAGCGATATTCGCCGACGTTTCCCTTGAAAATATGTCGGTGTAAAGGTATCTTGGGATTTAGTCTGTTAATTTTAGTCGATCTTTTTTATTCTTTTAAAAAAGTATTTAATCGAATGTCTCCCGACGATTAAATATATTACTATGAATTGCCTCTTTTTTTCTTGTGATATTGTTTTCAACTCGCTATGACTCCGTTCATCCTATTTAAAACCTTGATAACATTCTCTACCACAAAAAAAGTGTTCATATATATATATATATATATATATATATATATATATATAAATATATACATATATATATATATATATATATATATATATATACATATATATATATATATATATATATATATATATATATATATATATATATATATATATATATATATATATATATATATATATATGTATATAATTAACTTGTTATAAATATCCAGGGGGTATGAATCCGAAGGAAGTTGAAACCGGGTTTATGAGAGTGTTCAATGAAAATTCAGAGCAAAATATATATTTTTTGATTTTATTCCATTAGTTGCGACAAAACAAGTTTTGTTTCATTGGTGCAAATAGCGACCAACTCATCGGGCTGGCGATGGAATTCAAATGGCATAAGTTTTAACTTCACTTTAACGGGAGATTGAAAATTGAAAATACATTGGAGGGGGAGGGGGACAGAGTTGGGGCTTTGTCTATAACGGGGACATGGGACATGAGAGGGGAGGGCGGAGGACCCCAACAAGTCGTGTTTCAAATTGTTACGTGGGAGGTTTTTCACGTGTTTGTGCTGTGATGATCTGTGATGATATATATGTATATATATATATATATGTATATATATATGGGTGTGTGTGTGTGGGTGTGTGTGGGTGTGTGTGTGTGTGTGTGATTACTATTAATGCACATTTTATGAGACTATGAGGTTGAGAGCGTGTTTGTCTCTATCATGGAGGTTTAGAACGATGTGTGTGAGGTGGCTAGGCGTTTTTCATGAATGATTACACTTCTTAATTTGACTACCGTCAACAGAGTGCCACGTGCTCCTTGACTAACATAGCATGAAATTTCCAGAAGAGACAGGAAGAGCGCACAGTTCATACTCACACATTTAGATAAATACATATACAAAATAGAGCCGTCATTTAGATAAGTTTAAAAAGTACATTTATATATTTAAAATTAGAAGGGATATTCGGCGGTGCCCGTTATAGAGTCGTGAATAGCAGCATATTCAATCGTAACGGTTAGAATTTCGTTCGATGTTTTGTTCCACTTAGCAAACTTATAGTAATGGAAGGAATATGATAAACTCTCCTTCTGTGCAACAAATCATTCATTGAGCTTTTAGACCGTTAACTTTTCTATTATTAGTTGTCATACATCATGGAGATATGACCTTTATTAGAGAGACGTGTTGGATTGCTTGATGAGATAACATGCCCTTTTTTAAATAATTGATCAGAGTTTAATTCATATGTGAACGTATCTTTATGTCTGGGTGACCTGACTAAAATAGAGACCGAATAAACACTCGGGGGGTGTCTAGAAGGAATTCAGTTTCTCTTTATTTTAATGTTTCATTTTACTTTAGTTGAAGTTCTCAGAAATCAAGGGTCTCTTTTCCGGAACAAACACTTGATCTCTATATGAGATACAAATATTCGAATGTTCGATTAAAAATTTTCTTTTACTTATCAAACGTTGAGTTACTAAAGAAATTAAGACCATCAATTTTCCTCTCCCTAATAGACCAGGTAACTATGTTATAGTATTATTGTGGTCCCCTGGTCTCACTGAATTTTAGAACAATAATTAATCTAGTCTGGTGGAGTATTAAGCTAAGTGCTCTGACTTGAGGTAACATTACTCAAATAAGGTGCACCATTCCTCGTATGAGTCAGACCACAGTGATGTCGAGCGGACCTTAGTTTTGCTTCGAATCAGATGTTAATTTGAATATTTGGTCAGGGTTTACTTGTGGGGTGAAGTATCGTCATGTCAGGTTGTCTTGTAAACCTTTGTACAGAGACCTAAGATACTCGAGGATAGTGTCTAGTAGGTAATTCAAAGTACCCTTTCGTTCGTCATAACAAACAGGATAAGTATGGTTTTCTTTTCATTCACTGAATGTTTAATTTTACTTCAGTCGAAGTTCTCAGAATTCAAGGGGCCCCTTCCTAGGGCTAACACTTGATCTCTATATGAGATACATAGATACCCGAATATTCTATTAAAATTCTCCCTTATTTCTCAAGCATTGAGTTAGTAAAAAAGTTAAGAATAATAAATTTCTTCTCTCCCCGACTGACCAGTCAAGTATGTAATAGTATATCTTTGGTTGTGGTCTGTTGGTCTTACCGGATTCCAGGACAAGAATTCATCGAGTCTGGTGGAGTATCCAGCTACGTGGAGTTACTTGAGGTAACACCACTAGGAGAAGATGCACTATTCCTCGTATGAGGGGATCTTATTTGTGCTGCGGATACTATGTAATTTTGAATATGTGGTCAGGGTTTACTTGTAGGGGCAAGTATCCTCATGTCAGGTTGTCCTGACAAACCCTTGTACAGAGAGACCGAATACACTCGAGGATAGTGTCTAGTAGGTAATTAGTCAAGCGGGTGTACCGTAACATCAACATTGGTGTTGCATGCCTAGTATATTACATACTGAACTATTCAGATATTTGTAAATACTCTAAAACTAACACTTATAAATAGATTAATTTTATGGGCAACATGTTGTGAACAGTTTTTGGCGACCGTAAGAAGGTAGCGTAAGACGCAGAACTGCTTCTATTATATTCATACGCAGACTGTAGATGGAATTACACTTATATTAAATGAACACTCCCTAGTATGTTTTCGTATTAAGTCACAGACACACACATACGTTCATTTTTATTATATATATATAGACTAGAACATAAATGCTCTATCTGGTCGAAATTTTTTTGCTAGGCTCCCGAGTAACCCCCTGCTCTCTTTCTGTCTTCGAAGGGGTGTTCCTATTTACTTGTCCCGAATTATATAATTGTGGAAAATAAAACGACCTGCAGTACATAATTATATCTAAATAAATCGTTTTCAAATATTAAAAAATGTCCAACTCTATTGATTATGTTTTCCTATTTATGTATTTTGTTTATTATCGCTTATGCTTTAATTCATGCTTTGAAACATGATGTAAATCATAAATATATTACGTCCCACCAAAGTTATAATTATTTTCTTAAGGGAATCTTTAAAGACATATTTATGAGAAAGTCCAAATAGCTCAGTGAGTAGACCGTCAGACTTAAAATCTCAAGGCTTCGGGTTCGATTTTCCGGTCATGGCGTCCGAGTTATTTTTTGGGATGTATTATTTAGTATCAATGTAATATTTTCCATTTCTAAAACAAGTTAAGAAATGTGTTTACAAAAGTTCTGACTGACGGATAGTGAACACACATGCACATCTGCAGAGAAAGTGTCCATTATATTACAAGTTGCATAGCAAATGAATACTTCCACCCGTCGGATTTCTTAGCCAGGCTACGCGTCACCCCTTCTCTCTCGCTGTCTGCGGGAGGGTGTTCCGATTTACTTGTCTAGAATTATATCATTATGTCAAAATGTTACATACCGTACATAGTAAAAGCAACATAAATTGTTTTGAACTATTAAAATAATTTCCAACGCTATTGATAATGTTTACCCATTCATTTATTTATTTTTGATTATCGCTGATGTTGAATTAATGTTTTGAAACATTACATCAATCATTAATCTATGACGTAACGCCAAAACTATAATTATTTTGTTCAGGCTTTAAGATCTATTTAATAGAAAGTGAAAATGGATTCATTTGTAGAACGTCAGCCTGATGTTCGGTCAGGACGTACGATTTATTTTTTGGGAATTTATTATGAAGTAATTAATGCAATATTTCCTATTTCGAAAAGAACTTAAGATATTCCTTTAAGAAAGTGTAACTGACCAACTGAAAACCGACGGACACAACCGTATTCTTATATATATGTAATTATACTGTTATGTGTCCAGATAAAATGTTATAAAGAGATATAATCTTTTATATATCAGTTTTAAGTATTCACTTCAACAGTGCTCAATACCTGAGTAGAGCCAGGTCGTAAGTTTAAAAAATATATTTATGGCAATTAAGCTACACAGATGCTTCCGCGTTTCATCACCGTATAAGATTGTCAGGCTAAAAGGAATTTTAGCCTGACGATTTCCTACGTGGATGAAACGCGTAGCCTCTTGGTAGCTTAACTGCCATTAATATAGGTTCATAATATATATATATATATATATATATATATATATATATATATATGCGCTTCAGAATACGTTCTACTTGCATCGCAGCGGTTCATTGTTGCTAAAAACGCAAATGCCACAAGCTGGGATTGAAACTCAATTGTCTAATCAAAATTCAGCGTTCCTTACCATTCGGCTTTTATTCACATTCTCTGGACAGTCGAAGTCTCAGTGTTTACATTTACACTGTCAATTGCTGAAGAGTTTTACATTATGTTCTTACAAATACGTTTGCATTTACGCCGATGTCAATTGACGATTCCCTTACCATGGAGCTCAATCTACAATGGCGGCATATGCAGTACTTCACAGATGCACTCTTTCGCCTCATCACAACTCTTCAGTGTGTCTCTACAAGCAAATATCTGTATATATGTGTGTGTGTATGTAAATGTATATGTGTGTGTTCTTCATAACACAAATGCGTGCAGGGAGAGATGCTTTATAAAGTTTAGCCGTAGATAACCTCCAAGAGATAAATATTGAAAATCTTTTTTTTTAAAAGACGGATCCCACCAACAACGACAATAAAATCGCCAAGAAAAACACTGACTTTGGCTTTGGTTCTACATTGTGATAGTTCCCTTTTTATCGTAAAATAAATGGAGAACAATTTATTCACGAGTGAAAAGATCCTTGAAATAATTCGCTGCTGTTTATCTAACGGACACTTCATTCCGACAAAATTTTTTTTTAAAATACATGAAAAAATAGCAATAAAAATATATAAAAGTAAAAATATCAAACAGAAGAAATGTCTTTTGTAAGTATGTATTCCACTGCAACTGGTACTAATACAATAAAAAAAAGAAAATTGGTTATATTTATTTTTATCTGAACATGAACGCCATGAGACACACGACAAGTATTGATGCGGAATTAAACGGGTGGGAAACGGGTGATTTGAAGCCTTTCATGGAAACTTATTTAAATTCGTGGAGATGCAGAAAGTTAAACGTATTCTTACTTAAAGATACGTCTTCGCATCTCTGGAAAAAAATTGTTCGTCGATTGGTCGGTCACACAGGTTTGCGAAGGTGTGGGCGATGTTTAGGGTTTGGTCTCCAACCTTAACATTTATTGGGGAGAGGCGTCTAATCATATCCAACTATTCCTATTTTTCATAATATTTCTTATTGCTACGATTTATACTCGAGTTGTTGGGGCATACAACTAAGGAGTGGTCATTAGGCATAAACAGGGAATCACCAGTCGTCTGCACACCACTGTCATGTTAAATAGTCATGCACACTTCACACTGGCAATCTGTACACGCGCAGAGATCATATAATTCAGATCGAAAAATAATACTCGTTTAAAATGGCAGGTACTACGTATAATTACTTAATTAAATATTAAATGGTGACGATGATGATGATGAAGAAGAATTATAATGAAGTATTAGAAGAAGAAGAAGAAGAAGAAGAAGAAGAAGAAGAAGAAGAAGAAGAAGAAATAAAAAAAAGAAGAAAGAAAAAGAGTAAAAAAGAAGAAAATAGATCAAGAAGACTAAGAAGAAGAAGAAAAAGAAGAAGAAGAAGAAAAGGAAGTAAAAAAGAAAAAGAAAAAAGGATAAGAGAATAGATCAAGAATATGATGAAGGAGAAGAAGAAGAAGAAAAAGAAGTGACAAAGAAGAAAAAGAAGAAGGAAAAAAAGAAAAAAGAATAAGAAAATAGATTGAGAAGACGAAGAAGAAGAAAAAGTAAAAGAAGAAAAAGAAAAAGTAAAAAAGGGAAGAAGAAAGAAAAAGAGAAAAAAGAATAAGAAAATAGATCAAGAACAGGAAGAAGAAGAAGAAGAAGAAGAAGAAGAAGAAGAAGAAGAAGAAGAAGAAGAAGAAGAAGAAGAAAAAGAAATAAAAAGAAGAACAAGAAAGAAAAAGAGAAAAAAGGAAGAAAATAGACCAAGAAGAAGAAAAGGAAAAAAAGAAAAAAAAAGAAGTAAAAAAAGAAGACGAAAGAAAAAGAGAAAAAAGGAAGAACATAGATCAAAAAGACTAAGAAGACAACGTCATTATTCATTTGTGAACATTTATTCAACTACAATATTGTAAAAACACATACGTTTAAATTAATTATAACCAAAACATAAATGTCAGGAGAACACGACACGTATGTATGCGGAATCTATTTTAATGCATGTAAATACAAAAGGTCAATAGTTGTTTTTAATACATCACTAACGAAGAATTAACGGTCGGTGAATTGGCCTATGGCGCTTCAGTATATTTATTTCTAAACGGCTAAAATAGATGTCGACGTATAATTTCAGATACTTAACAGCATCTCTAGAAAAGGCATGTAAGGCCGCGAAGAGACAATTGAATGTACAATACATTTTTAGAATCTTCAGCGAGTGTCCCCTTGTCCCTTTAAGGGCCCCGTTGATTGGCCAAAATGTAAACTAATCACTGCTCTCTTTGAGGTCATGTGAACTTACTTGTATATACTCCCACGCTTGGTGCAGCAAATACTTTTTTCGAGTGTACCTACGTTGATTGACGTCGACCTTACTAGATTGTTACAGAAGTTTACAAAGATCATTCCTTTCCACGGCTAAAAAAAACGCCAGAATTGCTTGACGCAAACTTACATGCAATTATCCCGACTATTTTCCTTAGTCACATAACTAAGGCAGTACGTTTATGTCAACGCCGGATTAGGAACCTCACGTAAGTTAAAAAAAATTGTTTTTACTAATTACGTATTTTATTAATTTAAATAATGAACATAATATAACAAAATAAAATAAAACATTACATAATTAATATTATAAAAAATAAGTGACCTCTTTTTGATAACCCGCAACAACATAGCCATTAATGATTTTCAGCATTTGTTCAAGGCGAATTATGCTTGCTAAAATGAACTAATTCATAATATTTTGGGGCAAAAAATCAATACATAAATACATTGGTGTAGTTACTATCATATAAATACTACGTAACGTATTATTTTTCCACGAAATATGCCAAATATAAAACGTTAGAAACAAAGTAAAGATGAAAATTGACACTGTACGAATACCGCTGAAGGAGTGGAGATAGATCAGTTATAAAACCTAATTCATGTTACGATGAAAATAATCGCCATTGTTCATAAAAATGTATATTTAAACTTTGATAATATTTGCCGCATAGTTTTATTTTTGTTTTTATTCATATCTTTATTAGCATGAAAGCATGAAAAAATATCATTACATATCTTCGTGTTTATATTGGAGAGATAACTCGGTTTGAAATAATAAAAAGCCAAATGCGCCTGAGTCAAATAAAAAGGGTCTTCAAGATTGAAGGCGACGGGTCGGTAAGTCCGAGGATGATACGGGGTACATATCTAAAATGGCGGAATCGCTTAAGTAAACATTACATTCGTCGCTAGTCTGTACCGACGAGCCCAAACCGCAATTTAATGCCAGATAAAATAAATGTCTGTCATAGAAAGCATGAAAGCATGATAGTATTGTATGAAGAAAATATGGTTTAGTAAAGACTCTTTGTACCGATTTTAGGGTTTTAGTAGATGTGGGAGTCTGATGAAAATAATACATGTTTGACTCGACAGCTATTATTAATGATGATTTTAAGGAACATTAAAGAGAACCCATGATGATGATGATGATGATGATGATGATGATGACGACAACGACGATGATGATGATGATGATGATGATGATGATGATGATGATGATGATGATGATGATGATGATGATGAGTACGAAGAACGAGAAAAAGCACAGCAACAAAGAAGATTAGGTAAAAAAAAGAATAACATGAAAAAAAACAGCAGCGAAAGGGGATACAACGATCAGCGCTCGCTCAACTGGTTTAGGAGCGGCTTACGCTCCTGCTCCTAAAAAGGGAGCCGCTTGATTCCCCACTCGATCTGAATCGTAAAAAAAAAAATTGTTGACAAATTCAACACAATTCCAACATTATTTTTCAAACAAGCACCTATTTACTTACCTACGAACGAGAGCAGAGTATGACACAAGGTCAGTTTGTAATGTGTGGAAAATCTAGTTCCCGATAAAGGAGTAGTGGAGAAGAGACCATCTTTCCATACGTTAACATCTCCTTTTGTGGTGACTAGTATATATGTGTGCGTCATGATATCATTCTTCCAGGCATTACATTCTCCTTTGCTTTTTGGCGGTGTTCTTTACCATATTTTCTATTGTTACGATACAATCCTCCCAAGAATGGCATTCTCCATTTGTAGGGAATAGTGATACTACTACTACTACTACTACTACTACTACTACTACTACTACTAATAATAATAATAATAATAATAATAATTATAAAAATGTGTTAATCACATAAGTGAATGCAGCAAACAAGCCCCAAAAGAATGAAAACAAAACAAACATGTTTCTGTAGGGAAAGCAGTACTCTCTGAACTATGCAAACGACTGCATTTCAAACACGCGGACAAATGGTACAAACATAAACCAGAGACAGTACTGAAAAACGAACAACACAAAATCATCTGGGATATGGAGGTGTAAACAGATAAACTTAAACAAACAAACAGACCAGACGTCATAGTAATCGACAAGAAGGAAAATCTTACCAAATCGTAATTTCTTTGTACCAGCAAACACGAGGATGGCGATGAAGGAGACAGAAAAATGGAGCAAATACATGGAACTTGCCAGAGAATTAAAATAGATATGAAGTATGAAGAAGGTCAATGTAATACCAAAGAATCGTAGAAGCACGAGGAACAATACCGAAAAACCTGGGAAAAAGACTGAAGAAAATTGGAATCAAAGGTAAGACTGAGACCATACAACGGACGACTATGATCAGAAGTACTGACATTTTAAACAAACCCCTTGAATGCGGAAACCAACCCACATAATCCTACCCGGTGGCATAAAGTTGCAATAGGAAGAAAACAGAAACACAGAAAGAAAACTACCAGATTTAAGCAAGAAATTTCATAAAATACACCCCCTCCAAAATAAAAAAATGATGGAACCAGCATTGGCTTATACACCACAATTAGTCGTGAAGGGTCAAGGAAGATGGGAAGACCGAACAGGGAGAACACTAACTAGATCTCCACTAGAAGAGTATGGGGAAGAATGTGGCCTTGAGGAGGTTTATTGACATCCAAATCCTAGAGAAGATTACGGGTCGTTCCCAACGATAGATCGATGGTAATCGTCTGTTGTGATAACGCGAAGTAATATGCAATAGTGATCGAAATGGGGTGAGAGTACTGGAAATCTTAAAAGTCTTGTTGTCACTCAGACAAGTGATTATCGATGAGTACTTTTACGAAAACTCCTAGTGGGTACTAACAATAATTATAATTGAGATGAAAACGGGTAAAAATGTAAAAGGTATTGCACTCCCCAACTGTGAGGCGATGAGGGCGCTTGGAAAGCATACGCTATCAAATCAACAGAGCTACAATAACACAGCAGAAATGCACGTCTAAGGACAAGAAATGTTCTTGAAATCAAAGTATATAGTAGAAATATAAAAAGAAATACATAATTAGAAAGTATCCGTAGTACAATACCGTGGACACTTAATCAGATTTACAAAAAAATCAGGAACCTTAATCAAAAAGCAAAGTAAATTAATGACTATGTAAAATACACTGCATCTAAAGTATGATAACAATCGACTATGTAAAATACACTGCATCTAAAGTATGATAACAAGCGACTATGTAAAATACACTGCATCTAAAGTATGATAACAATCGACATTATATTAAAAGTTGAGAAATAGAAAATGACTGGTTGATGCGACGAGAATCAAGAAACATACCTAACCCAGAATACAGAAAGTCTGAATATCGCTGCAAGAATATTGCTAAAATGCACAATACACAGAGCAGAAAAACTAAAAATAAAAGACGAGAATAGCAATATAGGTAGAAAAAAAAGCAGCTACATGAACTAGTTATACGATAGACAGATCAGTGGCCCACAAAAACGCATGGAAATCCCGACAAAACGGACATTTGAGCAGAGAAAAAAGTCGCTATCGACAGTTACATAACACTAGGAAATGTGAGCGCACTATATACAAGCAAACATAACACAAACTCAGGAAAACAGTAAATGTAGACTCTCTGAGCATATAAACAGAACGGTACATCACATACGCGAATACTGTATTAAGGTATGTGATTTACCGTTTCGTCTATATGCTCAATTTACATACAAGTTCAATGGAATACAAAAGCTAACACGATTGCAAGGGGAAGGCCGTCTAGTAAGGTCTATGCAAACGATTTCATTTTAAACATCTAAACATATGGTACATGCGCAAACCGGAGCCAATAGTTGAAAAAAAAAACAGGGTGTACACATGCAATAGGAATGCAAGCAAGGACTGATAATAATGAACATTAAGGAAACAAAATCTGGCAATTTGTAGATTTCGCCGTCTCACTAGTTTCCAGAGCGCAAATCAAGCATGGATAACAACGAAGCAAATACTGAATATGAAACATGAATCTAATGACTGTAATACCAATAATTGTAAAGTACTAGGATCAATTCAAAAGAAAACGTGAAAATAAGTTAAGAAGAAATCTGAATCAAAAAGAAGAATTGAGACTATACACACACAGCACTGATAAAGAAAAACTAAAAATGTAAGGAAAACTTTCGAGTGCGGAAACCAACCGATATAACCAAATGAAACCAACTAAAAATCTTAGAAATAAGAATACACGAAACTAGGAGAACTAAAATTGTTCTGATAGATACGTAAGAAATAACCCATACCAACTCTCACGCTACAAAAAGATCCAGTAGAATTACTACCAGAATGACTAGTAAAAGGTTAACAAAGGCGAAAGGAAATAAAGATAAAGACATAATGGAAACCTTCACTGGAAAGCGCACAGGGCTTAATAGAGTCAGAACGAGGCTTATTTTAACTAAAATTCGACGCCCAGTATCAACGAGAATTCAATGGTAAAAGGCGGTTGCCTTCATGCAGTGTGTTTTACAAGGATTATTAGAAGTCGAGAGCGCAACAATCTGGGGAGACTTATTGTCACTCAAATTGAAGGTTAAACATTACTCTTACTGGCTAATGCAAGAGTTGTTATATATGTATAAAACATAAGTATTCACAAAAACTTGCTTCGTTGACTTATGATTAATAAGCGTAGCTAGACCTTGCGAGATCTGAAGATGTGACCCCAAACAGAAACGTTTAACACGCTACTACTAAGCCAAGAACCCTTCTAGTCGATGTGAAAAAAGTGTCGCCTTTATAGATGTACTTTTATTAACTTATATTTTAATTGTATCGTAGATATTGGTAATTAGACGTGTTAAACTATTCATAATATTTTCCAGGATAGAGGAAGAATTTAAAACAATTCCCACCATAGTTGGAAGTGTTTTAATTATTTTGAAAGTTTTAATTACATCACTTTTCATTCTTTCTTCTAGCAAAGTAGTTTATCCCAATCTTTAAAAAAAATTCCCAGAAGCTGTAGGTTTTTAACTGTTTCATTATTTTCATCACTCTTTTTTTGTATGGATTCCAATATTTCTGTAACTACATTATAATTTGAATGACACTGGAGCACCAGCTGAAAAAACATTTCGCTACTGGTTATGTTATTTTCACTAACAACACGGTTTAGATCTAAAAGATAACATCTATTAATAATGAAGATGATGTATCTATATATCTGTCTGTCTGTCTGAGGCCAAAACTATACTATTTAAGACTATTTTACTAATTATAAAATAGTATAGTATAGTATATACTATTTCAGACTAATGTACTATTTTAAATGCTCAATTCAGGGGCATAGTATAGTGTAGTAGCTGCTCTGTTGTGATGATACCATCCTCCCAGGAATTACATCTTCCTTTTTTTAGATGTGTGGAGATAGGGTTGTATCTATTCTTCTTTCATAATAAACTCCCCCAGACATTACCTCCTCCTTTTTTAAGAGGTGTGGGAGTAGTTTTCTATCTGTTCCGTGGTCATGATACCATCATCCCAGGTATACCTCCTCCTTTTTGAGAGATGTGGCGGTAGTGTAGTATCTGTTCTGTTGCCATGTTAACATCCTCCCAGGCATGACCTCCTCCTTTTTTAGAAGGGTGGAGGTAGTGTAGTATCTGTTCTGCTTCCAACTAGCAAAAATATGCGTCCGGAGGGAGCATATATTTGCTAGTTTTAAAAATTAATAGAGAACACTGAATGTAGACAAAAATAGCATCTTTATTCAGTTTTTACATCCATTTTGTAAACCTTCGAATCTCAATATAACATTCTAATTTACTTCTCCAGATTCAGGTATTGATTACTCATTCAAACGAATCTACCTTGTTATCAAATATACTTTGAATAGAAGACAATAGTCTGCGATACATACAATACATAGAGAGCAACGTGAGAATTGTGAAAAGTAGCGTTAGCCATTTTAACACAATTTTCTTTACCATATTTTTTGTTCTTCTTCTCACCTCTATCTTTTTACATATATCTTTTTCGTCGGTCTCATCAAACAGTTGGTTGCGTGAAATGGATTGGGCAAAGAGAGGGACGAAAAAGAAGTTAATAAGATAAGGGGGCAAACAGTGATGAGAAAACAATCCCTCAGATCAGACAGAATCGGAAGGCATCGTTTGCATTTATGGAATTTACAGATGTGTAAGTGCTTCTCGTGATGGAACTCAATGCTGATAGACGTTGGAATCGGAAGAAACGCAAAGTCTATGGCAATTCGAGACATTTGATTAATATATGTTGTTACTGTATATATATATATATATATATATATATATATATATATATACATATATATCTATATATATAGTAAGTTATGAAAAAAATATATACTAAACTACACAGAGGCTTCCGCGTTTCATCCCTGAAGGGAGTCATCAGGCTAAAATGCATTGAGTTTGTGTTGCCGGTTGTTTTTATATATACACGCAAATTTGTTGTTATTCTCTCTCACGGGTTAATGTATCCATTGCAAATCGTTATGCTTCTTTTCAGAGGCGGAAGCCTCGGTGCAGCTTAATTGACATAAATATATTTTCATAACTTACTATCTAGCTCTACTCGCGTACTGTTGAAGTAAATACTGAAAGTTGATACATAACATTTTATGTGGATTCATGAAATAATAAATTATATATATATACATATATATATATATATTATTATAATAATAATAATAATAATAATAATAATAATAATAATAATAATAATAATAATAATAATAGAATTAACGATAAGTGAAGTATCGTTAAAGTGATCTATCGTGATAAAGTAAAGCTCAATACGTTGAGTAGGGCAATCAATTTAAAGAAGGAAATAGGAAGATGAAAAATTGCACAAAATTACATAAAATTACCTAAAATTGATACGAATTTTATTACATCGAAAGTTCAGATTAAAGGAGTTACACTAATCCTTAATCTATAGATTTTCAAAGATAACACTCTTCTCGTCAGATGATGAAATTCGGTAATGTAATATTTATACTAAATGAATATTGCCTGTTCCATTTCAATTTGAAAATTGAAGAAGAAATAACAGGAAACGTTGGGGATAAAGAAATAAATCGGCGAGAAGGAGAACGGTAGCAGTATTGAGTAGCCATTGTCGAAGACAAAAGGGGACGCTATGGTGCAGATATCAAAATAGCAAAATAGCAACAGTTTGTAGATTAGGAGAAATGTTTGTAGATTTGGAGAAAGTTTTTGTTTAAGTTTTACAAGGTTTCAGATAATAGGCAGAGGGTTAAAAAATAAAGGTAATTATATGTAATTTTGTGCAATATTTTATCTTCATCTTTCTTTCTTTAAATTATATATATATATATATACATATATATATACATATACATATATATACAAATATATATATATATATATATATATATATATTACGTATAATTATCTACCGACACATATTACGCAATTTCGCTTTCATGCGGCGTATCGGACGGCGAAACACGTAGCCGTGGATAATTAGGATGAATATATATATATATATATATATATATATATATATATATATATATATATATAAAGAGGATTACACGTAGTGTAAGACAAATAATTGTCCCTCAAACATTGAGGTAAAAGGCTTCACAGTAAGATAACAGAATACGTTCAGTTGTCATAATCGCCAATAGATAATAATATAAAAAAAACATTATATATATATATAGAGAGAGAGAGAGAGAGAAAGAGAGAAGAGAGAGAGAGGGAGAGAAAGAGAGAGAAAGAGAAAGAAAGGGAGAGGGGTGTTTCTAGCAGTGGATGGATCGATGGGCTAAGTGTGTGCAAGCACAAGGACTCTACTTTGAAGGGCATTAGGGCCCCAACGTATTTGAAATATGTTTTTCTGACCGAAGTCCGGATATTTTTCAGACAGTATTGATATAATAATTCGTTAGATTATAACATTTAAAACATTAATAAACTATGCATTTTATAATTGAGCTCCAGAAATCCATATTTATCAATGCTTATCCATATGTATATGCGTGTTAGAAAACGAATTTATTATCCCAATTACATGGAAGTAAAGCTTGCAAATGTATACATGTTTATACTAAACATGTGTTATTACAATTCCAGATATCATCAAAGGGATGTATTGCAAATTGGTCAAGAACAATTAAGTGCCAAGATCGGACAACCAAATTAAATGCAGATTTTTTTTTACAAACTATTTCCCTTTGAACAAGATACAATTTTACATCTTAGGTATCCTCATTATTGAAAGATTAAAAAGGCAAATAAAGTAAGGAAAATAAAAAAGTGAAAACAAAGAAACACGAATAAAAAAGAAACACAAATAAAAAAAAGAAACACGAATAAAAAAAAGGAAACTAGACTCCAATATTTGAAATGTGTAATAACAAATCTGTTTCTATTTAAAAATATTTTTACAATTGTTTAAAAAAAAAAATTGTAGAAAATCGACAACAATTTTTAAAAATAAATGCATGCATATATATATATATATATATATATATATATATATATATATATATATATATATACATATATGTATATACATATAAATAAATAATAAAGTAAGACGGAATGACGGGTGATTATGTGATTCCATGTTACTTTATTTTATTCTTGCTCTGTTTATAACACTGAGCTCTCGTATTCGCATTTTCTTTCTAGAATTTATTTCACTTTTACACACACACACACACACACACATATATATATATATATATATATATATATATATATATATATATATATAATTTCTACAATATCGATATCGTCAGTTCTATTTGTTGATCGCTGCAGCATTTTTTAAAAAAATAACACCCAATCAGATTATAAGCTTTCTAGAAAATACTTTTGCCGTGTCGGAATTATTTTCATATAGACGTTGTGTAAGAAAAGAGATGTATCTCTCTATTCGTTAATACAGAGTTTCTTCATTTTATCAAAAAACAGTGACTTAGAGTAAAAGAAACACACATATAAATTGCAATTAAACTTACTACCTGGCAACGCTGGGTAGGCAGTTTATGTAAACACACGCACATATTTTTATATATATATATATATATATATATATATATGTGTGTGTGTGTGTGTGTATGTGTGTGGGTGTGTGTATGTGTGTAGGTGTGTGTGTGTATGTGTGTGGGTAGGTAGGTATGCCAAATAGTCCAAGTAATTAGGTTTTCAAAGTTCTGCGTATACTTTTACCATCTGGGTGTAATGTTTTAAGTGAGCTCGAAAACATTTTCCTTTTCTATATTTATTATTTATTTTGTATGTTTATTTATATTTTTCATTCTAATTCTTGATCCTTGTATTAGTTTTTATTTGTTTGAAAAGTTCTAACTGCTAAAATATATGATCTCAAACACGGTTCATTCTAATCTACCATTGGTGAAATAAATATTCCTATTATCTCCAACAAAATTCATATTACTATGTTACATCGTTTTAAACATAGATTTCACTTCATCAGGGTTGCTAGCCTTTCTTTACTCTGTCGTTATTTCTATGGAAATTTCTAAACTGAGTTTTAACCCCTGGGTCGTCTTTCTAAAGCATACTAAAAAGAATTCGTTTTTCTTAGGACCACAGTAAACAACATCTGTTTCGTCCTTCGTATGCCTAACATCAAACATAATTTTTGATTAACAACGTTTCATCTAAGAAGTTCCGATCCCTTGATAACGTTATCACAGGAGTGCCCATCTAGGAGCTACAACAAGATCAACGCCAAATCTAAAGCCAATAAAGACTTTTCACAGGTGTTCCACATAAATCATCAAATTGTTTTCATTTCATTCATTTTTATAAATCCTCTCATAATAATTATCAACATTATACTGTTAATGTATCCATATGCAATTTACCTTTTCAACTTTCATAATTGGTGACACATTTTCGCCATAGCACGGAATATTTTATTCACTAGTGCAATGACAAGCTTAACAGGTGGAATTTTCATTTCTTTAATAATGGGGAAGGTAGGTTATTCATTTGTTATTAATATAATGTATTATTTTTCATTATAAACACGCACTACTCAATTTTTAAACACACGTTGGTTTAAAATTATGTCATCATGGATATCAACATTTTAGGTTATTTATCAAATAAAAGATGACCCGTTGCGTGTTTGATAAATTTTAAAACATTTTACATTCGCGTATACACTATTTTTCTTAAACTAGAGTTGAACATTTTATTTTTATTTCAGACGTTTACAAAACATCTCTGATCGACATCTTGTAGTACACAGTTGAATTCTTGTTTTGCTGGCAAGCTTTAAGTTGTTGCTCAGTTGGTGGTGATGTCTCTCTGTTTCTTTCTATATTTCTACTTTTTGCAGTCGTTTATTTCGTCTTAATAACAGCGGTTGTAAAAGTTATAAAAATAAGAGCACAAAAGCATTTGGGGTTTAACAGTGCTGTTTGTTTGTTTTTGTCTCTTGTGTTAGACATACGGTATACAATTAATCAATTCCATATGGACATAAACACGACCGCCCCTTCCCGCGGACCATAAAAAAAAGGATCATGTATCAGCTAATCTGCAAAGTGTTTCATGCGACTTCCTGTCTTTGACGCAATATCCCGAAACTTAAATATAGCGATAGTGTTTTTATACATCTAATGGAAGTCTTACTACTCTGTTTACCATGACCTAATAGAGATAATAAAAACACGTTTCTCATGTTTTTCATACTAAATATTTCAACAAGGAACTAAATCGATACGTAGTGTGCGACTTGCCAAGTGCTATACACAGTAAAACACTTCATGTAAAAAAGTGTTGAGTTTGCTCCCAGGCAGCAAAAGCACTACAATGTTGGTACTATGAAGGAACTATATAACGACGTTCGAGTGAAAATAATTATGTAATTTCTGAAAATAGTGGCTTTATACTCCAGACCATAATATTTATAAATTCGATTAACTAAACTTCCCTAGGAACACAAGTATCAATTGCCGACTGTTTACCCAGGAAATATACACATATGCCAAAAATCCATCCACATCTGTTAAACATGTTATACTATTATTAACCTCAAACATAACATCCTTTTACCAATATAAATACAGTCGACATTAAATAACGAAAAAGGTTGATATGCCTTAAAACAAAACAACACTAACATACACACAGTTATCGAAAACAGTTGCAGTCTACTTTAAATTTAACGGAACTTAGCAGAGATTTGAATAAGACTAGACCACCCGTGACCCGTTGGGTCAGTTTGTTATATTAGCTATGGAATTCATGTATGAGCGTGACACTTGTGGCATAAAGAAAATAGTTTTTTTTTACATAACAGAAGCATTTCTATGAAAGTATATTAAAATGAAAAAAGAATATAGATAGATTTCTATGAGTCGTTCTGTTTATTATAATTGTTTTTTTTTAAATTACATTTACTGAATTATAAGTGGTTGGTTAGGGCGATTTGAGAAAGGAAGGGGGTACAGCAGACTTTCTCGCGTACGTAACGAAAACAGAGTGAGTAGGAGTGGTGAAATCTATGAGAGGGAAAGTGGGAGGTGGTTTCGTTCACCGACCGCTAGTATGGCTGATATTAATAATGAATGTTGTTTTTTTGTTTGTTTGTTTTTGTTTTTTAAAAGGGAGGAGTTTTTTGAAACTGCGACAGACTTTACAAAGTCCTCCCGTTGAATGTTTTTAGCCGTGAAGAAAACAAATAAACTATTTGATGAAATTAAATGAAATTGTTTAAAAATTTCCAGAATGAAAAATTTCATGCGTTCGTTAATCATAATAGAGAATAACGGAATTGGAATAACAGATTGAAGACGATGCTATTTACGCATGCGCAACCGGATGTTGAAAACCGGAAAGCTGAAAGCTGATTGCAAACATACAAGAACAATAGACTTTTAGTATTATATAGATTCAAACGTTCTCTTCTTCGAACATTGCATCCATGAACAGACGTACACGCTATACCTTATCTACTTTACTTAAACGTTCTATAGTTTAACTGTGTTTTGGTTTACTTTTGTAAAAAGACTGCGACGTAAACAGATGCTGTGATTTGTATTGAGCATTCTCAGTTGGGAAGTGTGCAGCTATATAACTTTCCACATTAAATTTTAATGTATGCATGTTGGTACAGTCGATATTTATGCGGGTGTAGCACGTATATACATGTTTATTATTTGTATGTGCGTGTTTGTATTATATATATTTTTATGGTAACGAATGTGCGGGTTGGTCTTAGAAATGTCCACGTTTGTCTCGACAGCCTGTCTGTAAGAACCCTTTGGCCAGAGGTTTTAATAGCTGTATAGAAGGAAAGAGGATGGTCATTTATCTTTGGGATCTATCGAGGCAATACCATTTAAAAATATAATTGATAAATATATAATATATATATATATATATATATATATATATATATATATATATATATATATATACATGTATATATATATATGTATATATATGTATATATATGTATATATATATGTGTATATATATGTACATATATATGTATATATATATGTATATATATGTATATATATATATATATATGTATATATATATGTATATATATGTATATGTATATATATATATATGTATATATATATGTATATATATATGTATATATATATATATATATATGTATATATATATATATATATATATATATATATATATATATATATATATATATATATATATATATATATATATATATATAAAGTAGAGAACTAAAAGCGAACTTTTAGGAAAGGTAAAACCTATTGTGAAAAGTATACAGCTCAATATACCGGATAGAACAGATAGATGATAAGATTTTGATTAGATAGATAAGATGTTGATCTTTGAAAAGCCTGGCTTAAGGAAAACAATAATTAAATAAATTGCTTTTTTTGCGGAATATAGCTTGCATTGAGCAACTAGATTGTAAAAAGATCTGCCTCCGTCGCTTTTCTAATTCCTTTTCATCATTCTATCTATCTATCTATCTATCTATCTATCTATATATATATATATATATATATATATATATATAATATTATTTATGAATACATATTAATTATTTATTACCTACATGCATCGATGTTCATGCTGACGCAATCTTCAGTGTAGAGATTTAATTCACGACTGTCGGTGGGCGCGAAATCCGATCACAAATCGCCACTGATTCGCAGTCAATAGTCTTACCAGAGAGAGAAAGATAGATAGATAGATAGATAGATAGATAGATAGATAGAGAGAAAAAAGAGAGAGAGATGTGTGCATGTAAGTATATTTATGTGTGTATGTGTGTGCATATGCGGATAAATATGTGGACCTGTGAATATGGGGGTATATATGTACGGAACTATGTTAATGTTTATGTGAATATATGATACGAATGGTGACGTACTTGTAAAGGGATATTTTATTTTTGATACATGCGTGAATGTCGGTAGGAGTTGTGTAGTAATACCCAATGAGATATGCGGATATAGCAAACGGTAGAGGGCGAGTAAGTTATCTCGATATTCTCGGTTTATTTATTCATTTATATGTTTAAAAGCTTTGGCAGTCAAAACCATTCTGTATATATATATATATATATATATATATATATATATATATATATATATATATGTGTGTGTGTGTGTGTGTGCGGTTGTGTGTGGACGTCTATACAGTATATCTGTATAAATAAGATGAATACCTTCCAATATGCCGTGCTCCCTTTACGAATTTCGACTTACGCTCTTTCCTCCCGTTGAGTAAAAATGTATACGCCAAATGAATTCGTTTTTTATTTCAGCATATTTACTGCGGCCTACAGAAACTTGTATTGGAATACAGTCGCAGCTGAAAATGTATGCACATATTATTAAAAAAAAGTGTTTACGAAAATAGAGCTTTATTATTTATTGAGCATTTTCTTGTAACCACCGTGTTTACATTAAATGTGCATCTATCAACCAACAAACATACACACTCTGTATATATATATATATATATATATATATATATATATATATATATATATATATATATATCTTTTTGTCGCTCCCCCACACTAGGCTGGGATCTGCAGCAAGTGGTATTAATACAGCCGTAATCGTGGCTTAAATACAAACCCTATAAATATATATATATATATATATATATATATATATATATATATATAATGTTTGCCGCCCCGAAACTAGCTGGGATCTGTAGCTAGTAGTATTTACACAGCCTTCATCGTGGCTTAAATGCAATGTTCTTTTCAAAAGTCGAACTCTCTACGAGAGCTTCCTTCAAATAGAATTAATCTATCGCTGATTTACCGAGTTGTAAATAACGGCCGTGGGGGCAAAGACGTTGGTATTTGAGTTTTAAATATAACTCGTTTTCCGGGGTTCGAATCTGATAACCGTTGTGAATATTTCTTCTCTACAATGACGATTCCCGTAAAGGAATATATATATAAGATACATAGAGACACGCATTTAAATTCGGCATAGAAAATGCGTATATATATATATATATATATATATATATGTGTGTGTGTGTGTGTGCGTGCGTGCGTGTGTATTTCATGTTTATGCACCCGTTTTAGCCTTGGTCTCAAATAAGGCACAACAATTAGTAACACAAATATAAACTCCACATTTAATATTATATTACAGAAAATTATTTCTTCTTAAGTAAATTGACATATTTTTTTTTGTCTTTAATGCATCCGAACGCCGTTTCATATTTCTGCGAATTCCTGTAATGATATCCGATAAGATGAGCCTGGTCTCCTCAAATTCTCTCTTGGGGATATTCGAACAGTGGCATTCGTATCATTATAAAATGTTACACGTTTTGCTCCTCATGGGATGGTCTAACTGCTACGATAGTGATGGCTGTAACAGACTAACCCATATCCTCGTATACATACTTAACTAAAAATGTGGCCTGTTGTGTCACCCGTAATGCTGTGCTTAGTTTGGATCAGAAAAAAAGTGGGTTTAGAATACCAGTTAAATATTTTTAAAATTTAAGACAAATAGATAGACATTTTGAAAATTATATTACCTTAACCCTAACCCTAACCCTACTTATCTCCCTCAACTATGGATTAAAAGTATTTGTAATTTGGGTGACATTGCTATTTGTTGTAATGATTTTGAATAGGATCCTAATTTCGCCAAATTTGCGTCGGCATCTTACAGCAGTTGACGTAACCCGCCGGAAAAAAAACGCGACGCGCGAAGACTGACAGGCACTAAGATTATTTTTATCTTAGTGCCAATCAGCTGCCAGTTGCCAGCAGGCGGCCATTTTTCAAGAAATCTCGATATTTAGTAAATCAATATTTGTGAAATCAGAAAATAAACTTTTACGGTTATTCCTGAGCAAATTCAATCTTCCAAACGAGTCATCTCCTTCTGCCAAGAACGACATCTAATAGCTAAGAAGAAATACAAGCAGAAACTGTGGATATTTGTGCAGTTTAACCCCCAGGAGCAAGCTGGCCGAGAAATATAAATAGAGATGTGCATAGAAGAGCAGGTGTGAGATGTCGCCTGGTATTGCCCACCCAGGAGTTTGGGACACTCGTAGCACCTTAAATATCAAAACCGGATGATGATGATGATGATAATGATGCTGCTGCTGATGATGATGATGATGATGATGATGATGATGATGATGATGATGATGATGAAGACGACGATGATGAATATGATGATGGTGATGATGCTGATGATGAAGACGACGATGATGAAGATGATGATGATGATGATGATAATGATGAAGACAACGATGCTGAAGATGATGATGATGATGATGATGATGATGATGATGATGATGATGATGATGATGATGATGATGAAGACGACGACGACGACGACGACGATGATGATGATGATGATGATGATGATGATGATGATGATGATGATGATGATGATGACGACGATGATGAAGATGATGAAGATGCAATACGCAAATTGAATAGAATGAATCTGATTTTTTTTCATATAAAACTAAGTAATTCATAAATAAGTACTGAAAGTCTAATTTCTATCGAATAATTGTCGTATTTTTTAGTATTTTTTGACAAAATCTTGTTATTTTGTTAACATTTCAAATCATCTGATTTCAGTTACAGCTAGAGGTAGTCATCCTAATGTTTTTATTACAGTATCAAAAAAATGTTAAACTTGCTCAAGGAACGGTTTACACTCTGACTTAAATGGGGCCGTTAAACCTCAATTACACTAGATTAGTACGTAAGCCACCGGAAAAAAACGACGCAAACACTAACAGGCGCTAAGATAAGATTAGCCAATTTGTAGAGATTTTAAGAAATCTCAATACTGAGTAAATCAATTAAAAAATTGTCAAATCAGAAAATGAATTTTTGTCATCTTCCTGAGCGAATCCAATCTCCCGAACGAGCCATCTCCTTCTGTCAAGAACGACATTTAATAGCTAAGAAAACTGCGGATATATGGGAAAGTTACCCACCGGGAGCAAACTGGCGGAAAAATCAAGGGAGGCGTGAGAGCTCTCTATCCCTTAATAGACTACACGAATGGCCTATGCTGGAAATCTCATTTCTTTGATCAATCATAACTCACAAACCAATAAACCAAATTAGTGAAAAATGTGCACACAATTTTTATTTGATAGGTTCTATAAGTGTGTAGAATTTTAGCATCATTAGTCAAGGCAACCCAGAGATCCAGAAAGTTCAATCATGAAATCATGTTATATGTGTGTATGTACGTACGTACGTACGTACGTACGTATGTGCCACCCTGTATCTCATCAACTACTTGATGGATTCAGCTGATTCTTGGCAGAGATAGAGGTTCTAGGGTCTAGTTGATGGCATTTTAATTTCTGTGTACCATATACCTTAGTTTTCCAGAAAATTCCAAAAAACCTTAAAATTGACCATTGTATTGAGGCATATTCTTTACAAAAGTAGTAACATTCCATGATAAATGCCAGTATACTGAAATCATATGCCCTTAATAGGGTTAAGATGACAAATCATATAAACTAAATGTACAAAAGAAAGGAAATTCCTAAATGTGTACACTTTTACTGTCATTAAGGGTATGCGAGCACAACAGGGCTATGTATTTTACTGGTAGGAATTTTTCTTCAGCGCACCTCACACACTTCATCCACTCATGCATATAGATTTATACTGTAGTGATGTGATAATGAAATGGTTTGGTTGATATGTAGTCATACCCTTAATGACAATAAAAATGTAATAATTTGGGAATTTCCTTGCTTTTGTACATTTAGTGTATATGAATTTTCATCTTAACCCTATTAATGGCTTATGATTTCAGTATACAAGCATTTTTCATGGAATATAAATAGAGATGCACAAATACTAAATACGGAGCGTGAACATCTGTAATGAAGGACACGTTCTTTTCTGGGACGAAAATGGAGTTGGCTAAGGCACTGAAATTAATAAACCTGTGGGTTCTTAGAAATGACAACGGTAAAAATATTGCAGTGTCTTTATCGCCGGTCAGTCTTCACGTCGGCTTTTCTCGGTGTCTTACGTAAACTGCTGGAAGATGCTGACGCAAAGTTGACGGAAATTGGGTCTCATTCTATATCAGTATCTATATTTGTTTATATTGGACGATCCCAATCTCTTTTTTATATTTCCTTCCTAAAATTCCAATGATTGTACATCTAAAATAAACACGGTATAGTCACCCACATACAGACTGTTTCGCTGTATCACAGCTCTTCAGTGTGGCTAAACCAGTTAGTGTCTCAAGCCGAGATTGAAACTCAACCGTCGCTATCATACGACACTGACTGATTGTAGGTAATATCTCAATGTAAACGTTGTCAAGTGCCGGAAGCTCGAATTAGTTTTACCCAATGAGCTATGCCTTAAAGCTAATCACAGTTGGCGATATCTTACAAAAAATAAGCTCTACCTAAGAAGCAAGCTTAATATAGTCATCCACATACACACTGTTTCGCTGTATCACAGCTCTTCAGTGCGGCTAGACCAGTTAGTGTCTCAAGCCGGGATTGAAACTCAACCGTCGCGCTCCTACACCTGCGCTATCATACGAGTGATTGTAGGTTATATCTCAATGTAAACATTGTCAAGTGCCGGGAGCTCGAATTAGTTTTTCCCAATGAGCTATGTCTTAAAGCTGATGACAGTTGGCGATATCCTTATATATATATATATATATATATATATATATATACATATATATATATATATATATATATATATATATATATATATTAATTATGTGCGGATTCCCCTTTAAAGTTGTGTTTAGAGTAATTATATATTTTCAGGTAATTAAAAGACAACAACAAGCATTAATTAGCGATTTTGAGAAAAATTCGAACCAAGAGACGTGCCTCTTTTCAGAGCCATCTCTCTTCATGTCCAATTCAACTTCTGTAATCATCGCACATAGAATTCAAAGTCCCTAAAATTAAAAAAAAGTATATCAAATAATAAAAATATCAATTAAAGATCTAGATATTTCGAGATACGCTTTTCTTACGTGTGACATATTTAATCATGAGAAAATCAATTAATATATGCGCACGAGCGTGTGTGTGTGCGCGTGTGTCTGAACGCTCGGTTGTGCTGTATGTGTGTGTACAATTAGTGTGTATGTGGTTGTGGGTTAACGTTATATAAGTATTGGACAAACATCTCAGAAAGTATAACGTAGGGAAACTGTAAGCATTTTCCGAATACTTGTTTATGTATCCTGATATTTCGACTTCTATGCGTAGTTACATTTTGGGGAAAAAGTAAATACATGCAATAGACATTAGAAAGGGCGTCTCCGTGATTTTCCACAGACCTGACCCCTGCTGGGTACGTCTTCACCGTCCGCATGATTGTTACGTTGAAATGAGGGGGATGGGGCTTCCATGAGCCCGGCTAATTTCCGTTTGGACTGAGTTTATTTGTTTTAGCTTATTTATTCTTTAAATATACGGTGATGTAGTTTGCTGGACGCATTGTGTGCAATATATATATATATACACACATATATATATATATATATATATATATATATATATATATATATGTATGTATGTGTGTGGGGGGTGTATGTGTGCGTGGGTGTGTGTGTCTAACCACAATGAAGAAACAGCCCGTTTGTGGAGGACTATATATATATATATATATATATATATATATATATATATATATATATGTGTATGTGTGTGTGTGTGTGAAAAGAGACAAACGGAAAACAGGTTAAAATGCAGGAGAAAAACAAAAACAAGAGATTTGACCGGTTTCGTTCGTATTAACGAACGTCTTCAGAAAAAGTGAAGATTTTATTTTGAAGACACACACATGGGAGAAGGAAAAGATTATCTGATTGGACCATATGAGAAGACGGGTCCAATCGGATTATCTGTTCCTTCTCCCATGTGTGTGCCTTCAAAATAAAATTGTTTCCAAATCTTCACTTTTTCTGAAGTCGTTGGTTAATACGAACGAAACTGGTCAAATCTCTTGTTTTTGTTTTTCTCTTGCATTTTAACCTGTTTTCCGTTTATCTCTTTTTTCACACATGTTGTCTACCACGGGATTTCATTTTCATCACTTATCGTGCACATTACCTCATAGATATATATATATATTTATATATATATATATTAGATTTTGTCAAATTTCTGCAGTCATATAACCATGTAAGCAACAGACCGACCGGAAGTCCTAGACTCGATTTACGCTATCCTTTAGGCTCATCAATAGAACATATCTCAACTCAGGATTCGAAACCCGATCCACTTGCATGCGAGGCGAGTACTCTGTCAATTGAAGTTAAGAAACCCAAAATCTGACAAGAACAGAAGACTACGGTTAAGTGGCCACATACCGCAATAAAAGAGAAAAAAAAAGAAAAAAATAGTGTCTATATTTTCTTGATGAAGATTCTTGTATGGATCAAAAATTCTAATTTTAAATAAATAATGTTTAGTTAAAAAAAAATCTACGTTTTTACTGGTCTCTTAACCGTTTTAAAATTTCAAATTTCAATGCATCAAACAGTGGAAATACTTTTACTACTTCTACTACTACTACTACTACTACGACTACTACTACTACTACTACTAATAATAATAATATATATATATATATATATATATATATATATATATATATATACAGAAGATCAGAACAGCATTGGTTCCTTCGGTTTCAAATCCAATAAGAGGGTATTGAATGTTAAATAACAAAGTTAGAAATGAGTCGCTATTTTCCAAAGAAACAGACCACAACCGAGGCTGAAAACAGTCCATAACTGGCTGTCACATACTATTCGTGAATGTGAAAACAATGTTTACATGATGTGCTGAGTGAACCGCGCAGCAAATGTTGTGTTTAAATAAATACAGAATATTCTTTGTTTAACATGAAGTATATTAGAAGAAAAAACTGAATGTAATTAAAAAATAATTAGAAAAGCTTACCGAAACACTCATCTAAACACTTATGGTTTGCCAAGAATTTGAATGTTAAGAGTTCGTAAAGTATTCTAGAATAATCGACCATTCTTTTAAATTTTTATCTCGTGAACAATTAGCGCACTGTGAATCTGGACGCGGTGAGAGTACAGAAATAGTAGTGAGTAAAAATGGATGCCACATTCTCTATGGGAAGTGTATTTTGAAGGATCTGGTAATAAATATTGAAATAAAAATACAACGCATATTTTTTACACGCGTACGAGGGTTTTGGCTAATTGGATTGCGGAACAGATTAGCATACGGATGCGTTGATTATTATCTTATCACGTTTGAATGCGAACAGGAATCGAGTTTACTTATTAGATAACTAACAATGTATTAACTATAGACATATATGTTTTATGTGCACTAAAATTAAAATCCGGGAGTCGAGTAACTCTAATCCAACATCTTAAACTATTTTACTACTATGACAGTCATACAAATTGTGAAGGAAATAAATGCTATATTTAGTATACAAACATTGCAAATCTAAGAGAAAGGAAATCAATTCTGCAATATAGCTTTGATATTTCTGTTTTATAGTGGCTTGAAATTAGGATTCACATTTTTGCGGAAACAAGCGCTGTCATTGAATTATTGCTGCAAATACGGCCCGATTTGTGAATTGTAAGGGAGTCAAAAATATAGTCTTAAATGAAACGTATCAATAGAAGAACTGATGTTTAGAGAGCTTATAGACAGATAGACTGTCAATTGTAGAGACAGGGAGGCAGACTGAGAGCGACTGAAGTCGGCGACCGATCGACAATAGAAATAGACAGAGGTTAGAAAGATTCTTCCAATTCCATCTAATTTTAAGTACGATGCAAATTTAAAAGTTTCCAACCAAAATTAGAAGCAGATAACTCCCTGACTTTTCTCACCAACAAGAATAACATTCATTTTTCCGATATTATTATTTTTCCACATCTGTGTTTCAGTAAATATATTATATCATTAACGATGAATATGTTTTTTGTTGTGTTGGGGTTGCCTACATGGCCGACCACATACTTACGTGTCCAATTAAGTTTCATCAATAACCTAAGATCTACATATCTACATAGTGTGGACGTAGAAAGATTGATTGCGAACTCAGTCAGAAATCATGCGGTTCTGGTACTACGGAACAAAGTAATTATCTTCTGGAAATACCAACAGAAAAAAAGAAACTTGAACAAGAAAGACTGAAACGAAGAACTTAAGTGAACTCTTTTAAATAATATTGATTTCCAGGCATGTCGTTTCGTTTTAGGGCGACATAATCTTTTCATATTTATATACGGAGGCACTATAACTATCTTAAATGTGTCAATGGATACTCTTTATTTATCAGAAACCTATGTTTACCCAAAACTGTTGATTGCGGGATCATGCCTTTAGGACAACATAACCATTTCATATTTCAATACAGGGGCACAATAACTATCTTAAATGTGTCAATGGATACTCTTTATTTATCAGAAACCTATGTTTACCCACAACTGTTGATTGCGGGATCATGCCTTTAGGACAACATAACCATTTCATATTTCAATACAGGGGCACAATAACTATCTTAAATGTGTCAATGGATACTCTTTATTTATCAGAAACCTATGTTTACCCACAACTGTTGATTGCGGGATCATGCCTTTAGGACAACATAACAATTTCATATTTCAATACAGGGGCACAATAACTATCTTAAATGTGTCAATGGATACCCTTTATTTATCAGAAACCTATGTTTACCCACAACTGTTGATTGCGGGATCATGCCTTTAGGACAACATAACCATTTCATATTTCAATACAGGGGCACAATAACTATCTTAAATGTGTCAATGGATACTCTTTATTTATCAGAAACCTATGTTTACCCACAACTGTTGATTGCGGGATCATGCCTTTAGGACAAACTAAACCATTTCATATTTCAATACAGGGGCACAATTACTATCTTAAATAGGTCAATGGATACTCTTTATTTATCAGAAACCTATGTTTACCCACAACTGTTGATTGCGGGATCATGCCTTTAGGACAACATAACAATTTCATATTTCAATACAGGGGCACAATAACTATCTTAAATGTGTCAATGGTTACTCTTTATTTATCAGAAACCTATGTTTACCCACAACTGTTGATTGCGGGATCATGCCTTTAGGACAACATAACCATTTCATATTTCAATACAGGGGCACAATAACTATCTTAAATGTGTCAATGGATACTCTTTATTTATTAGAAACCTATGTTTACCCACAACTGTTGATTGCGGGATCATGCCTTTAGGACAACATAACCATTTCATATTTCAATACAGGGGCACAATTACTATCTTAAATAGGTCAATGGATACTCTTTATTTATCAGAAACCTATGTTTACCCACAACTGTTGATTGCGGGATCATGCCTTTAGGACAACATAATCATTTCATATTTCAATACAGGGGCACAATAATTATCTTAAATGTGTCAATGGATACTCTTTATTTATTAGAAACCTATGTTTACCCACAACTGTTGATTGCGGGATCATGCCTTTAGGACAACATAACCATTTCATATTTCAATACAGGGGCACAATTACTATCTTAAATAGGTCAATGGATACTCTTTATTTATCAGAAACCTATGTTTACCCACAACTGTTGATTGCGGGATCATGCCTTTAGGACAACATAACCATTTCATATTTCAATACAGGGGCACAATAACTATCTTAAATGTGTCAATGGATACTCTTTATTTATCAGAAACCTATGTTTACCCACAACTGTTGATTGCGGGATCATGCCTTTAGGACAACATAACCATTTCATATTTCAATACAGGGGCACAATAACTATCTTAAATGTGTCAATGGATACTCTTTATTTATTAGAAACCTATGTTTACCCACAACTGTTGATTGCGGGATCATGCCTTTAGGACAACATAACCATTTCATATTTCAATACAGGGGCACAATTACTATCTTAAATAGGTCAATGGATACTCTTTATTTATCAGAAACCTATGTTTACCCACAACTGTTGATTGCGGGATCATGCCTTTAGGACAACATAACCATTTCATATTTCAATACAGGGGCACAATAACTATCTTAAATGTGTCAATGGATACTCTTTATTTATCAGAAACCTATGTTTACCCACAACTGTTGATTGCGGGATCATGCCTTTAGGACAACATAACCATTTCATATTTCAATACAGGGGCACAATAATTATCTTAAATGTGTCAATGGATACTCTTTATTTATCAGAAACCTGTGTTTACCCACAACTGTTGATTGCGGGATCATGCCTTTAGGACAACAGAACCATTTCATATTTCAATACAGGGGCACAATAACTATCTTAAATGTGTCAATGGATACTCTTTATTTATTAGAAACCTATGTTTACCCACAACTGTTGATTGCGGGATCATGCCTTTAAGACAACATAACCATTTCATATTTCAATACAGGGGCACAATAACTATCTTAAATGTGTCAATGGATACTCTTTATTTATCAGAAACCTATGTTTACCCACAACTGTTGATTGCGGGATCATGCCTTTAGGACAACATAACCATTTCATATTTCAATACAGGGGCACAATAACTATCTTAAATGTGTCAATGGATACTCTTTATTTATCAGAAACCTGTGTTTACCCACAACTGTTGATTGCGGGATCATGCCTTTAGGACAACATAACCATTTCATATTTCAATACAGGGGCACAATAACTATCTTAAATGTGTCAATGGATACTCTTTATTTATCAGAAACCTATGTATACCCACAACTGTTGATTGCGGGATCATGCCTTTAGGACAACATAACCATTTCATATTTCAATACAGGGGCACAATAACTATCTTAAATGTGTCAATGGATACTCTTTATTTATCAGAAACCTATGTTTACCCACAACTGTTGATTGCGGGATCATGCCTTTAGGACAACATAACCATTTCATATTTCAATACAGGGGCACAATAACTATCTTAAATGTGTCAATGGATACTCTTTATTTATCAGAAACCTATGTTTACCCACAACTGTTGATTGCGGGATCATGCCTTTAGGACAACATAACCATTTCATATTTCAATACAGGGGCACAATAACTATCATAAATGTGTCAATGGATACTCTTTATTTATCAGAAACCTATGTTTACCCACAACTGTTGATTGCGGGATCATGCCTTTAGGACAACATAACCATTTCATATTTCAATACAGGGGCACAATAACTATCTTTAATGTGTCAATGGATACTCTTTATTTATCAGAAACCTATGTTTACCCACAACTGTTGATTGCGGGATCATGACTTTAGGACAACATAACCATTTCATATTTCAATACAGGGGCACAATAACTATCTTAAATGTGTCAATGGATACTCTTTATTTATTAGAAACCTATGTTTACCCACAACTGTTGATTGCGGGATCATGCCTTTAGGACAACATAACCATTTCATATTTCAATACAGGGGCACAATAACTATCATAAATGTGTCAATGGATACTCTTTATTTATCAGAAACCTATGTTTACCCACAACTGTTGATTGCGGGATCATGCCTTTAGGACAACATAACCATTTCATATTTCAATACAGGGACACAATAACTATCTTAAATGTGTCAATGGATACTCTTTATTTATCAGAAACCTATGTATACCCACAACTGTTGATTGCGGGATCATGCCTTTAGGACAACATAACCATTTCATATTTCAATACAGGGGCACAATAACTATCTTAAATGTGTCAATGGATACTCTTTATTTATCAGAAACCTATGTTTACCCACAACTGTTGATTGCGGGATCATGCCTTTAGGACAACATAACCATTTCATATTTCAATACAGGGGCACAATAACTATCATAAATGTGTCAATGGATACTCTTTATTTATCAGAAACCTATGTTTACCCACAACTGTTGATTGATGGATCATGCCTTTAGGACAACATAACCATTTCATATTTCAATACAGGGGCACAATAACTATCTTAAATGTGTCAATGGATACTCTTTATTTATCAGAAACCTATGTTTACCCACAACTGTTGATTGCGGGATCATGCCTTTAGGACAACATAACCATTTCATATTTCAATACAGGGGCACAATAACTATCTTAAATGTGTCAATGGATACTCTTTATTTATCAGAAACCTATGTTTACCCACAACGGTTGATTGCGGGATCATGCCTTTAGGACAACATAACCATTTCATATTTCAATACAGGGGCACAATAACTATCTTAAATGTGTCAATGGATACTCTTTATTTATTAGAAACCTATGTTTACCCACAACTGTTGATTGCGGGATCCTGCCTTTAGGACAACATAACCATTTCATATTTCAATACAGGGGCACAATAACTATCTTAAATGTGTCAATGGATACTCTTTATTTATCAGAAACCTATGTTTACCCACGACTGTTGATTGCGGGATCATGCCTTTAGGACAACATAACCATTTCATATTTCAATACAGGGGCACAATAACTATCTTAAATGTGTCAATGGATACTCTTTATTTATCAGAAACCTATGTTTACCCACAACTGTTGATTGCGGGATCATGCCTTTAGGACAACATAACCATTTCATATTTCAATACAGGGGCACAATAACTATCATAAATGTGTCAATGGATACTCTTTATTTATCAGAAACCTATGTTTACCCACAACTGTTGATTGCGGGATCATGCCTTTAGGACAACATAACCATTTCATATTTCAATACAGGGGCACAATAACTATCTTAAATGTGTCAATGGATACTCTTTATTTATTAGAAACCTATGTTTACCCACAACTGTTGATTGCGGGATCATGCCTTTAGGACAACATAACCATTTCATATTTCAATACAGGGGCACAATAACTATCTTAAATGTGTCAATGGATACTCTTTATTTATCAGAAACCTATGTTTACCCACAACTGTTGATTGCGGGATCATGCCTTTAGGACAACATAACCATTTCATATTTCAATACAGGGGCACAATAACTATCTTAAATGTGTCAATGGATACTCTTTATTTATCAGAAACCTATGTGTACCCACAACTTTTGATTGCGGGATCATGCCTTTAGGACAACATAACCATTTCATATTTCAATACAGGGGCACAATAACTATCTTAAATGTGTCAATGGATACTCTTTATTTATCAGAAACCTATGTTTACTCACAACTGTTGATTGCGGGATCATGCCTTTAGGACAACATAACCATTTCATATTTCAATACAGGGGCACAATAACTATCTTAAATGTGTCAATGGATACTCTTTATTTATCAGAAACCTATGTTTACCCACAACTGTTGATTGCGGGATCATGCCTTTAGGACAACATAACCATTTCATATTTCAATACAGGGGCACAATAACTATCTTAAATGTGTCAATGGATACTCTTTATTTATCAGAAACCTATGTTTACCCACAACTGCTGATTGCGGGATCATGCCTTTAGGACAACATAACCATTTCATATTTCAATACAGGGGCACAATAACTATCTTACATGTGTCAATGGATACTCTTTATTTATCAGAAACCTATGTTTACCCACAACTGTTGATTGCGGGATCATGCCTTTAGGACAACATAACCATTTCATATTTCAATACAGGGGCACAATAACTATCTTAAATGTGTCAATGGATACTCTTTATTTATCAGAAACCTATGTTTACCCACAACTGTTGATTGCGGGATCATGCCTTTAGGACAACATAACCATTTCATATTTCAATACAGGGGCACAATAACTATCTTAAATGTGTCAATGGATACTCTTTATTTATCAGAAACCTATGTTTACCCACAACTGTTGATTGCGGGATCATGCCTTTAGGACAACATAACCATTTCATATTTCAATACAGGGGCACAATAACTATCTTAAATGTGTCAATGGATACTCTTTATTTATCAGAAACCTATGTTTACCCACAACTGTTGATTGCGGGATCATGCCTTTAGGACAACATAACCATTTCATATTTCAATACAGGGGCACAATAACTATCTTAAATGTGTCAATGGATACTCTTTATTTATCAGAAACCTATGTTTACCCACAACTGTTGATTGCGGGATCATGCCTTTAGGACAACATAACCATTTCATATTTCAATACAGGGGCACAATAACTATCTTAAATGTGTCAATGGATACTCTTTATTTATCAGAAACCTATGTTTACCCACAACTGTAGATTGCGGGATCATGTCTTTCCTAACAATAACGTAAATTACCACAATGGATTTGGTCGGATTCGCACTCGGCATAGCGTATTCCATTGTCAGTTACTGTATCAATTAACACAGTTTCAAAGAATGATTTGAAACACATGTTTGTATCACTTTTATTTTATATAACCGATAAAAAGATAAATAACATTTGATAAACATAACATTAATATACAGTTCTGCTAACACTTAATATAAACACGAATAGTTTATTTTTATCGTCACCACGTAATGCAACACATATTTCATTTTAACTTAAATTACTACCACAGAGGTCTATATAAGATATCCATCATATCGATCTATTCATTTTTTAATGAATATAAAAGTATCCTTTCTTTGTTCAGTAGAAGAGGCTTAGATACGGAAGAAAATACTAGGCATATAACAAATGTTTAATAGTACCATTTACTTATTAATCTATTTATATACTTGATGTGGACCTGTAAGGGGTCCGAAAAGTAGCCACCAACTCGGGATTTAGTGAAAAAAAACATATTGAAGAAAGTATTAAAAAAATATATATAAGGAGAATGATTGAACGTCAGTATTAGACTGGTGTAGTTCCATGTATTTACTTTCTTCCCAACGAAGGAAGATGTAGCACAATGCCGGAAAGTGAGGAGAGTCCAGCAAGCGCCCTTAAGAAAGATCACTCTGGCCTATAAAAAAAGCCTGGGAAGCCCTGTCGGAATTAGCTGGTTTAAGCGCCTCTGATTATAAACAATACACTAACTCCACCCCAAAAGGGAGAGGCAAGGCCTTGGAGGGTGGATCTCCTATAGCTACCCAGGAATATTGATTCAGCCGGACAGGTTAAAAGCCATCGAAATGGGCCAGTTCCAGCTGGGCTGGGGTAGTTCCAACCCCAACAGGCATGCGCTCTTAGGTATTTCTAGTAAAACTTAAGAGTTCATTTAGTCTGTAAATGTTATACCATAACAATACTATAAACATATTGTGTTTTAGGAGATTTGCTGTTCCTGCGCCAATGGAAATAGTGTACGTACAAATATATAAACAGTTATAAATAACTAGTTTTAAATAGATAATGATATTGACGAATGTGTCTATGGCCAATATATATATTGAAAATAGATGCAAATAAAAACATATTTTTGACAAATAGTTTGTTTCTTAAAAGCAACTTTACGAAGTAGTCAGAAGTTACATATTTAGTACAGGATCCGGTAACAGGAGAACATTTGATGTGGTTAAAATAGAATGTGGTGTAAAAGGTATCAGTTGAACATGTATATAAGTTGACGAGATACCACATGAATATTGCAGAGCAGTAAATAAACATGTGTCCTTGTTGCTTATTAGGCGCGTAAGTTGAAGCGAATTTTGACCATAACTTTTTTATAATTTGATTTTTTGATCATATATAATTTCATAATAATGACTCTGCTCGACTTTATAAACTATTACCATTGTTTATATTTAGGTATTCTGATAAAAATTTATTGAAAACTCGCTTTATATATCTATGTGTAACATTTATTTTCGAGTAGTACCCTGTCCTTGACTAGCGATGGTCCATCAGTGAAACATATATACATTTATGAAAGGTAATATATTTTATATTAATATGTACAAGAGTAACGCTTAAAACTTAATGTTCACGTGTCTTTTCGTCTGGCGGTATTTCTAGAAAATATTTCTCTAGTCATATATGCTATAACTGAATGAATTCAGACTGTTTTTGCTATCATTCGTTGTACGACCACGCTGTGTTTAAAATAGGGGTATAACATTGGATATGAATGAAATGTCAGGAAAATACCCTGATGATATATTAAACAAGCAAAATGAAAACAAAAGTCAATGCCAAAATGTAATAATGAAACAAAGTCACACCCATATTATGAATAGTCAAATTCCACATTCTAAAATTTTAAAAATAAACATGGTAAAAGAAAATAAAAGAATAAATAATTTTTTTGAATAATATAATAACAAAATATTTTATCTAGGATGACGTAGAATGATGTATAGGCATGCCCATACCCATAACAGGCCGGCTAAACACAGTCTCACTGTTTAACTGGGGGCAGTCAGCAATTAGTTACCAGCTAAACTTTTAGCTGGTAGTACTTCGTTTTCACTGCTCCAAGAAAATTTCATTCCCAAAATAAATTTTTACTCATCAAATTTATTTCAGCTGAGGTTCTGTTATTTTATCATTATTTACATTTGGATTATAAGTTCGTGAGTATACTGTCGGAATTTAATTGTGTTTTATTTACATGTAAACACTCTGTTAATTGACGACACAACTTTTCCTTTTTTTAAGTTTAAAAAAAGTATCGTCTTTGAGAATTTGTCAAAAAAACTTACATTATTAATTTAAATCCTTTCTATATTATTAGGACATATTACACATGTTTTAAACGTTTTATTCACATGTAAACAGTTCTGTTCATCGACGGCGCATAACTTCTTTTTTAAGTTTAAAAAAAGTATTGTCTTTGAGAATTGGTCAATAAACTTACATTATTAATTTCAAATCTTTCTATATTCTTAGGAAATATATTACACATGTGTTAAACGTTTTATTTACATGTAAACAGTTCTGTCCGTTGACGGGGCATAACTTTTACTTTTATTTTTAGTTTAAAATAATTTGTTAAATATTTCTCAAAATGGTAAAAAAAAAGTGTTGTGTGACAGCCTGTCAAGGCAATTATAATGATCAAAATAAGGTCCGAGTGTTTCGTCTTCCCAAAGATCAAGATGAGAGAGAAAGGTGGTTAAAGGTAATACCAAGACCAACACTCTTAACCACTCAGACACTGTTGTTTGTGAAAGGCATTTTCCACCTAGTTATGAAACTGTATTTGTTATGGAAAAAGCACGACCCAAAGATCCTCCATCAATATTTAATAATTTTCTATCAAGTGTTATACCAAGTCCTTTACCAAAACCAATGACGAGAAAAAAAGTTCCGCTTATGTGCGAAGTGTACAAAATGATGAGTTTGCCCATTTCTTAGATAAAGATAGAATTGATAATCTTACAAATTTGTGTGCTGATATTGACCATCATGATTTTGTACCAGCAGTTACCTGCTACAAATCTAACAATACACAGTTCATCCAGTCTTGTCATTTTTTTACTGGAAGTATTCCGATGTTTTTTTTTAATCTTTGAAAACTTAACGTTTGAATGTTACCATGCCAGTATACTCACACACACTTCTTCCCTTTTGAAAAACAGAATAAATAAGTATCAACATTGGTCTCAAATTGAGGAAGCAATTCGTTACCTTAGTAACTTGAAACTTGAACAAGAGAAACAGGTTTTGAGACAACATATCGAAGTTATGTCACCACGAATAGTTGGCAAACAAGTTTACGAGTCGGAAATGCTTGTCCGAGCATTTGAATATTTTGCCACATCTTGGTCTCTTTATCACAAACTTCGAGATCATTACAAATTACCCAGCATGAAAACACTTGGGTATATATCCTTAAAAGTTTCGAAGGTAGATGATCTGAATTTTCTTGGTGATATGTTTAGCAAACTGTCAGATAAACAGAAAATATGTATCATCCTAGTTGATGAAGTTTATGTTAAAGTGAGTTTACAATACCAAGGAGGAAACATATTTGGTGGTGCCAAAAATTCTGACGAGGCATTAGCAAAACCTGTATAGGGTATTATGAGCAACTGTTTACATGGTGGACCAAAGTTTTTGATTAAGATGATCCCAGTATCCCAACTAAACTCGGAATTTTTAATCCAGAATGTTAGAAATGTTGTTGATTTAGTCGATCATTCTAAAGGTCATGTAATTGCAGTTATTTGTGACAATAATCGGACTAATCAAACTTTATTCAAGAGATTTGATACTGTTGAAAATAAGCCTTGGGTTACTAAAATGGTATATACTTGCTTTTCGATTATGTACATGTATTTAAAACTATTCGCAATAACTGGATAACTGAGGCTTGTTCAGAATTGCTGTTTAATTCTGGTGGTAAAGAAATGACAGCAAAATGGGCAATAGTGAAACAACTTTTTACGCATGAAAAAAATCAATTTGTTAAGTTATCAAAACTAACAGAAGTAGCGGTTCTTCCAAAACCAGTTTAGAGACAAAAAGTTTCCCATTGTTCGAAGGTGTTTTGTGATGAGACTGTAACTGCAATGAAAACTCATCCATTATTACAGGATGATGATGCAAAAGAAACTGTTACTTTCATTGAAGAAGTTTTGAAATTTTGGAAAATAGTGAGTGTAAAAGATATTTATGGAAGTGAAAAATGATCCACCATAAGCGTATTATCAGATAGAAATGATGGAAGTTTGACATTTCTTGCTAATTGTAGAAATTTGGCAAAACAAATGAAGGGAAAGCAAGGAAAGAGAATTAAATCCTTAACAGGAGACTATCGAGTATACATGTAATGGTTTCCTTGAAGTTTGCAGACATTTACTTGACAGTGGGTTCAATTTTGCCATTCTTGGAGAATTTACCACTGACTATCTTAAAACTGAATTTTGTAAATTGAGACAAAGCTCTAGTAGTACTTATTTCATTACCGTACAAAATGTTATTCAGAAATTCCATATTCATGAAACAAAATTACTTCTTCGGTTGAAAGTTGATGTTAGAGTATAGCCATGATCCAGGCCATACTTGCTCAAAATGAGGATATCTGTTTGATGACTTGGCGTGCCAAACAGTTGATCACCTGTGAGACCTAGAAACTGGTATCCCCAAATATATTAAAATGTCGCGAACAGATTGTCTTACATAGTAGGAAATATTCAATGATACTGCTTTTTATTATCATGAGTATGGAAGTTTTTTGAAAGAAATAGATCGTGGTGAATTAAAAGTTCCACTGGATACCACTGTTCAGGTTTTTTTTTTCTGTTTCATGATGTTTAATACTGTCAAATCAAAGGTTTGCAGAAATTCTTTAACAAAAATGTTCATGTTGGTGTCTGGAATGTATCATTTCAATACTAATACAGTGCATGGAATTATATTACCAAACATATTTTTCAAGAATTATTGTTTGTGTCAGTCTCCCAAGTCAAGTAAAGAACCAGCACTAAAGGTTTTGAAATTATCTTGAAATGTTAGCAGTCTGATCAATTATAGATAATTATTGATCTGTAAGAACAAAAGAACTAATTATTTATGCAAGAGCCTGGTGTAAAATACACGTTGAAGTCAAAATAGTTTTCATATTGAATTAATCTGTTTGTTCATTTTGTAGTATGGTATAAATATGGAGTTTGAAGCTTTTATTTCTAAATTTTCATCGGTAAAAATGTTTGTTGTTTTGCTTTATGATCAGTGAAAAATAATTGATCATTAGAAACAAATGACTCGTTGATTCTGTGATATGATGCGAATATATATGCCAAAGCTTTTCTTCTAATTGATTGCAAAAGGTAAACTCACTTTCTTTTTAAATACAGGAGTTTGTTGTGTGTGCTTTATAATCAGTTAGAAAAGGTAATTGATCATTAGAAACACAGGGCTCACTGTTTCTGCAATACCATTGTGTACAAACTTTTTGAAGAATGAAATTATTTTTTCAGTTTTTGAGTTTTTCTTTTATGGTGGAGCATTTGGATCCGGGGAATGCTTTTTCTCTTTTCCATACCGCAAAAAGAAAGAACACTGTTTGGGGTGGATTCTTGATGATAACAAGTCATTTGTGAGACATTTAAATAAGAAGTTTTAATTACTACTTTCAGATTTTGAGGTGAAGAACTTTCCTTAGAAATTTTTGTAAGTAGCGTCTTCCTTGTTTTGCCACAACATCCTGGTCATCGTAACTCATTACTGTGAACCCTGTCAATTTTATAGAATAACCTATAGATTTTTAATTAAACCTTCTAAATATTGACATTGTATTATCACGTCATCTTCCATTTCAGTGAATATGTTTATTTTTTCTAATTCCATCTTCCATTTCAGTGAATTTTTTTGCTTAGATTAATCGACTACGAGACCACACTAGAGATTTGGATGCTGAACTTTTAGTTTGAACTTTATTTTTGGATTATTTTATGATGTGAAATGAAGACTATAGCCAAAATGTTGTGTTGAAAACAATCAAAATAAGGACAGTTTAAGGTTTTGGTTAGTAAAACACATATCACATTTGAACAAACTGTTTCTCTGCTTGATATCATCAACTGGTGCGGATCCTTTTTTTCTTTTTAACCACAATATACAAGTAATGATCTTTTGACATAAGTACAAATTCTCTAAAAAAATTCCAACATTGAAATAAAAATTCTTCATTGAAATATGCATTCGCCTTTGTTTATTCAAAATTACCTGTCTCTTCATTTATAGGAATTTGTCAATAATTGTAAAATTTATAATTAGCTCATTGTGGTTCTTTACTCAAGAAGCTTAACCAGACAAATCATATATTTAAACATGAGTTTAAGTTCTAAGATTGTTGGGATATGTTTGTGCGGGTTGTGAAAGTAAGGCTTTAGTAATAGCGTAAATGAATAGAATCGATTCGTCTTCTTCAGTATTTGCATGCAAATATACCTTCCATTATATTTCTGCTTTCACATAAACTAGCACCGATAGCTGTTCAACATTCCGCAGTAGCTATTATTTTGTATTTAGTAGAGTCGAACCCTGATCTTAATACTGAGCGAAACTTAACAGTCACGCATCTTTAACACTAATTAAACCCCGCTCCTTACATTAATCCTAAACCTAACCCGACTCATGTATATACAGAGATAATAAGAAAGAATAAATTGTGTGGGCGCGCAATGCTCATGTCTGGCCGGGATATTTTATACTAAACTCATATTTTCATTAGTTTGAGAATCTTTTACGAACGATCCCATAATAAAGTACATTGTATTTAACAAAGAGTGTTAGTTTTAATAATCTATTTTCTACAGAATATTGTTAATGAGTCTTACAAAAAAATAAACCGCTAATATAAAAGCCTTATACGTTTTAGACTGACAGTTATATTGTATTCTTTCTTAAATGTATAGGTTCTCTGCAATTGTTTTGTAGAAATACAGTCTGAACAGGCGGAGACTGAATTCTACGGACTGGAACTCATACATGACTTGAGTTAATTATTTAAAGAACGACTGAAAAACATTTTCAATTCTTTTTCGTTCTATATTAGTGGAGAAATAATCTATTATTTGTTTGACGGTGCATATGTATAAAACAGACACATATGTCTACATGTTCACAGACGCTTAAAGTTATATATATATATATATATATATATATATATATATATATATATATATGTATATCTAGGCATTATATATATATATATATATATATATATATATATATATATATATCTGTGTGTGTGTCTATGTGTAAATGTGTTGATATGTACCATAAATAGACATATGTCCATATATGTTTGCATATATATGCACCCACGTACGTAAATTATATATATATATATATATATATATATATATCGGGTGTGTATGCATTTACATGTACCATAAATAGACATCTGTTCATATATATGCACATATATACGTATATTAGTAGATGTGCATGTATATATTTACTTATGCATATATGTATGTATTTGTATACACACTTATATATTATCTTGAATATTTATATAAATATATGCATATTTATATTTTTATATCTGAATATGTGTATGAATGTGCATACATTTACATATATACATAGTAAAATGTACATATATAAAAAACATATATACATATATTATATGTACATATATACATACATGCATTCATATGAATATATACATCTATATACACATTCAATTATTTTATATACATGCATGTTTATATATATATATATATATATATATACATATATGTATATATTTATACACATATGTGTATGCACACAAACATACACACATACATGTGCAACATCATACATACGAACACATACACTCCTATATATATCTATATAAATAAATGCGAAAGTCTTTTCCCTATATTAACTATATTAAATCTAAACGGCTTACCATTTTTTTAATTCTATTATACAACATAATATATAAAAATACCGTTCACATAGTTATGCACAAACACCCTAAAAAGCGATAGGACTTCTTAATTTGCTCATTATATAAACAGTTTCAACTTAATTAATATTTTGTGATATTCATTTCTAAATTTCATTGTCATTAAAATAACATCTTTATAATCAGTTATGTTGAGATCAAGGATAAAACTACGCTGATATATTCGGAAATCTATCGTATAAATTTTAAATCGGCGTTGGTTGTGAAGCATCGGTTCTGTTGCTCCTTTTTTAAGGGAGTAGGGTAACTTTCTCAGATATTAAATCCTCCTTTAAGCGAGGGGGAATATAGTACATGTTCTGTTATCATGAGACCATCTTCCAAAAGACCGCTTTCTTATTTTTGGTTGACGGTTCTGTTCTATTTTCATGATACTAAACTTGCAATATTATCTAGTTCTATAGCAAAATCCTCCTATTTTGTGGGGCATAGTTAAGAATCTGTTCTGTTGTTATGATTCCATACTCCTGGGCGTCCCTCCTATTTTGTGGAGTAGTGTAGCATGTTTTCTTTCGTAACTAATGATACCATCCTCTCAAGTATTTCCATGATTTGTCTTCATCCCAGCCGTTACCTCTAAAGTTTAGGGATGATGTAGTATATTTACATTCTTCTTGATAGATTTTTCGCAGACATTACATATTCTTTTTGAGGGCAGTATGTTCGTTCAGAGTGTTACCATCATTCAAGGATAACATTCTTTTTTGTTTAAGGGGAGTGTAGTTTCTGGTCTGTTGTCATATCTTTAATCCCAGGCATGAACTCTTCATTTTTTCGCGGAAGGGTTTTGTCTGTTTGTCCCAATTCGATCGTTTACTTTATTTGGGGTCAGTGTTTTTTTATGCTCGTTTACCACAATACCATACGCTCAGGCAAGCAAATCATATGCGAACGAAGGGAACATACATTTACTAGTATGTATATATACATATATATATATATATATGTGTGTGTGGGTGTGTGTATGTGTCGCTAAATAATGTATACAACGAATTTGTTCTTCATATTTAGGGGGTAAGGCTGGGTGGTGGGCCGATGCACATATGTTTGTTAGTGAACGAAATAATCATTGCGCTCTGTCTGCCTGTTTTTATACGTGCGTGAAAACGCATTGAGAAAAGAGCGGCAAGAATCGTTTGGTATTAGAAAATTCATTCCATGTGTCATTACGACGAGGGAAGCCACAACAAAAATGGGGAATGGAAGAAAAAAGTGCGAACTTTCAAAGGAGAAACAACAATGAAAACTGGGGAGAATGAAGGCAGACAGAACGAAATTAAAGAAAATAGAATTGAAGAAGGACACAAGGAAACAGTTATTCATGAGATGCGTCCTTTTAATCAATGCGACAAGCGGTTTTTTTTAATGAGGAAAATACTACGTCAAACATAAATGTAAGGATAAAAAAACGATGAAATTTTTGTTTCCGAAACGGTTTTATGGGGATTAGAAGTTATATCTTCAGGATTATTCGAAGTACTGTTCGCATCTTGCATGTTACTCTCGAAACTTTTCAGCCAATGAAACATTAGACCTTATTCTGGTGTGTCTCGTCAAAACTCGGTAATCCTTATGTCAAACTCAGCAATCCCTACGGAATTTTGAACGAAACCCTCTAGTAAATCAACGCTCGTTCCGACGGACATGGCTGAGTAGAACGCCTAGTAATTTCCAATAATATGTTTGGTATAAAATATAAACTTTAAATCTCGAAAAAAACTGTCACTTTATATTGATTGTTACTTAAAAATGTATCCGTTGCGCCACACGTCTCTGTTGACAAAGCTTGTATGAATTGTAGGGCCCTTGCTAATTCATGTCTAGGATGTTTTAATGGTGATAATCTAGTATACTTAATTGTATGACTTAAACTAAACATCTGTTACAACTATAACGCTGATATCTATATATGTATATATATATATATATATATATATATATATATATATATATATATATATATATAAATTTGAGGATCGCATGAATTAGATGCACGTTTCAGTTGTTTACATAATTGTCTATTTCGACCTTATTTTGGTCTCCTCAGATGTACCTTCAACCATCATTCAGACATGAATGACGAGAAAAAATAATAACATCGTTTTTTATTGAACCGAATAAAAAAATTTAAAAAAATAAAAAATAAAAAAAATAATTAAATTAAAAACTAAAAAAGATAATAAAATAAAATAAATAAAAAAGTAAAAAATTAAAAAGATCTTTTCTGAATAGTCATTATAATGAAGTGGAGAATTGTAGGGGGTATTGATAAGTGGTTGAAATTAATTATTAAAATTTAAGTTAGAGAAAAATGGGGTGGTGGCGAAAGTTATAAAAATAAAAATAATTTATGTAGGAAGGAAAATTAAAAGAGAACCCGATTAAAACCAATTTTGTCGGTAAAATGTTGAGATATTCCAATAAGAATTACTGATTATATTACTATGTGAATGTTTGGATTGTCATTATGGGTGTTTGCTTTTAAAATAAAATTGATTACGACATTAAAAACGTATAGTATCCTACAGCACGTACATTACGATTAATTTTTTTTAGACGAAATATATATATATATATATATATATATATATATATATATATATATATATATATATATAAGACACTTGATTTGAGAAAACTAGTAAAATCATTAAAATGCAAACATAATTATATGTGGGTATTATATATATATATATATATATATATATATATATATACATATATATATATACATATATATATATACATATATATATATATACATATACATATATATACATATATATACATATACATATATATACATATATATATATATATATACATATACATATATATATACATATACATATATATATATATACATATACATATATATATATGCATATACATATATATATATGCATATACATATATATATATGCATATATATATATATACATATACATATATATACATATATATATGCATATATATACATATACATATATACATTAGGGTAGGTCGATTTTACACTTTTTTTTAAATATTAAAAAAAGGCACGTACCGAAAGTTGTATATAGACGTATTAAATACTCATGCAAAAAATTAGATCAAAAACTTCAGCGGTTTTTTGAGCGTTTGGTATCAAAGATCGTAGACAAGAATATACTGAAAATTCCTCGTTTTTGCAAGATTTGCTTGAATACTGGTGTGAAAACTAAATAATTTGTGCATTTAAAATCAGGGAATGTCCTTTTATTTTATAAAAATGATATTAATTAAAGAAATCTTCAAATTGAAAATTTGCCCCCCCCCTCATTTTCAGTATCTGCTTTTGTAAACTACCTTTTAACGTTATGAATTAAACAGTAATATTTGAATACCTAAAAAAATGATTTTTTTCTGTTATAAGTGAAAATATAACAAGCAAAGAAATAAGGAAAAACCTAACACTATTTTAATGGAGCTTAATATTGAGAGTCAAATTGCTCCATATAAGACCCCTTAGACAAAAATGCTGGTCTCAATTTCTGACTCAAAACTTTGGCTGTAATGTGTTGATGCCTTGCTTCAAAACCATATACAGTTTGTGAAACTTCTGTTATTTACTTAACTGCCCGTTCCACGCCCTGAGAATGCCAAAAATGCAGCATAATTTTAAATCTATTAATTGTGTCCAATGTGTTGCATTAAAATTAATAGGTGGTATTCTTTTTAATCTTTTTCTGGTTGACTCCTCACTCCTGAAAGAACAAATTAATTAATTGAATTATTAAAAAAATCCAATCTGTACTGCTTTAATAATTATGGTGAAATTAGATAAAATCTTTAAAAATCATTCTATAAATTGGAATAAATAATTGAGTCAGAGATATATGAATAAATATTACTTACCTAATGGCCAAAATTCTTTTTAAAGCTTCTTCTCTTACTTCAATCTTCTCAGATTTAACCATGGAATATAGAAAGTTTTCAGGCAGTAAACAAAATGAATTACCTTGTATATTTCTAAATATTGGGGGTAAATCATGGCAATCATTTGAGCATAATTTCCCCAGAGGGCCACTGAATGTTGTAGGGCCCTTTGCGCAACCATCTATGTTTTTAAAAAGGGCTCTGAAAGGTAGTTCATTATGATGCAAAGAGCAACCAATTGTGTGAAGATTTTTTAAAAGTTTTTTTTCTAAAATTGCAACCATTCCCCCTTCGCAACCTGTGTTGGTATTAGTGTTGTATACAAGTATAGCCTTGATACTGTTCTCACTGTGGAATTCATGAAAAACACCCACCACTTGATCTGCATGAACAGCACCTGTTGCACCACTATTAGGAAGAACTCTGTGTCAGATATTTACTTTCACATGGTGTTTCTTTTGTAAAAGTTAAATGGTGTTATGGTCCCTTAGTTTTTTTCATAATTCTCTGTCTATTTTCATCCACAATTTCCTTATACATCAATGTGTCCTTATCCATTCTCCCATCAACTCCAATACAAATAATATTTTAGGTGGGGTAAAAACTCCTGGCTGAAATAGTTTTATTTATCTACCTCCAACAAGGTAAGATGTGACACAAGGTCATGAAAGTGGGATTAGATAAGCCTGCGCTATAGAGGTGAGCACTCTGGCAATTTAAAAATTGCCTGGGCAGCTCCGTCGGCATTCCCCGGTAGAGCCGCCTCAGACAGTAAGCAATAAACTTACTCCTCCCCAAAGAGGGAAGGCAAAACCTGGGAGGTGCACTACCTAGAACTGCACAGGACGGACAAGCCCCAATAGACGGGCGTGAATCCAGACCCAAAGACCCGGACGATACCGGTTTATTTGGTGGGGTAAAAAACCCTGGCTGAACTAGTTTTTATTTATCTAACTCCCACAAGGTAAGGTGTGACAAAAGGTCGGGAAAGTGGGATTAGATAAGCCAGCGCTCGACAATTCAATATATATTTGTGATAATTACATGTGTAAACACAGAATAAACACGTGAATTCAAATTCGCTCGTTGAATTTTCAACCGGTGAATACCATAAAAAATATCCAATAAATAAAACGCCTATGTAAATAAATAATTATTTATATATAAAATTAAATATTATAGTGTTTTATTCCTTTTTAATTTGAATATGTACAATTAATTTCTTAAGAAAAGGAATAATAAACTTTAAAATATTTATTATTCAGTAATGTATTACTTTTTTTTGTTAAAACCCGGGTTTAATTTAAGGCGACACTTCTGCCGGTGAAATCTAGGCTGTGAGAAAAAATCTCGATTTATTTGATCTTAAAGTTGCAATGCTCAAATAAATACAAAGTTTTGAAGAAAAATATTTCTTGTGGTAACTTTTTACATTATTTGGCAACTTTGGCGATAATTTACAGTTTCAAAATCGACCTCCCCTAATATACATATATATATATATATATATATATATATATATATATATATATATATATATATATATATATATATGTATATTAAGCTATGAAAATATATTTATGGAAATCAAGCTACACAGAGGTTCCCGCGGGGGGATACTTCAGGCTAACGTGACTGAAGATTCCCCCGGGGATGAAACGCGACAGCCTCTATGTAGCTTAATTGCCATAGATATATTTTCATAGCTTAATACTTAGCTCTACTTACGTATCGAGCACTATTGAAGTAAATACTGAAAATTGATACATAAAAAAGTATATCTCCTAATAAAATGTTATGTGGATACATGAAATAATATATATATATATATATATATATATATATATATATATATATATACACTTGTCGCTCCTCGAAAAAGTAGAGTACTGTAATGGGAGTATTAACACAACTTTGACGTCACTTGCTTTATAATGCATCGTTCGTTCCCTTAAAAAGAACTAGAACACTCTGGTCGTTAAGCCCGCCGATAACGTGTTAAACTTATCATCGTTTATTCGCTGTTTACAATTGGCCCAGATGTTAAAGATGTCGACTTTGAGTTGAAAAATACTTGTTATCCGGGGTTTCGAATCGCATGACCGGTAGGGAATAGTCATATTTTTATGCTGATGAGTCCCTATTGTAAAAGGACGAAACGTATACGTTCATAGACAATGATATATATATATATATATATATATATATATATATATATATATATATATATATATATATATATATATATATATATATATATATATATATATATATATATATATATATATATATATATATATATATATATATATATATATATATATATATATATATATATATATATATATATATATATATATATATATATATATATATATATATATATATATATATATATATATATATATATATATATATATATATATATATATATATATATATATATATATATATATATATATATATATATATATATATATATATATATGGTGGGCAAAAATAAGGGTCCTATTTTTTAAAATTCATAACTTTTTTATTTATTGGTCGCACATCAGCGGAGAATTTACAGCGTTCTGGCAGGCCTACAACTTCTCGGAGTGCAACTGTTGTTCAGAGGGTGCGAAAAAAAGATAATGTGGAACGCGACTGCGGAGTAAACCTTTAAAGATAGAAGGAACGAAATGAAAAAAACGAACAAAGAGATTGACATACACAGACTAATGCATATGTATAGCATGACAATAGATCAATAGATACATGGATCTTGATTTACTCGTAAAAAGTTGTAGAGTCGTAGAGTCGGACAAACAACTAACGAAAGAATCATTAAGGCACACTGAGTAAGAAAAAGCAATGTCCCGAAAAGCGTAACTAAATAAACACAAATAAATACATGAATAAATAAGAAATTTCATTTGGTGCTGGCGGAGTAACAAAACACTGTTCTATTTTAAATTGTTCAGGTAATTGCCTCGCTGATAATATCACTTTGTGATGTATATGGGTTCGTATACATTACCATATATATATATATATATATATATACAGGGTGGGCAAAAATAAGGGTCCTATTTTTAAAAATTCATAACTTTTTTATTTATTGATTTTTTTTTTCTTTTTAGAATAAGTAAAGGACCCCTTCCGAAGCAAGCATGAGCCGTATTAGCCCTAAGGAACGTACCCTCATTTAGAAAACATTATTTTAGCTTAAAAAACTCAAAACAGTGTAAAAAACAATACTTTAGTTTTTGTAAGTTTTAAGAAGTGTTTTTCGGCTAAAATTTGTTTTGTTTATTTCAAAAAATCTCGGAAGGGTCAGTCTACACACACATAAAGTTTGGTGAGTTTAACTTTTATTTTGTGGAAGTTATTCAAATTCAAGTTATTCAAATTTAAAGATAGGACCCTTATTTTGGCCCACCCTGTATATATATATACGTCTGTTTTCCAAGATACGTTATATTCAGAACTGTTTCCGCAAATGTGTATGTTATATAACCACGCTTGTATATTCAGTAACTATGTAATATTGAAATATACTTTTAGTTTATAAGGCCGGAGCAAGACGGGGAAAAATGAGGAGAAAAAGATAAATAATACATGAATAAAGACGGAAGATATAGTGATGCAACATAAAAGTAAAAAATGAAATAATGAAGAGGACGGAGGAGAAGAAAGAAAGAAACAAATTAAGAAATAAAGAAATAATGCAAAAAAGAAAACAAAGAAAGAAAGGATGAACGACAAGTGAGGAAGAAATACTAATAAATAAATGAAAGAGATGATAAAGTGATGCACCATTAACATAAAAAAGAGAAAATATTAGAGAAGTAACGGAAGAATAAAAACAAATAAAGAAGGCATAGATATAAGTAAACAAATAGCAGAATTAGACGACATAAGGTGATTAAATCAATCAACAGATAAAGAAAGAAAGAAGATGAAGTGATTCAGTTCAAAAATGAAGAGAAAAAAACAGGAGAAAAAACAAAATAACAAATATGAAGAAAGAAAATAGACGAGACATAATTAAGAGGAAGAAATAAATCAACAAATAAAGAAGGAAAGACACAAGTAAGAAGTGAAGTAACATAAGGAATAAGAGAGAAAGAAGAATCGAAATGCAAACAAAATAAACAAATAACATATATAAAGAAATAAAAGAGGTGAGGAAAAAATAAGATGAAACAAATAAATCAACAAATAAAGAATAGAATCCAGAAGATGACGGGAATAACTAATAAAAAGAATATACTGAAAGAAAAGAAGCAAGGAAATAATTAAGCGGAACAAATAAATCAACAAATAAAGAAAGAAAGACAGAAGATGACGTCATTCAATGTAAAATGGGAAAGGAAAAGTGGAGCGACAATAAGAGGAAAAAGAAATAACAAATAAAAAAAGAATAGAAAGAAAGAAAAGAAGCAAGGAATGAATTAATATAAAGAATAAAAAAAAGACAAAACATTAATTATGCGAAACAAATTAATCAACAAAAAAAAAGAAAAAGAGGAAATAAAATGATTCTAATTTTAAAAATAAAAAGATAAAAACACCGAAAGAAAAGCGGAATTTGAAATAGCAAATATGAAAAAGAAAACAGAGAAGAAAAGAATTGAGAGGAACATATAAATCAACAAAAAAAAGAAAAATAGGAGATGAAATGATTCTAATTTAAAAAATAAAAAGATAAAAACAGCGAAAGAAAAGCGAAATTTGAAATAGCAAATATAAAAAAGAAAACAGACAAGAAAAGAATTGAGAGGAACATATGAATCAACAAAAAAAAGAAAAATAGGAGATGAAATGATTCTAATTTTAAAAATAAAAAGATAAAAACACCGAAAGAAAAGCGAAATTTGAAATAGCAAATATGAAAAAGAAAACAGACAAGAAAAGAATTGAGAGGAACATATGAATCAACAAATAAAGAAAAAAAGACAGAAGATCAAGTGATTCTATTGAAAAATACATTGACAAAAAGGCAAAATAAAAGCGAAATAAATGATAAATAACAAATGTAAAAAAGAAAAGAGACAAGGAAAACATTAAGAGGAACAAATAAATAAACAAATAAAGAAACCAATAAAAGTAGATTAAGTGATTAAATTCTTAAAAGAAAGAGAAAGAAGAAGCGACAAAAGAGAAAACAATAACAAAGAAAGAAAAATATAAAGAAAAGAAAAAGAGAACAAAAATAATTAAGAGGAACACATAAATCAACAAATAGAGAAAGCAATAAAAGTAGATTAAGTGATTCAATTTTAAAAAAGGAGAAAAAGAATAAGCGACAAAAAGAGGAAAAAGAAATAACAAATAAGAATAGAATATAAAGAAAGGAATGAGACAACGAAAAGAGTTAAGAGGAACAAATAAATACACAAATAGAGAAAGCAATAACAGTACATTAAGTGATTCAATTTTAAAAAGAAGAAAGAAAGAATAAGCGACAAAAAGAGGAAAAAGAAATAACAAATAAGAATAGAATATAAATAAAGGAATGAGACAACGAAAAGATTTAAGAGGAACAAATAAATACACAAATAGAGAAAGCAATAACAGTACATTAAGTGATTCAATTTTAAAAAGAAGAAAGAAAGAATAAGCGGCAAAAAGAGGATAAAGAAATAACAAATAAGAATAGAATATAAAGAAAGGAATGAGGCAACGCAAAGAGCTAAGAGGAACAAATAAATACACAAATAGAGAAAGCAATAACAGTACATTAAGTGATTCAATTTTAAAAAGAAGAAAGAAAGAATAAGCGGCAAAAAGAGGAAAAAGAAATAACAAATAAGAATAGAATATAAAGAAAGGAATGAGACAACGCAAAGAGCTAAGAGGAACAAATAAATACACAAATAGAGAAAGCAATAACAGTACATTAAGTGATTCAATTTTAAAAAGAAGAAAGAAAGAATAAGCGGCAAAAAGAGGAAAAAGAAATAACAAATAAGAATAGAATATAAAGAAAGGAATGAGACAACGCAAAGAGCTAAGAGGAACAAATAAATACACAAATAGAGAAAGCAATAACAGTACATTAAGTGATTCAATTTTAAAAAGAAGAAAGAAAGAATAAGCGGCAAAAAGAGGAAAAAGAAATAACAAATAAGAATAGAATATAAAGAAAGGAATGAGACAACGAAAAGAGTTAAGAGGAACAAATAAATACACAAATAGAGAAAGCAATAACAGTACATTAAGTGATTCAATTTTAAATAGAAGAAAGAAAGAATAAGCGACAAAAAGAGGAAAAAGAAATAACAAATAAGAATAGAATATAAAGAAAGGAATGAGACAACGAAAAGAGTTAAGAGGATCAAATAAATACACAAATAGAGAAAGCAATAACACTACATTAAGTGATTCAATTTTAAAAAGAAGAAAGAAAGAATAAGCGAGAAAAAGAGGAAAAAGAAATATCAAATAAGAATAGAATATAAAGAAAGGAATGAGACAACGAAAAGAGTTAAGAGGAAAAAATAAATCAACAAATAGAGGAAGCAATAAAAGTGATAACGTGATTCAATTTTTCAAAAAGAGAGAAAGAATAAGCGACAAAAATAGGAAAAAGAAATAACAAATGAGAATAGAATATCAAGGAAGGAAAGAGACAACGAAAATAATTTAGAGGTACAAATAAATCCACAAATAAATAAAAAACAACAAAAGATGAAGTGAGAAAAATAAAAATAAAAATGAGAAAAAATTAAGATAAAGAAAAATAAATCACCAGCTTGAGTGGAAAGAAGGCAAATTTAATATGGCGCACGAAATGATTAATGAAGCAGTTGCAAAACAGGCCCGGCAATGACAAACAAATTTGGGAGAAAAAGAAGAAACACGTTGAAGGAATGTATTATCTTGCCAAAAAACAAGCGACGCATGGAAAGTAGATAATAATCATTCCGTTTTGAATAATCTACCGTCAAATGAGTCTATCAGAGTTGCATTGCCTGGTTATCTCCTTGGAACATCTAGAAAGGGTATCTATATCAATATAACAAATGAGCATTCCGTAGCTGTGTTCATGTCTTTGTCACGGTTGCAAAATTAAAAGCCATGGAATGTAAGTATTGTTACTTTCAAGATTTTTTTGTCTCGTATCACCGTATTACCAATTGTTTAGAAAAGGAACATATTTAACTTGTCTCAATAAAGGATGTTGCGGTCAACGAGACATAAAGGGAGTTCATAAAGAATGTTTACAATAGAAATATGTATTACAAAAACAGTTGATGCGAAATCTTGACCATATGTATTATAGTTTTTACCTTGACCAGATGTATTATGGTTTTTATCAGTGGTGATTTAAGTTTCTATTTACAATGATATTTTGTATTTCAAATATTTCTGTTAATGAGAGGGCAGCTGCTTAGTAGACCGCTATGAAATGGTGACTCTAGCGAAGCCACAATGTGTAACCTGGTGTATTAAAAGCAAACCAGATGTGCAGACTATGTGAAACTACAAAACTAAGTATGAATAAGGTCAATCATCGTGCCCTCTAATTTGTGAATTGCACAATAAATGTATGGGCCAAGGGTCAGTGTTGGATAACGTGAGCGACCAGGAACAGCTTAGGAAAACATTGAGTACCGTCTTGATGTGCTTCATGCAACTGATGGTACTAATATGGAGTATAAAAGCACTTAATAAACATCAATTGAAGAAAACCTAAAGTACTGAGGATATTTTAAGTATCTTCTTCATACGAAAAACCTTTAAAATGGTGTGTATATACATGTAATAAATGCGTATTCAGTTGGTGTGTTCGTGTCTTTTTCATGGCTGCAAAATATAAAACCACGGGATGTATCTATTCTTTAAAGGATTTATTGTGTCGTATAACCAATTGTTTAGCAGAATAATGGAGTTGACGGTGTATACGTGATTAACGACACGGACTGATACTCTGGGTGTGCCAAGTTCGAATCAAGTGTGTTCCACAGAATCACTTTCACTTAGGATATTGTCAACCTTCACGTGGGCTCTCCTGTAAATATGTGATTTATTTATAGAAAGAATTCTAACTAGAAAGATATCATGGACACCAACTCAAACAATACAATAATTTGATTGATACGAATCAAATAAATAAATGAGCAGAAGAAAATATCCAACTTGTTTCATACAAAGGATGTTCGGCCGATTAGACCATCATCAGCGTATAGCATGATGACGAGAGCGCATATGCACATGGAAAACTTACATATATCATGTTCGAAATAATATATTTCAAAACTGTAAATGTTGTGTGTGCATGTCTCTTCTTTTTATATACCTACTGTTGAGAAGATCAGAAAAAAGTGGCGATTTGAAAAGCTTACTGTTGTAGACCCGTGCTAGGGGTCACAAAGATAACAACCACAAATTGTGACAGGTTGAAATATACAATGTATTTATTCATAGCAATACAGTAACGCCACTAAATGTGGTAGGGGATGACCGGATTCCTACCATGCGGTAAAACATGAATAGGAATGTCCTCTGTTGAGTCTTTGCAACCATGGCATTTATTATAGATGGTTGCTTCCATTAGTTCTTCAATAGGGGTGATTTGTACCCTACAACACTTACTTACAAAAAATGCTGAGCCGCTCTGCCAAGATTCGGTGGTAGGGACACCTGAGGTGATTATCAAAATACTAACTCCTCATGAAAAAGAGAAGATAAAGCTTAGGAGGATTTAATTTTTAGGTATGAACAGAGCGTAACTCAAACCGAGAAAACCAAGGCCACCATCGGACTGACTGTCGAATATAGATCCTAGCCTGGTATCAACCACACCTACTCAAGTTGCTCCAACGTCTTTATTTTAAAATGAAATCGGAATAGAACAGAATACAATGAAATAAATATTATTACATTCATATTCTAGGAGTGGTTATTCATAATGTCATCATAATTTGTCCTATAAGACTTTCAGGATAGATTTGATAATCTATATACTACTAAAACTCTATTGTCTTGTATGTTTGCAATCAGCTTTCAGCTTTCCGATTTTCAACATCCGGTTGCGCATGCGTAAATAGCATCGTCTTAAATCTGTTATTCCGATTCCGTTAATCTCTTACGATTAACGAACGCATGCAATTTTTCATTCTGGGAATTTTTATATCGCTTTTAACATAAACAATTTCATTTAATTTCATCAAATAGTTTTTTTGTTTACTTGACGACTAAAAACATTCAACGGGAGCACTTCGTAAAGTCTGTCGCAGTTTCAAACCCTTTTACAAAACAAAAACAAACAAACAAAACAACAACAATCTATATATTAATACGCTAAGGTGTACGTACGTGTGTCACGCTCCCGGCAAACGCTCTGCGCATGCGTGCCGCACCTAGATTATTAATAACATTTAATTAGCCTAATTTCTGCATCGTATTTTAATTATTTCCCTTTAGCGCAACGGTAAGCGACGTGGTATTTTTGTCTTTGGCCCGACTGGTTTATAGTTCGATCCCAACCAGCCGCTAATATTTTTTCTTCTACATTTCGAGCGGAAGGGGAAGAAATAATACATTTTTTTTAATCACCCGGTCAAAAAGTACTTTTTTGTGTTGCTTAAAACTTAAAACTATTTTTTGTTTTTTATTTTGACGTTTTTAGGGCATGTCTATTATTTTTTGTTGTTGTTGTTTTTGAACGGACGTTAAGCAATGTTTTTTTTTTCAATGATAGTTTGAACTAAGTATTTATTTTTTATTTGCACCACTTCTTAAAGTGTTAAAACATTTATTTATTATTTTTGGATGGTAAGGAACCAGTATTTATTTTTTAAATGTTTTGAACGGACAATAAGCAATGTTTGTTTTGTTTTGTTTTTTTTTCTCAGTGAAACACCGAGAGCGTGGTCGAAAGAAAGAGAGAGTGTGTGTTCGTAAGAGATGGAGGGGGGGGGGATAGAGAAAGAGTGAAAACGCAATAAAAACAAATAAATAAATCGCAAAAAGTCTCTTACTAACAAATAGAAGGTGATTTGTTACATTAGGACCCGCGCTAACTTTGACCCCGTCGTTAGGGTTAGGGTCAGTGAGGGGTTAGGGTTAGCTATAAAGTTCAGGGTCATTGGGGGTTAGGGTTAAAATTAGGGTCAGGGCCAAAGTTAGCCCAGGTCCCAATGTAACAAACTACCAAATAGAGATAGTAAAAAATAAGACAATGACAATGATATTGTATAGTTAAAATCTGAGAAGTTAAGTTTCTTATTTTGTGTCACGATCTGACACTCTCATTTAATAAGATTTAGTATTTACTTTTGCCCCTGACAACAGGGGAGGGGAGTCGCGACCGATAGTGATTGCTGAAGAGACAGCTTTTACCCCGACAACCGAGTAATATAATAAATATATATACTTCCATCCCGTCACGCAAAATTTTGGTGAGTAAGATATGTGCATATTTCTAGCCACCGGATAATTTTATTAACAGTAAATTATACAAATTGATGTAGAAAACACTGTGGAATTCCTTTTTTTTTCAGTGAAACACAGAGAGCGCGTACGAAAGAAAGAGAAAGTTTGTGTTCGTAAGAGAGAGATAGAGGGAGAAGATAAAGAAAGAGAGAGAGAGAGAGAGAGAGAGAGAGAATAAACGTAATTGAAAAGTGAAAACGCAATAAAAACAAATAAATAAATCGCAAAAAGTAAAAAAAAAAATATTTAACAAAAACGAAAGTGAGGAAAGTCGTGATTCAAAGCAAAATAAAAAAGAAAATCTAATCGAAAAAAAAAGTAACAAGTATAATTTCGTTTACTATCGGAAGCCTACCAGTTTTTACGGTATATCAACCCTTTTTAGTAGAGTGTCCATCGTACACGCGTTATTGGAAGGCAAATTATTAATTTTTTCAAAATATTTCACTCTTATCCGGGGGGGTGCTCATAATAAAACAAGCGTAACTTACTAACAAATAGATGGTGCTTCGTTAGATTGGGACCCGCGCTAACTTTGACCCCGTCGTTAGGGTTAGGGAGGGGGGTAGGGTTACCTATAAAGTTCAGGGTCATTGGGGGTTAGGGTTAAAGTTAGGGTCAGGGTCAAAGTTAGCCCGGGTCCCCATGTAACAAAGTACCAAATAGAGACGTAAAAATAAGACAAGGGCAATGATATTGTATGGTTAACATCTGAGAAATTATTTTTTTTTATTTCAAATATTTATTTAGTTATATTGTCAAATTCGTCAAACAAAAATGGCGTTCGCTTATTTTAGGTGAGGTGGTCGCTAATTTCAGACTTTATAAAAGGCTAAATTGCCCGATTACAGTAGAGGATCTCTTTACATTATCAACTAACCCAAGATGTAGGGGAGGGCGCCACTCTTTTCCCAGGACTGCTTCATTGTCCTTGATCCTGACCTAATAATACTGAGAGTTTCAGCAATGTTTGTTTTAGTCTTTTAATATAAACAATTTCATTTAATTTCATCAAATAGTTTTTTTGTTTTCTTCACGGCTAAAAACATTCAACGGGAAGACTTCGTAAAGTCTGTCGCAGTTTCAAAAAACACCTCCCTTTCAAAAAACAAAAACAAACAAACAAAAAAACAACACTCATTATTAATATCAGCCATACGAGCGGTCGGTGAACGAAACCACCTCCCACTTTCCCTCTCATAGATTTCACCACTCCTACTCCGTCTGTTTTCGTTACGTACGCGAGAAAGCCTGCTGTCTCTCGGTGGCCACGGCTGTACCCCCTTCCTTTCTCAAATCGCCCTAACCAACCACTTATAATTCAGTAACTGTAATTTAAAAAAAAAAAACAATTATAATAAACAGAACGACTCATAGAAATCTATATTCTTTTTTCATTTTAATATACTTTCATAGAAATGCTTCTGTTATGTAAAAAAAAACTATTTTCTTTATGCCACAAGTGTCACGCTCATACATGAATTCCATAGCTAATATAACAAACTGACCCAACGGGTCACGGGTGGTCTAGTTTTTTATATTCTTTAATATCAGAACCATTAAAAGTATATCAGAGTATTTAATTTTTACAGATAGTTACTTCTGTGTATTACTGGTAGTTTGAGAACTGTAGATCCTTGACGACTAGAAATCGCTGAGAAGATTCGAAGCGTGTACTTGCACAAACATAATTCATGCTTGATTAATAAATTCGTAAATCCTAGCTACATCTCAGTGCTCCTTAAATATCACGTTTCATTCTACTTCAGTCGAAATTCTCAAGAATCAACGGACCCCTTTTCTGGGCCTAACACTTGATGTCAATATAAGATACATAGATATCCAAAACTTACAAAAATCATACCTCCATTTCTCTGCATACAACCCCCCCCCCACAAAAACATTCCAACTTACTTTTTTCCCCTTCAGTCTTGACCGTAGCCACCTGTTCAATTACCTCCCTCCTCCCTCTTCTCCACCCCTCCACTCCCTCACTCATTGCCATCATTTTCCAAATTTTTCAAATATTTCATACCCCATCACAACAAATTCCTCCTCTCCCTCTCATCCATTCCCCCTATCAACTACTTATTTCGTACCTTCACTCTTCCATACCACTTCTTAAACCCCCTAATTTTCTCAAAACCCTCCCTAAAAGCATAACTTTCGCCCATCCACCAAAATCACAGACCCCTCCTCCTTCTCAACCCACCCTCCTTTTCTCTGCATACACCCCCCACACACAAACATTCCAACTTACTTTTTCCCCTTCAGTCTTGACCGCAGCCATCTGTTCAAATACCTCCTCCCTCCCTCCCTCTGCTCCACTCCCTTTCTGCCATCTACATTATTCCTGCTCATCCCCCCACCTCTTTCTCTTACTACAAGCCACAGTAGTGCTTGCTCACCCCCATCTTTCCACTTCTTCCCCACTCATTTTCATAAACATTCATTTTTCACTCCTCACCAAGTACGGACGTCCACCCAGTAGTGGCCATTATTTTCATTCCTTTTTCCCAATATGTCACCCCTACATGTGTTTGTACTTGCATTACATTTTTCTCTATATTATCATCCTGATGAAGTCTTATAAATAAAGACGAAACGTTGATGTACACATAAAAAACATCCATTTTTTGGTTTTTCCTTATTCATTTTCCCATATCCAAGTGTTCAATCAACATTCACTTCTACCTCTCAAGTGGTGAGTTAGTAAAGAAGTTAAGAACAATTGACCAGTTTTCTGTGTTACAGTATATCTTTCTTGTGGTCTATTGGTCTTACCGGTGTCCAGGACAATAATTCATTTTGTCTGCTAGAGAATCCAGCTGCGCTGTGACTTGAGGTAACATGATCAGAAGACGGTGCACCATATCCTGTATCAGCCAGTGTATAGCCCTGTTCAGCGGATCTTATTTGGGCTTAGAATACTATGTTATTTTGAATATTTGGTTAGAGTGTACTTGTAGGATGAATTATCCGCATGGCAGGATGTCCTTGCAAACTCCTGTACAGAGAGACTTTAGACACTCGGGGACAGTGTCTTGTAGGCATTCAAGGGCTTGAACTGTGAGCTGGAAAATTGCGGAGAGATATGAGCAGTGGTTTGGATGAAAGGGATATGATTAGGGTTAGGGCGAGGGTTAAGGTTATGGTTAAGAAGCAGTAGATTGGAGAAATATTTAGGGTTAGAGTTAGGGTAAGGGTTAGCAAACAGAAGCTTGGAGGAAAGGGTTAGTGTTAGGGTTAGGGTTCGGAAGCAGGGTCTTGGTGGAAGGATTATGACAGGCGTGGTGACTGTGTCCGTACAAGTAAATTCGTCACGAAGATGCCTAAACGGTGCGGCAAGATCCCAGCAAGACATTGACGATAGAGATACGCATCGGAGATGCGATTATAAAGAAAACATTGAATAAGGATCGTCGCGACTTGTCACCCAAAAGTCGCACGCCACACTCCCCACAGTCAAGGGCCAAAGAAAACCGTATTACAAAAGCCAAGGATGTTATAAAACAATACCAAGCACTAAGTAGAGCCGGGGATTCTCTGTATATAAAACAATATATATATATATATATATATATATATATATATATATATATATATATATGATATTGAATTTTAAAGGTGCGGACAATGCAGTTTGTATGTTGTATTATGTGGATTTAGTATAAACACATAACAAACACAGTTAATCCACATAAGGTAACTATTGGGTAACAAACAATATAAACACAGTACTAATAATAACTGTTTCGTTTTACTTCAGTCGAAGTTCTCAGAAATGAAGGCGCCAATTTCTGGGACTAACACTTGGTTTCTATATGAGATACATATATGTTCTAATATTCTATTAAAGTACTTCTTTGTCCCTCAAACGTTGAGTTAGTAAAGAAATAAACAACATTACTTTTTCATTCCCAAATTGACCAGTTAACTATGTTATAGTATATCGTTCTTGTGGTCTCTTGGTCTAACCGCATTCCAGGACTAGAATTGATTCAGTCTGGTGGAGTATCCAGCTTAGTGTTGTCACTATAGGAAACATCACTTGGAGTAGGGGCACCATTCCTTGTACTAGCTAGTGTGAACTAGCTATACCGAGGGGATATTATTTGTGCGCTGAATACTATGTTATTTTGAATATTTGGCTAGGGGTTACTTGTAAGTGGGAAGTATCCTCATGGCTAGTTATCTTGGCAGATCATTGTACAGAGAGAATGAATACATTCGAGGATGGTGTCCTTTAGGTAATTAAAACTATCCTAGTAATATAACATATATGTGTCCGTGTGTGGTTCAGGGTCTACGGATATTTGTCAGCGTCCGCGTGCATCTGATGTTCGTGCAGGACCGGGGACCGTCTATGTAAGATAAGTAAATAGTAAATTATGAATAAAAATATAAAGGAAAATAATAAATTAAAAAAAAAGAATTATGAAAGGGGCGACAACTCTCATAACTTTAGATCTAACAAGTTATACCCCTACATCACAACTTACACGTATTATATAAAACGCATATGATTGAAATCAGGAAAAAGTAAAAATGTCAATATAAAAAGAAACGCATAATGATAATATATGCATTACTTGTGAAATATTATTATAACAATTTATAATATCAAACACAAATATCAGTTTCACACCTCAACACTAAGGGAATGCTGAATAACTATTTCTGCGAGACTATCGCAACGGACATGAAATAATTTCCCGACTTCCAAGCGATAACACACATCGAGTGAGTAGTTATTTTTTATTACTTTTCTTTGTGAAAAAAAGTTTGGTTTAAGAATTCACATGAATATGATACCTGCCATAACATACTGACTATCCTCGAGTGTCTTCGGTCTCTCTGTACAAGGGTTTTTCATGACAACCTGACAAGACGAGACTTCACGTTACAATAGAAATCCTGACCAAATATTAAAATTACCATAGTATTCGCAGCAAAACTCAAACCCATTCAACACGGTTATAAATGCACCCATACAAGGAATAGGGCACCTTCTAGTTGTGTTACTCAACCAGACTAGATACAAGTATTGTCCTGGGATCCGGTAAGACGAACAGACCACAAAATATATATACTACACCATAGTTAAGTTGCCAATTGAGGATATAAATAGCAATGTTCTTAACTACTGTAGTAACTCAAGGTTTACGAAATACAAGAGAACTTTGATAGAATATTCGAATATCTATGTAACTCATAGTGTTAGCCCCAGAGTAGAGTATCCTTGATTTCAGAGAACGTCGACTGACGTTAAAATGAAACAAAAGAGAGTTGAAAGCAACAAGTTGGTAAATGAATATGTAATTGAAACTGATAGAATTTTTAAAATTGTCATCTGTTCTGTTTTCCTTGTGACGTATACAATTGTGTTTTACAAATCAGCATTGTAACCGCCTTCAAATTCGATGCCTTACAGACGACACACAACGCTAACAGCAAGCCTCTATAAATATACATATATACATATTTACATACATACATATACATAATATGTATACATATATATAACCACAAATATATACATACACATACATATCTATACATATAGATACATATATACATATACGTATATATATACATATATATACATGCATATACAAATATGTATATACATATATATGTACATATATACACATATAGGTATGTAAATATCTATATATACGAATATAACTATACGTATACATATATACATATATATATATATATACGTATACATATATACATATGTATATATACATATATATACATATAAATACATATATATACATATTAATACAATATATATATATATATGTATTCATACATATACACACACATATATATATATACATATATATATATATACAAATATATATATAGAGAGAGAGACAGATAGAAATATATATACATATATATACATATTAATACATATATATACCTATATATATATACACATATACACATATATATATATACCTACATGGATATATATATATACATATATATATATATATATATATATATATGTATACTTATAAATATACACATATTTACATATACATATATATATATATTCATATACACACACATATATATATACACACATATACATATAAACACATACATATATACATATATACATACATATATATATACATTTATATATATGTATATACATATATATATATTAATATACACATATGTATATATATATAGATATATACATATATATATATACATGTATACATATATATACATATATACATATATATGCATATATACATATATACATGCATATATAAATATATATATACATACATATATAAATACCTATATACATACATATATATATACATACATTTATATGCATGCCTATATACACATATATACACACATATATACACCTACATATATACATATATATACATATTTATATACATATATACATATATATAATAATATGTATAGATATATATACACATATATAAATATACATACACACATATATACACATATACATACACACATATATGTACACATATATACATATATATATATATACATATATAAATATAGACATATGCTACTATATATATATATATACATATATACATATACATACATATCTATATATGTATATACATTATATTTATATATATACACAAAAATGGGTTATACACACATATATGTATATATGTATATATATACATATATATACATTGTACACATACACATATATACATACGTATAGTATATACATGAACATATATACATATATATACATATATATACATATATATACATTGTATACATAGATATATACATATATATATATATATATATCATATACATATATATATATATATACATATATATACATATATATATACAAATATTTATAAATATTATTCCTATATATACGTATATATATGCATATATATATATAAATTAATATATATTTACATATATACATATATTCATAACATACATATATATACATATATACATTTATATACATATATATACATACAGCTATATACATAAATATATATATCCATATACATATACATACGTATACATATATATAGATATACATTATATATATTAGTGTATATACATATATATATATATATATATATATATATATATATATATATCAACGCCATTTTACAAATTACAATCAAACGTGTGACATTTAAACACTCAACCATGGGATCCCGTTTTACAAAATAGTATACCAGCATAATTTCGTTTTCCTTTACATGATAATCGTATATTTTATTAATAGTCTAGATTTAATACAGTTAAGTGTATATTTTTTAATGCTTCAATATAAACGGATTGGATTTGTCTCGTTTTGCATGCGAACTGTTTATATATACGTACATAAATATACGTATATATATATATATATATATATATATATATATATATATATATATATATATATATAGATATATATATATATATATATGAATATATATATATATATATATATATATATATATATGTAAAGGAGTAAGGCTACCAACATTAGACTCAAGATTAGACCACACGCATACGGACACACACACGAACACAGACACCACTTCATTTTTGGAGACGACAAAAAGCAATAAAAAGTATAAAATTTCAAAAGAAATTCTCCGCACCCTAGGAGGCTGGTATGACCGATGGATCATGGATGGGTAAAACGCACTTGACCAAGAGAAGCAGGAAAAATGACAAATAAAAAATAAAAATAAAAATCAAAGAAACCCACACACCCGCAAACCCACGCATGCGCAAAAACAATAACAAATTCCTCAAATGAAACAATATTTGCTCGAATCAAAAGACATTTCTTCAAATGGATTTTCATATCTGATGAAAGCGGGCCACCGCTTGAAACGCGTTATATATAAAATCATAAAATGGTAAAACAACAAAATAATAAATAAATGTTGAAAAAAACAACAAAATAATAAATAAATGTTGAAAAAAACATTCTACAAATGTTGGTAGCCTTACTCCTTTACATATATACTTTTCTCTCGTTGGAACTGCACTAATACTGCACTACCCTCTTTTCTATATATATATATATATATATATATATATATATATATATATATATATATGCATATATATACATGGATATATATATATATTCATATATATATATATATATACATATACATATATATATACATATATATACATATGTATATTCATATATATATACACATATATATTTACATATATATATATATACATATACACATATATATGCGTATATATGTATACATATATAGAGATATATATATACGTGTATATATACACGTATATATACTTGTATATTTATGTATATGAATATATACACATATACATATATATATATATATACATGAATATACACATATATGTATAGGTATACAACTATACATATATATATACATATATATAGATATATATATACATATATATAAGTACATATAGATATACATAAATATATATACATTGATATACATATATATATATACGTATATATACATATGCACATATATATACACATATGTATATATATACATATATATACATACATATACGCATATATTTACCTATATATGCATATATATATATATGTGTGTATATGTATACATATATATATACATATATATGTATATACATATACATATACATGTATATATTTATATATGTATACATATATATATACATACATATATATATACATATATATACATACATATATATATACATACATATATATACATACATATATATACATACATATATGCATATATATTTACAGATATATATATATATATATATATATATATATATATATATATATATATATATATATATATATATATATATATATATACATTTTTTTTAAAACCATACATTACAGTATCTGTTTAGTTTCGCGAGCGTGTGGAAACATCGTATTGTGGTTAGAAGTCTTGTTTAATTTTAAAAGTTATCTACTACAGAACGGTGCTGAAGATTCCGGCTTACAATATGACGTTTTTAAAACTAAGACAAATAATATGCTGGTACACTAAACAGACACGGTAATGTGTAGTGCTGAAACAATAATTAACGTTATATATATATATATATATATATATATATATATATATATATATAAGATAATCCAAGGAATTGTTTCTTTTAAATATACCTATGCATGTGCTACTCTTTGATATTAAAATTGTAAACTTAACTAAAAGTGATCTATCTTGCGAGAGTTTTGTACAATTATTCATAAATAAATATTATTTAAAAAATAAAGCTGTATAAACATGTGTGTCATGCCAAATCTGCAATCTTCAGTATCGGAGGAGACCATCTCTGCTGTTGACATGGTGCGAAGCCGAATATGAAAGTCAAGTTTATCTCAGTAGTGAGGCGCGTAAAATTCCTCAACACGCATTGTCTAAAAATGGAAAGCAAATTAACATCTAAGTAGAAAACACTGCGGCTATCTAGCAAGCAGTCGAACGAACTCAATAGGCCGGGTCCAGAGTTATGCATACGCATAATGCGGGCTTGTTGTCAACGTGACTTAAAGCGCTCTATCTTGCGAGAGGGTCGAATAAATATTCATAAATAAATATTATTTTTAGAATAAACCCATATACACTTGTGTCCTATGCAAAACCTGCGATAATCAGTATGGTAAAATACACTAGATAGATAGATAGATAGATAGATAGATAGATAGATAGATAGATAGATAGATGAATAGCTATATATATATATATATATATATATATATG
>OY744519.1:198488772-198493772 GCA_963556195.1 Sepiola atlantica | reverse complement strand
TACACCACGATACCAATATCAAAAAATTAAAAATACTCAAAGCCCTCAAAGTCATCAATTTCTTAACGGTTTAAACAGTCAAAGTTTTAAATCTCCCATATGTGTAGAACGCCATCACGCTCTCATGTACATTTCAACTTTACAGATGCTTTTTCAAGTTATAAACTACTTGCCGTTATAATTCAAAAATGAGCACAACAGTAAAGTCATAATTTGTAAAGACACTAAAACTAATACCGCCTGAAGATGATTTGACGATTCGAATCGAAAGTACTTGCAAAAAAGAAAAAAGAATGGAACAAGAAACCCATGGATCATATTTACATCAATTTGACCGAAACATTAGATGGAAAATTCGGAAAATTGAAAAAAAAAAAAGTCACATCAAACAAAACCACTCCGTGTTATTTAATAATGTTTGCCTAAATGAAAATATGCTGCCTAAATACACACACAATATATATATATATATATATATATATATATATATATATATATATATATATATATATATATATATATATATAATACAAAACGGAATGTGTGCACATACATTTTTATGGATTGTGTCCATTTTAATACTTTATCAAATCTCCCAAGAAACTGATTTTTGTGAAATATTTTTTAATTGATGTCTTATTCTTATTCATATGATGTCCCATTATCGGAGATCTATCATTTGCTTCAAAATATGTTGAGCGATTATATAACTACTTTGTATAAAAATGAATAGAAAACATATAATCTGTGTTCTAAAATTCGTAATGATCGGTTGATAAGTTTATGCGTTAATCCTGTACATACAAATATACAAAACTATACACATAACTAACTTTATTTAAATACGTATAAAATGTTATATGGATTTGAACTATTTTTAGTTTATTTTCAGAAAGAAATAATAGCCCGAGACCGATTACACGAGATGTTAAAATAGCATATATCGACCCGGAAAATGGAAAATAAATATTTTCAAACCAATCTACATCAGAACGAAATAATCATATGCCGTTTTCGATGAATCAAAATATATTTTTCTTGTATAAACTCGTGATAAACTTTAATAAGGAAGTATTAGTTTATTTGTATGTAAATATGTTTGGTTCACTATAATGCGTACAGTATGAGGGGAGAAATAATGTATTTCTTATCAAAACGTCATACTGAAAGAACTAAGCATATTTCTTATAAAACATAATCATACTTATTATTTATAATATATAACACAAATACTGTGGTATATAGATATACATATATATATATATATATATATATATATATATATATATATATATATATATATATACACAGTATCTACAATAAGTGAGTACACCCAACAAATTTTTTACTTTTTACTTCATAGAACTTTAATTTTTCGTAGGATTTAAATGAAACTCGATGTGAACATAGCTATGTAGTGGTTTAATAGCTGTATAAACTATGAAGGAACAAACATCTTTTCAATGCAAAAAAATTGAACAAAAACATTTGGAACAAGTAACAAAAAGTGAGTACATATGAGCATTTTAAACAAATAATCTTATTTTTAATACTTTGTATGGCCTCCATTGTTATCAATAATAGCAGACAACCTCCTAGGCATTGATTAGACTAGTTTATGACATGTGTCCGCCGGAATTGCGTTCCATTCACACTTGATGACCTCCTTCAGTTCGTTATTATTTCTCGGATTTTTCCCTTCAATTTTCCGTTTCAGATGCTCCCACAAATGCTCTATTGGGTTCAAATCAGGTGACATACTTGGCCATAGGTAAGGTATTCACCCGTTTACTGTCTAAGAAAGCCTTCGTAGCCCGAGACTTGTGCTTAGGGTCGTTATCTTGCTGGAAAAGTCCACTTTCTGCCAACACTTGTTAGACTTGGTAACATTTTTTCCTCCAATATCTGGCAATAGAGTTTGGAATCCGTTTTTCCTTCGATGAAAGCAAGTTTTCTAATCGAACTAAGAGACACATCAAACTAATAGAGGGAAACAGACGTCAGAGTAATGCTAGCATCGCAGAAGAAATTTCGCACAGTTTAAACGTAACTATGAGTGCTCAGACAGTGCGCAACATTCTCCATGAAGACGGGTTTAAAGGCTGCATGCCCCGGAGGAAGACTCTGCTTAAAACTTCTCACAAAAAGAAGCGATATGAATTTGCTAATGAACATAAAGACAAAGCCATGCAGTTTTGGGACAAAATCCTTTGGTCTGATGAGACAAAAATAAATCTATTCGGATCAGATGGCGTTAAACGTGTATGGCGACGAAAAGGGGAAGCTTACAAGAATAAGTGTGTCGTGCAAACTGTAAAGCATGGAGGTGGGAGATTAATGATTTGGGGGTGTATGAGTGCCAAAGGAGTTGGACGACTTGCTTTCATCGAAGGAAAAATAGATTCCAAACTCTATTGCCAGATATTGGAGGAAAAAATGTTACCAAGTCTAACAAGTGTTGGCAGATGTGGACTTTTCCAGCAAGATAACGACCCTAAGCACAAGTCTCGGGCTACGAAGGCTTTCTTAGACAGTAAACGGGTGAATACCTTACCTATGGCCAAGTATGTCACCTGATTTGAACCCAATAGAGCATTTGTGGGAGCATCTGAAACGGAAAATTGAAGGGAAAAATCCGAGAAATAATAACGAACTGAATGAGGTCATCAAGTGTGAATGGAACGCAATTCCGGCGGACACATGTCATAAACTAGTCTAATCAATGCCTAGGAGGTTGTCTGCTGTTATTGATAACAATGGAGGCCATACAAAGTATTAAAAATAAGATTATTTGTTTAAAATGCTCATATGTACTCACTTTTTGTTACTTGTTCCAAATGTTTTTGTTCAATTTTTTTGCATTGAAAAGATGTTTTGCCATTCATAGTTTATACAGCTATTAAACCACTACATGGCTATGTTCACATCGAGTTTCATTTAAATCCTACGAAAAATTAAAGTTCTATGAAGTAAAAAGTAAAAAATTTGTTGGGTGTACTCACTTATTGTAGATACTGTATATATGTGTATATATATATATATATATATATATATATACATATATGTATATATATATATATATATATATAATTACTTAATTTATACACCAATTTATTGTATACAGATGTTTATAATTATTTTACAAATTATTTTTACATGCACATAGGTAAGACATATATATATATATATATATATATATATATATATATATATATATATGATAAGAATTACTTGTTTAGCCGCATAAACGATAGTATGAACCAGAATGCTGCTGAATACTTAACATACGTATATCGTATATATATATATATATATATATATATATATATATATATATATATATATATATATATATATATTAGTACTTCATGTATCCACATAAAATATAAGGAGATATAATTTTTTATGTATCAGTTTTCAGTATTTACTTCAACAGTGCTCGATACGTAAGTAGAGCTAGGTAGTAAGCAATGAAAATATATATGGCAATCAAGCTACACAGAGGCTCCCGTGTTTCACCCCGGGGGCATTTAGCCTGACGATTCCCCCCGGGGATGAAACACGGGAGCCTCTGTGTAGCTTGATTGCCATATATATTTTCATTGCTTACTATATATATGTATATATATATATATATATATATATATATATATATATATATATATATATGTATATATATATATATATATATATATGTAAATATACATATATAAATGTGTATATATATATATATATATATATATATATATATATATATATATATATATATATATATATATGTATATTCAAACATTGTTAAAAATAACAGAATTCGTTTGTTTAATTATACCTTTTTCATTTTTTTCAATTTTTCCGATGGTCCTTTTGTATAAAAATAAGAAGAAAAAAATTGTTCATAGGTTTCACAGGTTTCATGAACGTTTTATCTTCCTCGTCGAATCATATTCAGGTGTCAAAAACGAATAGACAAAAAAGCTGGAGAAAGAAGAGAATTTTTTTTAAGTCAACGGAGACACGCGCAGAGAACGTTTTTCGCATTGTTCCAAGAAGTCGTTGACGAGTTAAATTCGGCAACGCTGGATTGAATCACAGAACAAAATCGAATAACGTTAATCATTTTCAAATGTAACCACTGTTTTGATGTGATGTTATTAATTTTAGATTTTTGTGATTACATGTAGAGAGCTTTCACTATTTTTTATTTTTTTAAATTGGTTTCGGAATGTATAATTTTAGTGTTATTAACTAGAATTTGTCTTAAATCAGAGAGAGGGCAGTTTTATTTTTTTTAGATGTTGGTAAATTGAACTAAAGTTTACAAGATGTATGGTGAGGTGACGGGATAAGGTTCTGCTTGTAACCAATGTTGCAATTAGCTTTATTATTATAATGGGAGTTACATTCTCCTAAAGGGCATATAAACTTATAAATAACATTGGTTGTTTTCTAGATGTTTTTAAGTTGGGGAGAGGTTGTTTTTTCAATAAGATTTTGGGGTTTAAATTTCTTATAGTAAATAATGAGTCTAAGTTTAACATGTATATGTGTATAATATTGATGAAGCTTGATCTAAAGTGTCGTTGCATTGGATTACAATAGTATATGTCAATATTGTTTGACTTGTGATGTCGAATATTATTATTATTATTATTATTATTATTATTATTATTATTATTATTATTATTATTATTTGTACTGGTGTTTTTTAAAGTTTCGAATCATTAATTTTATTTTATCATCAACGATATTATTAGAGAATTCTTTGTTTATAAGTACTTGTTTTATATTTTTTAATTCAATGAATGTTTTTTTGGTAGAGGAGGAGATTAATTTGAGACGGTTTAATAGATTTTAACAATAGCTATTTTGTAGCAATAGGGACCCTCGCTCTTGAAATTTAAACGACTTGAATTTAAGCTGGTTGTTTTTTCATAACTGGAAGTGTTAAACGAGTTATTAGAGGTGTCAATACGAACGTCTAGGAATGCAATTTTATTATT
>OY744519.1:198471272-198481272 GCA_963556195.1 Sepiola atlantica | reverse complement strand
ATTATTAAAGAAAATATTTTGAAAAACTATATGAATTAAAATCAATTTCTGTTGTCTTACTTCTAAACGGCGACATATTTCTAGACCTTCAATTGTGATAGCTTTCTAATACTCCTCTCTCCCTCCCTCTCTTTATATATATATATATATATATATATATATATATATATATATATATATATATACATATATATATATATATATATATATATATATATATATAGTGTGTGTGTGTCAAGTTATATTGAAAATCCATAAAGTGCTCTATCGCAGAAGAGTAAGAGCAAATACAAATAATTACAAATAATTAATTGAAATAATTAATTTCTTATTTCAGAATCGCACAATTTCTTATTGTGTTTTTATCTCATTTCAGTACGCTGACGAGCCCCTTAAGTATAGACTTTTTAAAATGTAAAAAGTCAACCCATCTGGATGAACCGCGGTACGATTCTTTAAGATGTACCATATAGTTTCAAATAAGTTATTTATATGTATATATATATATATATATATATATATATATATATATATATATATATATATATATATATAGTCTAAAGAAGCTTTGAGTCATTAAAAAAAAGAAATGTAAAATGCAGTTTAAATTCCCAGACAACCTAACTAAATCCAAGATATTGCAGACTTAACATTCGTTGGAAAATTAATAAATGAAAAAATATAAGTAAAAAAAAAGGGGGGGTTAATTATCTAAGAGTGAAACAAAAACAGGAGACCTTAAGCGTCTTATATTAACACGGCGATCATCAGCTGTTTACCATGCAACTGTTCTGGAGATTTAAAAACAGGACAGTTATAATATTCATGGCTCTCCAATGGTACTGATTATACGATCATTTCCCCAATAATCAAGTGTCGAAATAATTCAGTTTAAAATATCACTAATATATACATAAATAAATAATAATGATAAAATAATAATAATAATATATTACCCTTAAGAATACCGTATGATATAGTAATTTACATATGCAATACAATTAATTATAACAATAATAAAAAAAAATAATAATAATACTACCTAAACACTACATCCAAGAACCATATATATATATATATATATATATATATATATATATAGCATAATATGAAATTAAATAACAAAATAAGGTGCGAATCAAATTTTATTAGAGTTCAAAGTTCAGACAAAGTATTTCAACGTCCTTAACTTATGAGTTTTCAAAGATAATTCTTCTCCTTAGAGGACCATATCTTTGAAAACTCATGAGTTAAGGACGTTGATATACTTTGCCTGAACTTGGAACTTTAATAACATTCGATTCGCACCTTATTTTATTATTTCATTTGATATTATGCTATTACTGCTCTATTTAGTATATGCAGCTTCAGTCTTTATCCGGATGTTCACTAATTAAAATATATTAGTTGCCTCCTATATCTTTTGTTGGATTAACTTCATATATATATCCATCTGTATTTCTCCTCTGATGATAAGATTTCGATCTTTGAAAAGCCTTGGCTTAAATAAAGAAAAATAAACACTAGTTTATTACTGACAACCTTGCATTGAACAATTGAAATTTGAAATAAATTTGGACAATCGTCGCATATTTATCACTCTTTTTTCTTCTATCTCTCTCTCTCTCTCTCTCTCTATATATATATATATATATATATATATATGTATATATATAACATATGTGTGTAAGTGGGTGTGTTAGTAGAGCGTTAGACGTCAGCCTTTTGCATTCCTGGTTGGAATCGTGCTAGGTGAAGCCACGCTGATGAGTTGTAAGATGACAAAATACTTGTCCGTGTCTAATTATATTTTATATAGATTTATACAATCTTATATATGGCCACACCACTGATGAATGGAACAATTTTTCATACTAGGTATTTAAGTAAATGGTGTTCCGTATAAATAGTTGAATACGTTCTATTATCAGCATTGCAAATTAAATAAAATATAAATAAATAAAATGGAATACATTTATTGTACTTTTACTAGCGGGGTAATTGGATCAATTTTAGAAGGTGGCATCAGTATCTGGTGTTCTGGTAGCGAATATCGCTAGATCTAATCACGCTGATGCGAGTTAAGACGACGAACCGCGTTTCCGCAGATATATATATATATATATATATATATATATATATATATATATATATATATATATATATATATAAGCAAATATATGCTCTCTCCGTCACATATTTCTGCAGGCTGGAGAAGATTGTATCATGTTTAATGAACATACACTGCACTGACACGCAAAGGTAGATATGAAAACTGAGAGGATGAAATTATGACAAAGGAGGACTTAATGCATGAGAAGATGATATAGTGACAAAAGAACATATACTACACTACCCCAAATAAGAGAATATAAACCTCTGATTATATCAGTAAATAACAGATACTACATTGTTCCTTAAAGAAAAGTTAATGGCTTAAAGAAAAGTTATCATCATGCCGAATGAAAATATACTGCACGCCCCCTTGATAATCTAAGTACATGTTATTACCATGTACTATTTATACATCGATTTATATATATATATACATTGATTTATATATATATATATATATATATATATATATTAATAAAGTTAAAATGTGCATCTAAGCATAATCTTAAAACAGTAACCTCACATTTAATATTCTCTTAATATTAATACATCTGCATTATTGGGGTGCTATAAAAATTGAAATTATTTTAATAAATATATATATATATATATATGTGTGGTTGCGTGTGTATGTTTTTTACAAAGAATATATATTTAAAAAAATATTATAGTCCTTATAATATTTGAAATGTTTCTAATTGTAAGCTCAATGAAGCTATATTACATAGTCAGAGCAGATATATCTTATATTGTCATTTCATAGACGATGGTGAATGAATCAAAAAACATAATTTTCATTGTTTTACCAACTTCTATATTTCTGTACTTCGATGAGCTTTTCAGCTTCTCTCATTTTACGCCAAAAAAATCATTCAAATTTATTATTAATTCATATCCCTTACGCACATTTCATGGCAAAATTCGGACAAGTATTTTTTTTCAATTACTGCACTTTAATCAATCTATATATATTACTAAACAGCGAAAAAGCACGTAGGTGAAAATACAGTGAAAATCCAGGTTAATTCCTGATAAAAATTCGGCAAACGGAAGTATATAATGGAACAACCCTCACTTGGGGAAAAGGTGACACTTGTAGAAAAGAAGGTACGTCCCACCTCAATAGGTTGTCTACACTGAAGAAAACCCTCGGATCAGATTTCTGAACGATGGGTCCAAAACTAATCTATGATTATACTTCTTAGCATAAGTCTACCAAAACGGATCGATTGTCTAAAGTAAAAATAAAACAGGGAAACTTTAATATAACATTAGCTTAATAAAATAAGTTGACCTCTATCAAATAATTGTTGTCAATTTTTAATTAAAAATGAAAAATGTGTTTTGTTCAAAGTAAGTAATACATCACATACGTGCGATGACTGAACGGAAAAAAATATGTTAGGTTGGCTAAAAAGGATAACAAAAAATATACAAATAATCGGTTCTAATGTTATATTTACAAACTTATAATTTTGAATAATAAATTTGAAATACGTTCAATCAACTCGAACATCAATAGAGACATCTGATAAAGTTGCTGATTCAAAGTCCGCGGTAACCGTTTGACCGTGAGGACGCGGCACACATACACCCAACTTGACTTTTATATATATATATATATATATATATATATATATATATATATATATATATATATATATATATATATATATATATAATATAGATATATATAAATATATATATATATAACATTTATAAATAAATATTAAATCATTTCTACCTACATACGCTAGTGTTTCAAGCTTATTGCTCTCATCAGTGCAGGAAAGTGAGCATTTAAGACGGGCGGGAGGTGCGAACCCAGTTCACAAAGCCTAGAATCTACGAGCCGTCGCAAAATCAACTTGGTCAGTGTAAACTGTCACGTCAAAGACAAAATGTTATCTATGTATGTCTATTTTTGATTTGTTTCATTTGACTTCAGTCGAACTTCTCAAAAACCAAGAGGCCTCTTCCTGGGGCTAACATCTAACTTCTATATGATATACATAGATATTCGAATATTCTATTAAAGTTCTCTTTTACTCGTCATGTTATAGTATAGCTGTCGTGTGGTCTCTTAATCTTATCGGATTCCAAGACAAGAATTCATCTAGTCTGGTGGAGTATCCAGCTAATGGTTTTTTACTCCACGAAACCTGCCCAGGAGAAGATGCACTATTTCTCGTATAAGCTAGTGTATAGCAACACCGAAAATATATTATATGTGCTGCGAATAGTAGTTGTTTTTAAATATTTGGTCAGGGGTTCCTTGTAGTGTAAAGTGTCCTCATGTCATATCATGACAACCCCTTTTACAAAGAGACCGAAGACAATCGAGGGTGGTGTATTGTGGTTAATTAAAACTCCAACTATATATATATATATATATATATATATATATATATAATCCAGGCGAGGTAAACATTCACCGGATAGTAATCCAAAAAATTTCAACCGGGCTTATAAAAAGTGCTCAACATCAAATATATGATTATTTTTATTTACAGAAACATGAACATAATCAGCGACACTGACATGCCGATGTTATCGATCAACAGCTGTTATGAACTGAGATCTCACCAGGAAGTGTTCAAATTTTATCTTAACCTTAGATCATGTTGATCGATAACATCGACATATCAGTGTAGCAGATTATGTACATACATGTGTAGATAAAATAATCATATATATATATATATATGTGTGTGTGTGTGTGTGTGGGTGTGAGTGTGTGTGTATGTGTGTGTGTTTGTTTAATGTAGCTTAAATAATGCTGGTCTTATTTGTTTTTGGAAAACAATGTAAAATCTTGCACGTGATTATAATGACGAGACTACTGCTGAGCGATAGTTAAGTTACGGTTTTTCTGTTGATGATGTATGTATCACGGGTGTCAAAATTCAAAACAATCCAGCCATGGTTTCAAAGATAACGTCATTTCCCATGTCCATATCTCACTACATGACGCAACATCTTAGTCGACGATTCCTCCGACAATTTTATACTTGCATATGGGCGTTGGTAATTCAATTGTTTCCATTGTTTGCTTTCCTAAGCGTTATCTTTCGTGTTTTTAATTTTTCCAATGTGTGTGGAAAGTAAAAAAAAACAAAGAAAGTTCCTGCACCTTGTCGGACAAGACAGTTTTCCCGATTAGGAAGGGCGAGTCTCTCCTGCGGTCCTTATTCTCATGTTGCGTGACATTATACTCACCGATATTACATGAATTTAATTACGCGTCTAATGCATTTTTTGTGAATTTGTTTCTCGTGTTAAGTTTTCCTTCATATCCTGCCGCAGAACGGGATCGCCCTATGGTCATCATCTTTGTTTGCTAACATATTTTCTTCCTAAATACTAAGAAGAAATGTACGTATATATATATATATATATATATATATATATATATATATATATATATATATATATTTCTTTATAGCGTGCCGTGGAACGGGTTCGCACTATGGGCATCATCTTTGTTTGCCTTATATTTTTCTTCCTAAATACAAAGAAATATCTGTGTGTATATATATGTATATATATATATATATATATATATATATATATATATATATATATATATATATATATATATATATATATATATAGTACACGTATTGTATTAGTTTCTGTAGATGTAAATCCGTTGAAACTCCAGTGTTTATAAAAAGTGCTCAATAAGAAGTACAGCTGTTTTTAAGTATACATTTTTATTCATACAAACATTATTGTTTACATATATGCCTACATGTTTCGGTTGTACTCTTCACAGTCATTATAAATGTTGGTATAAACAACAATATATATATATATATATATATATATATATATATATATATATATATATATATATATGTATATATATATATATATATATATATATATATATATATATATATAATTAAATGAGAATACCAATTTGTAAAATAACATATTTATTAAATCCAGCAATGTATTACTCCTATGTTTGCAGAACATTCGTAATATCCTCGATGTACCTTTTTTGAACATGCTACATTTTTCGATCAAAATTGATTTTCTTTGCTCAAAATATTTGTATTTCTGTATATATTTTATATCTGCTACTATGTGCTAACTAACGGTAATATGAGTTCACTGTTTCATCTCTATGATGTTCTCTGATGATAACAGCTTACATTTTTGAAAATACATGGGTTAAGGGAATGAAAAATGTTGATTTATATGTTCCTTGATGATTCAATGACAATGGTTATGTACATTGCTATTCTCATTACTCATTTCATGTTATAATTCCTCTATCTGGCATCTTGAGAATTGACTATTCAAGACAAGATGTTTTAAAAATAAAATGTTATAATCTCTTCATTTAAATATATATATATATATGCGTGTATATATATATATATATATATATATATATATATATATGTATATGTATATATATAGATATGTTCAAGTAAACATATATATATTTATATATATATGTATATTTAAATTTATCTATATATGTAAGTATGTATATATATATATATTTATGTATGTATATATATATATATATATATATATATATATATATATGTATGTACATATATATATATATATATATATATATATATATATATATATATATATATATATATATATATATATATATTCATATGCATTTTTAGAATGGCAGAATATGTCATTGAAACTTAAATTAAAAGCAATGCAAAATAAACTAATTACTTTAAGTGTTACGGGACAATATAATTCATAAACTAATTATACACATATATATATATATATATATATATATATATATATATATATATATATATATATTCAATATTTGATCATAACATTATATGATATATTTTTAATGATATCCTATTGGTTTACAAGGATAACATAGAAAGTCGAAATATCATAGTTGATGTCGAACATAGAAGGTCTAAATAATATAGTTTATGTTAAATATGTTAAATATGTTAAATAGAGCATTAGTAAAGTTAAGAAATACAAAACAATTATATATAAAGAAGAGGAAAACACAAATATGGCCTTTAAAAATTAACAAACTAATTTCTTTATTTATTCCTGTGTGTTTTAATCGAAATAGTCAATAATCCCTTAATTCAGGACTTTTCGAAAATAATACTTTTCTCCTAGGAGGAAACACATTTTGTAATAAAATAAATGTTGTTGCAAACACAATTCAAAGAAATTATTGAAAAGAAGGTAGATTTAAAAACACCTTGAAAGACATTTTTTCTTTAAATACAAACAAAATGTGTTTAAAGAAATCATTAGAAAATTCTTTAAAAACTCTTGAAAAACAATTGCATTTTTCGGCTTGAGATTCTTCAAGAAGTGTTGGAATTCAACCTTTCAAAGTATTCCAGATGTCATACATAAGAATAACATGAATATCATATTTACCATTAGTAAAAGTGTACGGTCCAATGCAGATATAAAAATATCATAACATTCAGCAACATTCCTCCTCATGAACGGACAAGAAAACTGTTAAAAAATCTATCTGATGAGAATTCTTTGAAACAATTGAAAACTGCTTCAGCAACTCTCACAAATATGATGCGAAAATACAAGAACCCTGTTTTATTCTACCATGTCTTACGTAGGTAAAATAATAATTAGCACTAGCAATAGGAAAAATGTAAGAAGCCTAGTCCATTCTCCTATAATCCAATACCAGGAGAACTAACTCCCAGTACACAGATTGCTGCCTGTTACAGAATGACGGTATACATTATGATACGGTGTATGCATGTGCTGTTAAGAGGCTAATAAGATCTCTGACCCGGAACCTTCCGCCTTCCTCTAACAGTTTTAACGCGTTGGATACCACCGTTCTATTCGTCCACTCCCCAAAATTAACTATTACTATATGACTCATACAGTACACTCTATAAATAGCCCTGGTAACTATTAATTAAACCAGTATTAACTTCAATCTATTACACTAAAAAACATCTCGTATATTTTGAACGGGTATATCTTGAGAAAATCAGACTCTCATAGGCTATTGATGAAAAGTCTTTGCTTGTAGGCCACTATGATAATTAAATCAAAAACCCCGCTTATAACCATAAAAATAAAATTGTAGCCACCTATAAACATAGACAAAAATAGAAATACGACGAATTTGTGATGCAAAATTCATAGATCTGAAACAACTATCTCTATACCTACTCAAAACCGTTTTTCTTAACCCTCTTTTCGCGGGTACCACTTCTGTAGCTTTTCCCAGTGTTCCTGCGTTATATATGCTTTAAATGTTGCTTTTTCCCTGGCTCACCTTTACTTCATATAAATATCTAGCGATTTGAATATTACACTTTCTTATATTCCTATCCCTATTCCGTGATTTTCATTGATCAACATTTGAGGAGAGAAGATACGACCCTGCAATTGATTTCTGACCCTTCCTATATTAAGCAACTATTAATAAACATTTATCAAGTTCAGTTTCTTAAAAAGTTGTTAAATGTGGTATTGGCATGATATAAGAACTCACTTCCATTTGAGAATTAAAATATATCAAGTCTGCATTGAATTCGATTGACAGCCATGAAAAATCGATTAAGGGAGGTTTCCTTTATTTAAATTATTTGTTAAGACCACTGAAGCTAGAGCCTTGTATATTAGGCATTTTCTAGAATTTAATTTATAAAAATAAAAATCATGCAATTAAGTTTATAAAAATTCGAACAAGAATTCCAGAAAGAGGGCTTATTAACATTACTTCTTGATTTTTATTATTGCCAAATAGACATACATGTATAAATCTTATGAAAATAACATTTACCGTAGAAAATATATATATATATATATATATATATATATATATATATATATATATATATTCTTTCTAAATATGGAATAAAGGAAAGCACTAGATTGTTATTATTCGTGATAAGGTCTCAGTTTTAAATTGATGTTGATCAATAACATCGACATGGCAGTATCGTAGATGATGTAGATGTGTATATAAATAAAATTAGTCATCTATAGATAGTTAGAAATATATATGTATTTGAACATATATAATTATATAAACATATATATATAAATATATATATAATATATATATCTATTAATAATGGAGTTTATGTATCTGTCTGTCTGTCTGTCTGTCTGTCTGAAGCCGAAACTCCAGTATGACTATTTTACTGAAATTAATCTTTTTGAAATTCTTTATATACTGTCACTAAAAGTCGCTTAGACACCAGATGGGTTTTGCAATTTACATAAGTCATTCCTTTAAACCTTCAATTAAATTAATATTTACAAATATACACTTATAACTGCTATTATCAAATTTACATATGTATTAACAATATTTTCCGATAAGGTTATATTAATAAACATTATTCATACAATTAAGTAAAGCCATTTTCATCATAACCGGCGTGTTTTCTAAACCATTTCAACTCGAGTACTGTTAAAATTGCAAAGTCATTGGCTGTTTAATCAGTGGTGTCCTCCCTCCCTCCGGTAATTAAATATGGCGATCTGATTAAGCAGCCGATTGGTTGTTTAATCAGTAGTGCCCTCCTTCCCTCCGGTAATTAAATATGGCGATCTGATTAAGCAGCTGATTGGCTGTTTAATCATTGGTGTCCTCCCTCCCTCCGGTAATTAAATATGGCGATCTGATTAAGCAGCCGATTGGCTGTTTTATCAGTAGTGCCCTCCCTCCCTCCGGTAATTAAATATGGCGATCTGATTAAGCAGCCGATTGGCTGTTTAATCAGTAGTGCCCTCCCTCCCTCCGGTAATTAAATATGGCGATCTGATTAAGCAGCCGATTGGCTTTTTAATCAGTGGTGTCCTCCCTCCCTCCGGTAATTAAATATTGCTATCTGATTAAGCAGCCGATTGGCTGTTTTAT
>OY744519.1:198453772-198463772 GCA_963556195.1 Sepiola atlantica | reverse complement strand
TCTATACTTAAATCCCGTTTATATTTGTAAATTTGTTAGCAGTGAGTCGGCTTATGCAGGTGCTAATCTGCGATATTTTGGATTTAGTTTGTATCTATGGGAATTTAAACTGCATATGCTTTCTTTTTTTAAAATGACACAAAGTTTCCATAGACTAATATATATGAGAAAGGAAGGATGAGAGTAATCCGACGTAATGGGAGATGAAAAAGGAAAAAAAAAACAAGATATATTTTTGTTATCTATATTAAACGTTTCATCTATATTATAAGACTTCCTCAGGATGATAATTTAGAAAAAAAATATCATGCAAGTACATCGAAATTTTGGGTTGACATGATGGAGTGATAAAGGAAAAGCAGTAGCCGTGGCTACTGTGAACGCTGGGGGAGACTCAGTGGAGGCGATGTATGTGTGTGTGTGTGTGTGTTATTTAGTTATTGACATTGAAGGTCATCGACTGAGATCCCTTTTTGGTTTCTCCTTGTAAAATATATACAGCAAGAACTCTTCTACTACCACATCAACAAAAAGGTTCTTAGCGCTGGACGCATATTCTATGGACAGATATTCTTTTTCAAGAGAGTCCCTGTTTGTTACAACTTGGTTGTCTTCAAATCAAATGCCACCAAACTCTTTCCATGGACCGCCTCATAAGCAATCAGACGTAGTTCCTACGATTGATAAAAAATAAGTACTCCCATAGTGTTCCGCCTCTCTATCACTTGGCAATTACTCCCGTCTAATTAAGCCGTATCATCGAGTGGGTCATATTGAAAAAAATATTTTCAACATTTCTTGTTTTTTTTAAATAATTATTCTTAGGTTTGACATTTTTACAATATTTAGGCAATTAATCTTTTCCTTTTGGCCAAGATCAAAGTGTAGTATCTGTTCCGATGGATACTGCAGCCCATACTGGTATTGTCTTGGCATTCGGGGCTTGACTTACGCCGGTCAATGGGTCTGTCCTGTGCAGTTCTAGGAGGTCCACCCTCCCAGGCTTTGCCTCCCCTCTTTGGGGAGGAGTAAGTTTATTTCTTACTGTCTGAGGCGCCCCTACCGGGAAATGCCGACGGGGCTGCCCAGGCAATTTTTAATGGGCAGAGTGCTCACCTCTCGGGCGCTGGCTTTTCAAACCCTACTTTCCCGACCCGACCTTGGGTCATATCTTACTTGTGCGAGTAGGATAAAAACTGGCCTTGTGCCTAACTCCCGGAGAGGAGTAAATCAATAGTTCATCAACCGGTTATTATCCATTTTACTAGACAATAATTGTTTTGTTGTTTTAATTTTCCCCGCATATCTATCTATTTTCATCATTTAAGTCCGAACATTGGAACTTTTTTAAGCGGTTAGCGTTAGGGTTAGGGTTAAGCGGATAACAGCATTTGTTGTGAAATATTGTAGATGACAGTATACTTAGTGGTCGTTAATTCAATCCCTCCTGACGGAACTTTAAAAATAACTGATACAAGAAATAATTTCGGTCCATTGATCTCGAATTCGATTGTTGGAATCATTAAATAGTGAGTTTGATAAGAATGTTATATATAATAAATAAAATGGCAAACCTCTGAATTAGTCGCTTTATGATCCTTATACTTACCCTCATTTATCTTTCTCTCTTTCTCTCTCTCCCTCTTTTCCTCTCGTCTACAATTTAAATAGTTTTACTAGTTGTGGTGTTATTAGCTTTTGTGATCTATTCTAATAGTTTTAGATTGTGCCTCTCTTGATTATATATCCTTCTTAATACAAACATATAGAATTCAAATAGTTTTACTAGTTGTGGTGTTATTAGCTTTTGTGATCTATTTTAATAGTTTTAGATTGTTCCGCTCTTGATTATATATCCTTCTTAATACAAACATATAGAGTAAGGGAGTCACAGACGCGGGAATTTTACGAACGGTATAAAATAATAGTGGCGGTAGATCACGCAGCATACGGTGAGGGATTAACAAGCGTATTGACAGAAATGAAATTTTAAAAGATAACTCATTCCCAAAACGAAGGAATAGTTTAGCATGCATATTATGCAATAACAACATGAAGAAAGAGAAGACATAGGGAACACTAATATTGTTTAGTAAAGTCTTTATGCATTAATAAGTTAAATGTCTAAAAATCAACATACGCGGAGTTGGCGCTGTCTATCTTAGTAGATTAAATAATTGAGTTCAGTTAACATTGTAAGAAACTCATCGACTATATTAAAAAAGTCAAGTCATGTTGACTGTAGTGTACAACAATAGAAACATTGCGGATATGTAAATAATCAAGATGAGGATAACCGATAAAACGTTGTAAATCATGTAAATAATAAAACCTCGCGTGTTTTACGGCATATCAACCATTCTGATGGTATTAAATTGATTTTCTTTTCATTTATGTTTATCATCGTTCCATTTTTGTCACTGTTCTCATAATAATATTTTTTCTACATCCTAGGGTTAAGGTATTTACCTCCCCACCAGGAGGTTAGACACACGGTCAAAGTATTTTTATTTACCTACTCTCGAGGAGGCTAGACGCAAAGTCAGGTGTGTTAGCTCGTTCTGGCCTACAAAAACTGCCCGTGCAGCCCCGTCGGCATTCCCCGGTAGGGGCGCCTCAGGCGATTAGCAATAAACAAACCCCTTTCTCAAAGGGTGAGAAGGTAAAACCTGGGAGAGTACAACCTCCTAGAACTGAACAGAAGAAAACCTCAGACCGGCGGAATCAAGGCCAGAAGGCCAAGGTTTCGATCTACATACAGTAGCATCCATCGGGACAGATACTACACTCTGATCTTAGCCAAAAAATCCTATGGTTAAGATCTAACAAAATGCGATTACACTAAGAGAAAAAATAAACTGTTCTGACGTGTGAGGTTATAAGACTTCCGATTGTATTTCTCACTTCCTAGTTTCAGAATATCCTGAACAAAACCCGATTGTCGGTCAGTGACGTTCGACCTGAAAATTCAATACCATTTAGAGATATTGAGAAGATCTCGGCTGAATGTGTTTGTTTACTTTATCAGCTGCAAGTTTAGAGCTCGGAAATAAAACAATATTTCCTGCACGGGATGGAGGAACGTGATACTATATGAAAGGGTGCGACATAATTGCCGCTTGTTGGGCTCTGGAGAATGAACACTGCAATGTCTGTTATTTAAGAATGTTGTTTACATGGTGGCGGCCTATAAGACTGAAAGTATTGTTTCCACAAAAATATCATTGCCATAGAATTTTGAAAAACACACACAAAAAACATAGAATTGTCCGATCCTGTTTGAATGGTCATTATTTCTAAATTAATCAAAGAATGTTAACATAAAGTATTGATTCTACCAACATAAAAATTATAATTTTTTTTAAATCAGTTGAATCAGTTGATTCCGCTCTTTATTTCAAGAACTAAATACGTCTCAGAATACAGCGACCAAATTTCCAAAGAGATAACACCCTGGAATCTATAATGACAAAAAGAATTTTAAAGGCAGCTCACGATAAAAAAAAATATACTGAAAATTCGATAATTAAAATTATAAGAATTTGAATACTACGTACGTTTAAAATTAATAAGTTTTGCCCTAGAATTGGTACTCCGATTGCTACCCATTACACCGGGGTACTTTATTTAGTAAGATATACTCTTTTCTGTACATTGGTTCTAAATGATACTAATGCATATTATATAAATAATCCATCTTATTATCGACCGTTAGCACATGACCTACGAATTTAGTTTATCGTTCAATGAGTAGAATAGAAAATATGAACTGTATCATGGCCGCCATGTCTGAAATCGGAAAATCCGAACTGGTAATAATCCCAAAACAATCGTCTATTATATTTTAGGCCGGATTATGGGGGGGGGGGGTGAATTTTCAACAATTTGTTTTATAATTAACGAATAATAAAATGAAACCTTTTTTTATAATTGGACTATTTTTTATTTTTTTCGTCTTGAAAATATTTTTTCAGAAATAATCAAATCTGACTTTTTATAATTGGAATGTTTTTTTTTCTTTTTATTTTTAAAATGTTATTTTTAATAATTCAATAGAGTGTTATTAATTAAAATTTAATAAAATTAAACATTCGCCTTTTTATATAGCCTAACACATTAAACATCATAGTAATAACGTAACCAATACATGATTTTTTTTTTAAATTGTCATTTATTCCGCCAAAACCTAAGCGGCCTAAAATAATCGGGTTTCATTTTGTATTAACACCGATCACAATTTCCGGGTAAAGATGTAGCGGCAATTATGAAGTATACATTTCTAGTAACATCTATAGTCCTATTTTATCATTAATCACTTTTATAAATGCCCTTCAGATATTATCAACAAATCAAAAAATTACGGCATCTAAACATGACGTAACATTCAGTGTTATCCTATATAATAACTTAAATGTGTTATACGATTAAAATTTATAACATCCTTCTATTTTGTGTACATTTCCGCGTGTATGCTGACGTCATTAAAACGGCAACTAGAAATAGCATGAAAAGTCTTTGAAAAATTCCAAGGGACGTAATTCAGTAAACACATCTTAGTTTCCTTCACATTAAGTTCCCCAATTTCCCATTGAAAATAGCTTTTCGAGTGTATACCGATCATATGCTTCCAGCTTCGCTAAGTGTATTTAGTTGGTTCGACTATAACGATCATCCTCAAAGAACACACAATGTATACTACAGTCTTACCAATAAATAGTACAACTGAATTACGTAAAACCCCTGTTTACTTCATATTATATCATACAAATAACAATATGTATTTCTCACATTTACACATGGATCCATCATGATTATCTCATACATTATATATATATATATATATATATATATATATATATATATATATATATATATATATATATATATATATATTATAATATAAAATGAAATAATAAAATAAGGTGTCAATAAAATGTTATTATAATTCAAAGTTCAAGCAAAGTATTTTAACGTCCTTAGCTCATCAGTTTTCAAAGATGATTCTTCTCCTCAGAGGACCATTACCGCAGTGATATTACTACCGGTAATAAAATTACACTTTGAAAATATATAAAAATATATACAAAAATACATTAAAATATATAACATCAAATATATCAACCCAAAAACATACTTTTTTGTTGAATCTATAGAATCCTTCCAAGTCATACAATTTAAAAAAACATGATCAGGACAGACATCCAGAAGGTTGACTGAAGATTGATCCAGTTTTTATCCGGATGTTTCACTTATTATAAGATATTAGTTGACGCTTTATCTTTGGTTGGATTACTTTATATATATATATATATATATATATATATATATATATATATATATATATATATATATATATATATATATATATATATATATATATGAAGGGGCTCGAATGCAAAACACGATAAATCGAATTGATCAAAGTTCAACAATAATTCAACTATACAACGATGAATCTATTCAATCCAGAATTCGACTAAAAGTGTATTTAAACTGAAGGCATAACAGAATTATGCCGGTATCAGATTATGTAAAACATGATTTTAGAAAGTAGTCGTGTGTTAAAAAGCTACACTTTTTGTAATGGCGTTTATCGCGTTTTTAAATGGCGTTTATCGCATTTTGCATACAAATATTCAAGGTAGAAACATCTTACTTAATTGCTACGAATAGATGTTACGCTTATGCGATACCTTCTATTAGTTCACTACATCGCTACACATCTCCTCGAACTTCTCTTCATATTTATTTTTCATATATCTTTTACCATGATATATTTAAAATATAAAATGAGATATTAAAACACACGCACACATAAATACTGAAAAAAACATTTAAGAATTAGACGTTATTTATCTATTCTTTTTAAAAGCTCTCCGCACTTGCATTTTATTATTCTTTCCTTTTTCAAATAGTTAAACGCGCGCCAATGGCGTTTTCTCTGTGCGTTCTTCTTTTTTCCATGTTTTTACAGTTTTGGAATTAATTAAACATCGGGACTTTTTCTGAAGACGTTCGTTGATCCGAACGAAACCGGTAAAATCTCGCGTTTTCTTTGATGATTTTTCCTGTATATAAAATGTGTTTCTTCCGTTTGTCTTTTTTAACAGCCCCCCACACACACACATATATATATATATATATATATATATATATATATATATATATATATATAAATACATATATATATATATATATATATATATATATATATATATATATATATATATATATATATATATATATATATATAAACGAGAACTTATTTAGAATATTCGGATATCTATGTATCTGATATAGAGATTAAATGTAAGTTCAAGAAGGGACCCTTTTAATTTTTGAGAGCTTCAACTGAAGTAAAATGAAACAAAAAGATATATATATATATATATATATATATATATGTGTGTGTGTGTGTGTGTGTGTGTGTGTGTGCAAATATATTTTAAGGAAAATAAAAATGCTGACTTCCCCATTTATTTTATCTCTTTAATTAATCTATTTTTATTTGTGTATATATGTCTGTGTAACTGTACATATATATATATATATATATATATATATATATATATATATATATATATATATATATATATATATATATATTAATGTTAATACAATACTGTCCTTCTGATTTATACTTGCTAGCCATGGTTTTTAGAATCAATAATGTGTTAATAAATTTGTATTGGTTTATAAATGTGATGAACTGTTTTATATGTACCGATTAAGTCTCCTGTACATCAAAAAACATAGTCTTAGAAACGACCTTACGCATAAACATATATGCTGTTGAAAGTATGGAACTGATATACTCAAAATTATTATCTCATAATTGTTATTGTCTTCTAAATTGTCATATTATAGCTCTGGTAGACACAAGTCTCATCTAAAGAGATAATATTGATACCCGCAGTATTTCTGTACATTTGATTGGCTGAGTTTTGATTTCACCTTTATTCTATTTGTATTTAAAATTTATTTTTTACATTTTTTTCTATTTGAAATCTTACCAAAATTATCATAGACATGATGTGTTTATGTATTTATCTATATATGAATGTCTATATACAAGCATATATATACTTTATTGGAATTGAATTTTATACTCAGAGGAGAACAGAATCGTGGCATTTATATTTATATATTTATATATATATATATATATATATATATATATATATATATATATATATACATATATATCATTTATAATAAAATTATTTAAAATAATATATATATATTAATTGTACGTTTTGTAAAGCTCTAAGCTCAATAGACGTACATTTTTAAAAACTCCAGAGCATGTAGAAATTAACAATCCATTTGAATAAAAACTCTTTTTTCCTCCTTTTTAATTTTTTTAAAATTTTTAATTATTTTTTCTTACTTCTACTTTACTTTTTATGAGTTCAGAATCAAATTCCATGCTTATAGGCGAATAAACTGCGTTTATATATATATATATATATATATATATATATATATATATATATATATATATATATATATATATATATATGGTTTTACTCCGCCAGTTACTAAATATTATTTCTAGGTGTGTGAACGAAAGTATGCTTGCATTTTAAAATAAATTATTTCATTCCGGTAAGAACACTGAGGTTTGAAATAGTTTAAATAAAGTTATTGTAAATATATATATATATATATATATATATATATATATATATATATATATATATATATATATATAGAGAGAGAGAGAGAGAGAGAGACACAGAGAGAGAGAGAGAGTAAGAGAGAGAGAGAGATAGAACGAGACACATTTTTATCATTTACAAAAATAATATTTTAAATAATGTACATATATATATATATATATATATATATATATATATATATATATATATATATATACATTTAAGCCTGACGCTTCAATACATTGCGAAACGCGGAATCCTCTGTGTAGCTTTATTGCCATAAATATATTTTCATAACTTACACCCTAGCTCCACTGAAATATTAAGCACTGTTGAAGTAAATGCTGAAAATTGATACATAAATCATTATATTTCCTCATAACATTTTCTGTGGTTATATTCAATGATATTTATATATATATATATATATATATATATATATATATAAATGTTAAACAGCTTATGATCCCCGTTTCAATATTTCATGCTTAAGTTGAAGTCCCCTGTTTTAATTTCACTGTTAGATACTTGAATCCTCCCTTTTTTATTTTTTGTTGTTTATGCATATTTCCACGAATGATAAGTCTGCGATATCTTAGATTTAGTTAGTTTCTCTGGGAATTTAAACTGCACTTTCTTTTCTTTTTTTCATTTGTTTAAAATGACTCAAAGCTTCTTTAGACTATATATATATATATATATATATATATATATATATATATATATATATATATATATATATATATATATATACATATATATATATATATATATATATTAATAGTCTGTGGGTGTTGATTTTTAAACCTAAGAGTACGTATATATAAACAATCCAAAGAAAAAAAATTCTTTTTCTATTTTTGCTACTTTTATATTATTACTTTTTACGTCTACTTTACTGTTTATTATTTAATTAATTTAATTATAGTAAAGTTTTCATGGTGTAGTTGTAAATTACTTTTGTTTAGGAGAAATATATGCACTTTTGTAGGCATGAAATATGGCGTCACGAGAGTTAACAGAATCGTATATTCCATATTGAAACTACACGCATGAATGCTTTTATAATGTGAGATTGGTCATAATTTTTTTCGTATGGACTTTTCTTAATGAATTGAACTTATAAAAAGTCCAAGATAAATAACTCTGTATTTTGAATGTGTAAGTTTATTAAAATAAATAAAGACATGGTTGTGGTATTTAATTTTATATTATATATATATATATATATATATATATATATATATATATATATATATATATATATATATATATATATATATATATATATATATATACATACAGGGTGGGCCAAAAGTAGGTTTACAGTTATTAAACTATTTTTATATGGTTGAAGTTACTGGAAATCTGAAAATGCCGAGATAGTACGTACAGCATGGCAAGAAACGTTTGATACTTCACGACAAACACTTTATCGTCTAAGGAATAAATTTGATGAAACAGGTTCAGTGAGTAATGCACCGAAGTCTGGACGTCCAAAAACTTCTGAGACCGAAGAAAATGAAAGGTTAGTGGCTATGACATTTGTGAACAGTCCAAGGAAGTCCACACGACGTGCTTCCGCAGAACTATCCATACCAAGACCATCGTTACAACGCTTAATGCGTAAACTGAAATTAAAACCTTACCGACCAAGACTAGTAAGTGGCCTTTTAGAGGACGACGCAGATCGTCGACTGCAGTTCTGCGAAATGATGCGTAATCAATTTACTGGAGAACAACCTGACTCTTTGGATGAAATTATTTGGTCAGATAAGGCTTGCTTTAAACTATCTGGTCATGTGAACAGGCATAACTGTGTGTACTGGGCCGATGAAAATCCCCATTTGACCATAGAGACTGAACTGAACCAGCCGTGCATTACAGTTTGGGGTGCATTATCAAGCGACAGTATTATTGGGCCCGTTTTTTTAATGGAACTGTAAATGGGGAGAACTACCTGGACATGCTCTGTGATGGAGTAGTACAACAACTCAAAACTAAACCTGCCTTTGAAGAACTTTTCTTTCAGCAGGATGGAGCACCACCACATTATGCGTCTAAAGTAAGAGACTACCTTAACCAAGTTTTATCACAGCGTTGGTTCGGAAGAAGGGGCAGCATCGATTGGCCACCACGTTCACCTTACCTGACACCAATGGATTTCTTTTTTTTGGGGATGTTGTTAAGAACTAGATTTATGATAAGAAACCAAAAACAATAAATGATTTAAAAGATTACATTCATGTCGCATTCACAGAAATTGATGAAGATCGGAATTTGTGTCGCACTGTGTGTCAGAGTGTAGATTTAAAGATTGTTGCAATGTTGAAGGAGGA
>OY744519.1:198436272-198446272 GCA_963556195.1 Sepiola atlantica | reverse complement strand
CACACAAAGTGCCGAGTGCTGGTCAGCTCAGTTAAGCTATATTCCCAGGGGATATTTAGGTAGATTGAATACAGATAAGAGACAGAAAGCTGTCTCCTAAGAAAGGTTAGTTTAATTTTGCAAGGGGAAGGGTATATGAGGGATGGGCATTAAACTGGTGTCGCTAATAGAGTTAAGTCCTATTTTATATTTTAACAAGAAATTGGATTATCTGTCTTATTATAATTCTTAAGGTCTGAGTGAATTCTTATTTCACAATAGGTCCAACTCTCTAAAAGTTTACCTTTTAGTTATAATCTACATATATATATATATATATATATATATATGAGAAAGGAAGGATGAAGGTAATCCGACGTAATGGGAGATGAAAAAGGAAAAACCAAAAAGGATGTGTTTTTATGTATACATCAACGTTTCGTCTTTATTTGTAAGACTTCTTCAGGCTGATAATATAAAGAAAAATGTCATGCAAGTATGTGCACATATTGAGATGACATGGTGGGTTGATGGGAAGAAAGTAGTAGCCACTACTGGAAGCAGTGGGACCGAGGTCCGAGCTAGGTGAGGCTGTAGTGTGGAATGAAATAAATGTGGTTGGTTCTTAGTGGAAAAAGTGGAGGGTGGGGTGAGCAGGGATGATGTGGATGGTTGTTAGTGAGAAAGTGTGGAGGGGTGGGGGTGAGCGGTAAATAATGTGGATGACAGTGAGTGAAGAAAAGGGGTATGGGAAAAGAGGAGGGGGGAATCTTTGGCCAGCTGATTATGCCAAGAATGTAAGGGGTGAGTAGGTTGGACGGTTGGGGTTCATGGTGAATGAAGATGTGTGTGTGGGGGGGGGGGGGGGTATGTAGAGAAGTGGATGGTAGGGGAGAAAGAGGAGGAGGGCCTATGATTTTTCTGAGTGGGAGTGTCGCGGTTTTAGAGAAGATTTGAAAAAAATTAGGTTGTTTAAGAGTGGGGGGTATGGGTGGGTAAGGGTGCGAGAGAAGGACTCGAAAGGTTGGAAAGAGTTAGAGGCAGAGGGAAGATTTGTTGTGACTAGGTGTGAAATATATATATATATATATATATATATATATATATATATATATATATACATATATATATATATATATATATGGTAAAATGAAAAAGGAAAACCAAAAACTGGATGTTTTTTTTTATGTGTACATCAACGTTTCGTCTTTATTTATAAGACTTCATCAGGATGATGATATAGGGAAAAGATATCATGCAAGCACGGATACATGTAGGGTAGACATGTTGGGAAGAAAAATAAAATAAAATGAAAAATAATGGCAGCGTCTAGCTGGACGTCCGTACTTGTTAGAGAATGAAAAATGAGTGGGAGAAAAAAGGGGAAGGGTGGAGGGAGCAAGGACTACTGTGGCTGGCGATGAGAGAAAGAGGTGGGGGATGAGCAGGGGTAAAATGGATGGCAGAGAGAGATTGGAGGAAGAGGGGGAGGGGGTGTTTGACCAGATGGCTGTGGTCGAGATTGAAGGGGAAGAGTGAGTTGGAATGTTTGTGTGTGTGGGGTGTATGCAGGGAAATGGGGATGGGTAGAGAGGGGGAGGGGGGGGGGCTGTGATTTTGGTGGATGGGCGAAAGTTATAGTCTTAGAGAGCGTTTGAAGAAAATCCCCATTTCCCTGCATACACCCCACACACACAAACATTCCAACTCACTCTTCCCCTTCAATCTCGACCACAGCCATCTGGTCAAACACCCCCTCCCCCTCTTCCTCTAATCTCTCTCTGCCATCCATTTTACCCCTGCTCATCCCCCACCTCTTTCTCTCATCGCCAGCCACAGTAGTCCTTGCTCCCTCCACCCTTCCCCTTTTTTCTCCCACTCATTTTTCATTCTCTAACAAGTACGGACGTCCAGCTAGACGCTGCCATTATTTTTCATTTTATTTTATTTTTCTTCCCAACATGTCTACCCTACATGTATCCGTGCTTGCATGATATCTTTTCCCTATATCATCATCCTGATGAAGTCTTATAAATAAAGACGAAACGTTGATGTACACATAAAAAAAACATCCAGTTTTTGGTTTTCCTTTTTCATTTTACCATCACGTCGGATTACCTTCATCCTTCTCTTCCCATATATATATATATATATATATATATATATATATATATATATATATATATATATATATATATGAGTATGGAGGTGAGAATTCCGAGGCAGGAAGAATGCAATGTTAACAACCGAAAGGTGGAATATGGAATAACAAAAATAAATGACAAGACAGGTAGATCTCAAACTAATTCATTTATATTTCAAAAAGTTAAATATAAAGACAGTAAATTGTAAAATTGATGGGCTTAGTGCTAAATATTTAAAGGTCCGGAATGGTAGAAACTTTAAGCATTTCGAGAGTAACAACCTCTTTTTTTACGTTAGGGAAAGCTAGGAGGGCGCTGCTATTTTTGAATAGTAGCGTCCTCTTGGCTTTCATCAACTGACGTTTGAATGTTTAGTTAATAACACTAAAATAATACATTCCAAAACCTATTTAAAAATATATACTGGAAGCTATCTACATAAAAAACACACCAACCTACAATTAATAATATCACGTATGAAACCAGTGGCAACATTTTAAGACGCTTAACGTAATGTTATTTAATTATGTGATGCCACTCCGGCGTCGCTGAATTAACGACATTCCTGGAACAAAATGAAAAAAACGTTATCTGCGCGTTTTACCGCCGTCTTTTAAAAACTTCTCGTGTTCCTCCAGTGTTTTTAATTCATTTACTTTTGACACCTGTAGATGGTTCGTGAAATCTGTGAAACATTTATTCATTTTTTGATCTTAATAAAAAAAACATAAATTTAAAAATAATAAGACAAGTTATTATTAAACAGATTAATTTTATATTTTAAATAATGTTTACATAAATGAACAAATGCTACCTAAATGCACACACTACATGTATATACTACTGGGTTCTAAGTAGTTGGATTACTACACCCCTTGTTGAGAAGAGTAGGTATATTCCACAGTTGGCCTTTGTCGCGGTTTGCTTAATCTGTGAAAATTAATAGACTTTCTTGTATGTGGCGAGGAACCTGTGTGCCAGAGTACTCGCTTCGCATGAAAGTGACTCGGGTTTCGAATCCTGAGTTCGGATGTGTTCTACTGATGAACGACAAAAGGAGCGCAAAACTCGAGTCTAGGACTTCCGGCTTGTTTCTGTTATGGGTTGTGGGCTGCGGCGTTGTCTGATTGTGGTAATAATTATACATTACATATATATAATTGTTAAAAATCGACAAAGTATAGAAAGTAATGTAAGCGTATTAATTAAGTGGAAGAGTGCAAGAAATAGGTATGGACCTATTAAGAGATGGGAGGCTTTATGAGTAAATTGCAAATCACGTTAATAAGAATAATTAAATTTGAATTCTATTTAAAAACGTAACTCAGCCCAATGGAAAAAATAATATTTTAATATGTATTTTGTGTTATCAAAATAGATCGATAAACGATCTAGATAATCAAGCGTTGATGAAATTAACTTTAATATAATCATTGATATCCAGTGTCATTGTAACATGTAACATTCCAATAGTTGAAGAGCTTGACTGTAAAACGCGATAACTCCAATGTGTTTAAAATGAGAGCTTAAACAATAAAAAAGACGAATATATCAAATCCAGACTTCTACTAAAAGCTTATTTTCATTGAAAGAAAAATGAAAGTATGCCGGTATCATATTATGTAAGAGATGATTTTTAGGTGTGGGCGATGTTGAATTGCAACACTTTTTGTGATGATAGCTTCGTAATTTTTTACATGGCGTTTATCATGTTTGGCATTCGAACTCTTTAGTTATAAAACTTAGTCTGGTAATGTTTAGAGTGTTAAGATATATATGGCAATGTCTGCAGTCTGATTAACCAACAAAAATACTTTATTAAAGAATAGAAACAAAAAGTATTTCATTGCATTGCGAATATGATACTAAAAAAATAACCACAAAGTACTGTGTTATTTGTCTGCTCATTTTTTTCTTGTTGTCCTTGTGTTGCTTTTGTTTGTTAATTCCAGCTATGTTTTCGGTCGAGTTTTTAATTATTTCTAATTGTAAGTATACAACCTGGTGGCTCCATCACTTAACTAATTGTCACCAAACTTGCTCAAAATATCGGCATCACTTAAAAACTCATTTAATTTTAGGATATCTCGATAAAACCTAAAATTCAGGATCAATGGCATTGTAAAAATTCAAACTTTCGGTTCTCTTCATCGTAGAGACCCGGTACTTGGTCCATATTTTAGCCAATTAATTTCTGCATGTTTTATAACTTTGGACTTGACATTTGATTTTGAAAAAATTCTGTCACGGTCGAATATTTCACGCAATTTCAACTTCCGATTTTTCCAAATTTGATGTATTGATCTGATGACAGTAACCACTATCCCTAATAAAATAAATACTTTTTGAGTTCGTATTTAATTGCCTCCCCACGAGTGCAGACTTATACACAAATTGGGTTTTAATGTGCGGAAGTTGGGTTTTAACGTGCGGAAAATCCAGCTACTCCAAAAAAGGGCACTCTGGATTGGTAGAAAACAAAATTGCCTCAGTTTAGAAAGATTTCTCCTTCACTGACCGAGGAATTAAAAGACTTGATACAACATCGGAAAAGATACTACACTTTGCTTTTAGTGAAAATGGTCAAGAAGTTATTAAAGTTTTCATGGCACAATTTACGGAATAGTTTATACAATATGGAGAAGTATTTCCCAGATTAGACTTTGGTATATCCTTCCTGTGATATGCAGTCTCACAACTAACTTTTAATGTATTATTTCGTTGTTATTTTGATCATGTGTTTCATCACCCATATTGATTTCTGCGCCTTATACTAGTCTTCATTCATTTTTCTTGCTGTCTTTTTATTCCGATTACGTTGTATTACTTCTTCTTTTCTTCTTTTCTTCTTTTACTTCTATGTTTTTCTTTCTTTTGTTTGTTTCTTGATTATGTTCTTGTTTTTTAATTTGTTTTTTTTTTTTAATTGTTTCTTCCCTTTCTTTTTTTTCTTTTTTGTCAGTGTGCTAATTTTCCATTATTCTTCATTACATAATTCGGTCTTTCTTCTGACCTCCGTGCTTTCTTGTTATCTTCAGTTTTTTTTATTTTCAAATAAAACCCACAATACAAGGGAAACACCGTAATGAAATAACAATTTTTTTTTGTACCGATGACACAAAACCATTTCACATTATTCGTGTCCTTCCTTTGTTTCTGTTTCCATTTCCCATTCTTTGTTGATCTTTCAGTCGCGACATTTCCCGTACATTCGCGCCCTTTCATATTCTTTATATCGTTGTTATTATTTTCATGCCAACAAGAGACGGCTGTTCGAAGTTAGCAGAACATGAGTGACAACAAGTCTTTTAATGGTTCCAGAATACTACCCGTAAAGAGCACGTTTTTTTTGTTGTTGTTCTTATTCTTTCTGTCATTACCACCCAGCACACTCCTTATCAACCTACTTCCAATCTATATGCTTTTTCCTTTTTTCTTTGCTGCTGTTTTTTATTGTTAGTTTCATTACTACTTTACTTCTTGTTGTTTTACGTCTTCAACGCCTTCTAGTTTTTATTATTAGTTATAGTAGTAGTAGTAGTAGTAATAGAATATGTAGTAGTATTAGTTAATATTCGCTCCTTTGGCAGTGTTGGTACCTGGGTACGTTCATTTCCATCTTTACCTTACCTAGCTTCTACAGCTGTATAAGTTATGTGTTAAGCAAAACTGATTCGCTTTGAAATAATGTATAATACATTTTATGCGAATGATCAAAATAAAATACAACTTAGTTAAAAAAAAATTATGTTATTATTTCATGTTAATTTCTTTCAATTTATTTTGAAAAACGGAACATATTGAAAAATTACTTTAGTCTTACGTAACAGTCGAACTCGGGTAGAGCACGTGTAAGGTACTCGCGCTTAATTTGTCAGTGTGTTACCGCCATAGTAATGTGCACTCTGTCTATTACCATAATAATCAGCAGCATTACTACTACTACTACTACTACTACTACTACTACTACTACTACTATTAATAATAATAATGATAATAATAAAATAATAATAATAATAATACTCTTTAAGAACACTGAATTTAGAGACAATGGCAGCTGCAATTGGTTGGTCAGGGGTGATCGCAAAAAGATTTACTGAGAGCACCTTAATGGCAGCCCAGGAACAAGCCATCCGCACTAGGTACATCAAAGATTACATTGACAAAACTGCAGAATCACCAATATGCTGATTGAGTAATAACAGGGACTACACCGTAGTGCATATTGTATCTGAATGCATAATGCTAGCACAACACCAGTATAAAAAATGGAGACACGACAAAGTCGCTCAGGTACTACACTGGAATATATGAGCAGTGCTATCAGCATAAGCTAGAAATGGTACAGGAGAACGACAATGGCAAACTTCTTTAAGGCATGCGCATACAGACTGATAAGGTTTCAATCCCAACTTCATCTTTCTAAACGAAAACAAGATAACTTGCTTAATCATTGATATAGCCTGCTCCTTCGATAGGATAAATAGAAAACCACAGAGAGAACACTACCGCATGCACCTGAGCACGGAAACTGCAAGAAATATAATAAGCTGCCCCCCCCCCAAAAAAAAAAAATTGCACTGGCCTCCACTGACATAACACACGATTGCCGTAGAGGGTCAAGGAGGATGGGAAGACCGAGGAGCGAGAGAACTAACCAGACCTCAACTGGAAGAGGGCGGAGAGTGATGGGAGCTTTCGGAGGCGTATTGCCACCCAAATCCCAGGGGATACCAATGATCGCTGCCAGCGAGAAATCAATAGTTGGCGGCTGTGCGGTACAACAAGGTAATTTGCGATGGTGATTGAAAATAGGTAGAGAATACTGGAACTCTGAGGAAAGTTGTTGTCATTCGGATTCCAGGGAACACGCTTGGTTGTTGTCGGTGTGCAATTACTGACGATGACTTGTGTGATAACTCCTAGTGAGTAAAAATAATAATATTAATCTCTTCCCTCCCACTTCATTTTCTTTTTCTTTGACCCCCCCTTCTTCTTTTTCTCAACTCGTAAACTTATTCTACTCCTCACTCTCCTCCTCATTCGATTCATCATCTTATTCGTACTTATATTCTCTTGCTACGATTTATATATATGTATATATATATATATATATATATATATATATATTATTTTATTTCTTCTAGTTTTTATTATTTTCTTGTCCTTATCCTCTTGTTTTTTCAATTTTTTTTAATATTTTGTATTCATATTATATTCCCGATATTTCTCTCACATGTTTGCCTTTTCCTCTTATTCTCATTATAAACAGTCTGCTTGCAATATTTACTTGATCTGGAGAAATACACATTTTCTTTGTAAAATGATTTACAAAGATTATCTTCTGACCCGTTCTCTCTGTGTTCGTCTCTCCACTTATCTACTGATCTCGTCACAAGATGAAACGTCTCAATACAGAAGACAAGCTTAAACTCAGTTCCCCTAATTTATTTCATGGATCACTACTACCAGATCTCATTTTACATCCTTCAAGAGGAAGACACGCACGAACCTATTATTTCTGTGTGAAACGGGCATTAGCCGGTCAGCTTCTACTCCGACTTTGTGCGTTACTTGAACATTGTATCAAAACCCGACCTTCAAGGTCGCCACGGACATTGGAATTTGAGTCTACATTAGGTACGGCTTTCCATGTGGTACGGGCATCTACGAAGAATACCAAATTTTCCCTATATTTGTTTCCGTGAAGCGTATATATATATATATATATATATATATATATATATATATATATAAATTTTATTAGACATACGAACAACACAGGTAAGGAGGACTTTTGTCTTTTTTTTTAATAACTAATATAAGTTAGGAAAACATTTATACGGAGCAAAACTTAGGTTTAGTATACGGAACGTTTATGTTTTTGTCTTTTAAGGGAAGTGGAGCCTGATCAACTCTGCTGGGAAGCCATGAAATTAAATACTGTCTTGTTTTGAAATTCCTGAAACAGTGTTTCATGGTAAACAAGTGATGATCCCTTAAATAATGTTAGAAGCAAACTAATATAATAACTGAAAAAGTTAAATTTACTTACATGAGTGATTTTCCACTGAACGACTTGGTACTTTAGTTTTTTTTGTTTTTTTTAAATATAGTTTTAATGGTTGATAAACTTCTAAGACTATATATATATATATATATATATATATATATATATATATATATATATATATATATATATATATTGTGTTTTGCTCTAAAACTACTAGGAGGTGTTGAACTTTTATTAATGGCTTTAAAATAATTTATTATTTCCAAGTGAGTGTGCTGGATAGAGTGTCATATTCGTAGGATTAATGATAGAAGTTGTAATAAGGGTCGCTGTAATACTATAAGTAGTATTAAGTGTCATGATATTATTACATTTGACATTAATTATAATTTGTATTGCTCTTGGCCAAGTGCTCGAAATAAAAGTGTGGGTTCTGCTATAATGAATGAAGAGATTCATGTTTAATTCAAGTATTTGGCGAAACCAGTCACTGGAACTGATGAAAGGTTCTAATTTAAGTATATACTTTTTATTTTAAATCATGTTCTCAACTCAGCGAGCAAGTTACCGGGTATGTGGTGATAATTTGTAAAGTATGGATTTCCGGCTATCTCAAGCGCTTTCGATCTGTGCGTACGTTTTTAGAAGTAGTTTGTTAGTGTTGTTTTAAATGTTTTGATTACTTGGCTCGGTGATAAATTTAATCTGTGATTTATTTTGCATTTATAGTTTTTATTTATGTTTTTTTATTTCTTTTAATCAGATATGTATCAAAAATAATTTGCTTCCGATATATAGTCAATAGAACGCAATTGCCTCGTTTGTATCAATTGCTAAGTCACAACCCGTTTTCTTCTTTATTTTCTTTTATATTAATAGCAGTTTAAAATTTTATTTAAAAATTATATCTTTATAGTTAAGGTGGCGATAACACTAAATGTTACGATACACGCCCACATGTCGGAAACGGCATCTCAAGCCTTTTTCAATTACGGCCTCTGTTCATTTATACGTATCTTAAAGTCTCTAAAAAGTTCTCAAATAAATCTCAAGGTTTACCTTATCTTCTGTTCTCTTCTTTGGCCTGTGATTCGTCTAGTCTTCGCTGGCTGTGTCGTCTTGATCGAAGGAAGAGGTCTGTCTCAGACAGAATGAATACACGAGACACGAATTTTCTTGAAGGGAAATTTCACACAAGTTTCTTTATTCTCACACAATTTTCTTATTTCTTGGTTCGCTTGCTGTCAGGGGGATTCCGGTTTCGACTCTCTCATACTTCGGCTATCTTCTTTCCTTTTGGGATATCTTCTGCCCTCCCAAAGCGGGGCCTTACCAGTTTGCCGGCTACATGCTCGCACCCGGTCTGAACGGTATCGCCTCTAAGCTCAGACTGATTCTAAAAAGCTATTTTCTTGTTCTCTGTGGTGACGCAATCATCATTCCCACGCTCGAGATCGGGACAAAAACGACTCACTCTGATCTCTGACTCAAAGGTCACGTCAGGTCTAAATTTATTATGACTATTCTTGGATCAAACACTTCTCTGAACTCACTTCTGAGTCCAGAAACAAAACTTATTTTTCAATAACAAAATTAGCTATTTGATACTAGTTAACCTACTGTGCCTTGCATAATGGGGCCCTACAGTATTGTAACATAAAGTCATAATATGTAGTTGTCTATATTTGATTATTTCTAGTTATTTTAGTTTTTTTAATATATCTTTTCATTCTTTTGGAGTGGGAATAGATTCCTGACTATCCCCAAGATAAAAGGTTTATTTCTGAGAATGTTATATCGAAATACGTTTACTCATTGTAATGAACAATTACCCATAACTTTTTCTATTTTGAATTATCTCCCT
>OY744519.1:198416272-198431272 GCA_963556195.1 Sepiola atlantica | reverse complement strand
TATATATGATATATATATTATATGATATATATCTGTATATATATATATGATATATCATACACATTACTTATTGAACGCCCCACATATATATGATGTATATATATATATATATATATATATATGATATGTATATAATATGTATATCATATATATATATATATATATATATATATATATATATCATATATATATATCATATATATACATGTATATATATGATTTATATGATATATATATGATGTGATACATATATCTGTATATATATATGATATATCATACACATATATATGTGTATACATGATATGATATATATATATTTATATAGGTATGTATATATATGATATATATATCATATATATGATATAAATATATATGATATATATATATATGATATATATATTTATCATGTATATATATATGATACATATATATATATATATATCATATATATATATATATATATATGTGTGTGTGTGGGTGTGTGTGTGCAGTTCCGAATTATTTCGATGTAGATCCGAGTAAGGGAGCTCAACGTAGATTTAAACAAAGCATGAATAATTTTATACTAGACACGCATTCGGGTTGTACAGATGATAACTTATTTCGACCTAGATCGTTCTCATAAGATGTATAACCAACCGCATTTAGAACATTAATTCAAATGTTCTAAATGCAGTAGGTTATACATCTGATGAGACCGATCTAGGTCGAAATAAGTTATAATTGTACAACCCGCATTAGTGTCTAGGTTTTTTATTTTATATATATATATATATATATATATATATATATATATATATATATATATATAATGAGATGGATGTTACTACATTTTGAAACGCCGTTGAAATGATACAGTTTTAGAATTGAGAAATCAGACAACGTGACGCGAGATGTTTAAAAATAAATGAAACCAGTTTATTATTTTTTTTTAATTTTTGAATCCAAATGTTCGGTTTTATAATCCCTAATCATAGTAATACAGAAAAATATTTTTGCAAAGCTCTGCGATATCTTTTTGCATTTAAAACTGTCGTAACACAATTTTTAATTGTGTGCACACGCGCGCCAGCGTCTTTAACTACATATATAGGACATTATAAAAAGAAAACAATATATACCACACCAGAAGAAATCACAGATCTTCGGCTACGCTGTAAGACCTCAACAATGACGGAAAATATCGCGTCAAGTTGTTTGTTTTCTCAATTTTCAAAGTATATACACATATATATATATATATATATATATATATATATATATATATATATATATATATATATACATATATATATATATATATATATATATATATGAGGTAAGATACACGATAAGTCATGAAAATGAATGCCGTGGTACACAAAACGTTTGAAAAGAGAGACCAACGGAAAACAGGTGAGAATGCAGGAGAAAAAACTAAAACAAGACATTTGACCGGTTTCGTGTGTATTATCGAACGTCTTCAGAAAAAGTGAAGATTTGGAAACAATTTTATTTTGAAGGAACATATAATAAGCATAATTTTATTACAGAATATTCCTTGCATTGAACAATTGAAGTTTGAAATAAATCTGGACGATCGTACATGTTTATCACTCTTCTTCCATCTATCTTTATAATTTCTCTATTTTGTATATATAGGTTCTATCTACTAAAAAGTTTACTTTTAGTTTTATATTTGAGTCTACTGATTCTATATGTGTATATATATATATGTGTGTATATATATATATATTATATATATATATATATATATATGTATATATATGTGTGTGTGTGTTTGTAATATATTATTATGTTTTACAAAGTCAAATTTATTAGATGAAGGCGTACTTTTAAAGTATTCGTAATATTAAAGATAATAGTAGTAAAAGTACTGGTAAGAGTCATGATGATGCTGGCATGTTTACGCTCGACATTAATTATAATTGTTATTACTTTATGCCAAAGGGTATTTACTTTGGTATGCTGAGTAATGAGATTAATGCTTCATTTTCATCTACTAATGTGGACGACACATGTGACAAGCAAAGAAAAAATGTGAGCACCATTTATCTGCACCTGATCTGAAAGCGCATCTGTGCGTACGGCGAAATGGCTATCAACATCGTTTCGCCGGTGACTTTGTTGGGGATATATATCCAATGAATTAAGACGGGCAATTTGATTTAATCCATGAACGAGTCTACGGATGCCATTATCGGTATCACGCATCAAATGAGTGTTTTTCTTTTTAACTTTTACTAACCCCATATTGTCAATGGGACGTAATGTAACACACTTTTTCATCTTTTCCCGTCAATACTCAGGACGACTTTGATAGTACATTTAGCCGTGATGTGTTGATTATTAAGCCGTTCCCCGGGTTGGCTGTACCGTTGGTTCGTGTTGAGCTGTTAATTTACACACTGGAAACCAGAGAAGACTGGACTCTATATTTGGCTTCAAAATATCTTTATTTCGGAAACACATATACTTCGACAAGACCCATGGCGTGTGTTTGTGTGTGTGAGACAGTTCATTGTGCCAGTTTTAAACGATTCGTCTCACGCCTCTTAGCTGTCAGCATGGAGCGCGCAATTCCCGTCTCATTCGTTTGAATTTCAGCAACCAAAGGACCAATGGACCCTTCAACGGAAGTGACGTCGTTTTCAATTACGCTCTTAGCTGCTCCCACCTCTATGGTTATCTCCTACTCTCTGCGCCTCTCCCGGGGCCTCCATCTCCGCCCCTCCCCGTATACAACAGTAAGGCGATATGATGAATTATGGGCCAGTTTTATAGAGGGGATTCAAAGAAGAGAGTTTTGCAGTAAGGTTTTTATTTGGAAAATATTAAGATTTCTGCATGTGTGTACAGTCGGGAAAAGGGTAATAAAGACGGAATCCCAAAGACAAGCTTTTTAAGAAGACGGTCATCTGACAACTGGGCACCTCTAGAGTGAAGGTTTTGGATTTTGCTTCTAGTTGTGTTGGTCCGGGGTATTTACGTTAAGTGAGTACAAAGACAGTACGTTCGTCGGAAAACATTCAGAGGAAGTACTTGTAAAACAAGCGCATATGATGCAACATTGATTTGATGGGACAGAGGAAAGGCCTAAGTAGACAGTGCAGAACATCAAAGTTATAACGGTACAATGTACGGCAGATAACAAGCTGCCAAACTATAACAGAAGAGTATAACAATTCCAACATTTTGAGAAAAAATTCATTCAGCAAAGACATACAAATTGGAAGTCAACCGTACAAAAATAAAACTTTACTAATCTCATATTTTAAGTTTGATAAGATACTAGCCGAATTATCCGGGTGTTTTCTTAAATTTTATAAACGCTATTTAAGTTAAGAACATGTATTAAATATTTTTAGCTATTATTTTTATTAAAAAATAAATGATTCAGGTTAATAATGATGACAGGAACGTTTTAGCAAACGTAAACAATTGTCTAGTTTGAGATTTGAACTCACAATGGTATGAAATGCTGAAACTAAATGTGCATTCGTTATCTACAATCGATATAAACGAAACGATTTTGCCTTTTTAACCCACTTAAATGAGTTTAGCTCAGATAAATCCTTGATAGATCCTAAATATGTAGAATTTGGTATATTCGGACTAATCTTCTCATCTTAGGTGTTTTTTTTATCACAACACTTCGGCCGATGTAACCTCCGATCTTCTGTTCGCAATCCGGACGCAATTTCGAACGGAACCCTTTATTAAATCCACAGGTGGGGGCATGCTCTAGTTCCATCTGCCATGGCTGGGAAGTCTTCAGTAATTCGCAATTCTTCGTATCGCCCGCACTGAGGATTGAACCTTCAAATGACTGTCACTGAGAACTGAATATTACTTAGTACTATATCCACTGCGCTACGGGTCCTTGCGAAAAAAAGAAAGATTCCCGAGTTCGACAATGTACACCTGAAGAAGGTCGCCGGTTACATCGGCCAAAACGTTGTGATAAAAACACCCAAGATGAGAACAATAGTCCGAATATACCAAATTCTACAAATTATCAACCGTCATCTGATAAAATTCCGAAACAGATCCTAAAAAGTGCGGCTGTCTTAAAAATAAAGAAACATAAAGATAAATATAAATATAAAATAAACATTCTACGCATTAATGTTAAAATATTTTAGTGAACATTTATCAGATATGGTTTATCCATTTTCAATAATAAAAAAAGTGTTTTCAATGAAACATGAAAAAGTGCAAAATAATACTAATAGTACAGCCCCCCCCCAAAAAAAAGGAAAAAGATTAAAATAAATTGGAACAAAAAAGAAGACTGAGACTATACAATGGACGGCAATAGTGGAATCAGTTTAAATCTAAAGGAAAATCTTTATATGCGGAAACCATCAACCTAAAATCTACACACTAAAAAGTAATGTGGAAATTGCAACAGATATACAAGTACAACATAAAAAAAACACTACGTGACCCCGAGAGAACTGAAACTGTAGGGAGTTTATGAACTGTAGTCCCAGCCCAAAGAAAATAGATGACATCAGGCTCGGCTGATACTACACAAAATACGTTAAATAGGGACGATGATTTCATGAAAAAGTTGTTCGTTCCGCTAAAATCAAACAGTAGAAATGTCGGAACATTTGTTTCTAATATTATTTGTCGTTTGATTTTGAATAATGAGTTTGAAAAGGTTCCAAAAAACCTTTTACAACGATAAGTAAATCGAACCGTGAGGGTTAGTTCCAAATCTGTATTAGTCTGGTTATTAGACACACTATTAAACTGTGATGCCGCGATAAATACACACGACATCCAGACAACTGTGTTTAATAAATCTTTCGATATTTACCAATGTTATTAAATTGTAAGCATTGCGATACTTTTCATGGAACGTATAGCCATCATTTGTTGTGTTTTAAAGAAATCGAAACAAAATATGTAAAACGAGCAATAATCAATTGTTTAAAAGAAACAGATTTATATATATAAACCTATGAATATGGTTACAGATGATGCCTAATATTATAGTTCCACGCCCCCTCTCTCTCCCTCTCTCTCTCTCTCTCTCTATATATATATATATATATAATATTTTTTAAATAATAAAATATTTTTTCAATTGTTCAATTTTCAATTTTGACTTTTATTTCTTAATATTTTATTAATTCTTTTATTACTTTTGCTTTCATAAAAATGTTTGACCTCATATATCTTTCTTTAACACATAATTTAGACAAAATTAATTAAACCCTTCAAAACAAATATTCATACAACATAATTCAGACAACTGTGTTTAATATATTTTTCGATATTTACCTAGGGTCTTCAATACTAATATGTTTTGTAAGCATTGCAATATTTTTCATGGAACGTATAGGCCCTCATTTTTTGCGTTTTAAAAGTATTAAAACAAAATAGTTTGGCATAAAAAAATGATTTACATATAAAACGTATGAATATGGTTACAATTAATGTCTAATATTATAGTTCTGTGTCTTTTCCTTCGCAATATATATATATATATATATATATATATATATATATATATATATATATATATATATATATATATATATATATATATATATATATATACGGTATATGTATTATATTAGTTTCTGTAGATGTAAATCCGTTGAAACTCCAGTGTTTATAAACAGTGCTCAATAACAAGTAGAGCTGTTCTTTAGTATATATTTTTTATTTATACAACCATTATTGGTTACATATGTGCATACATGTGTCCTTGTCTTCTTTCGTTTGAAGAGGTGGGCACTCTATGAAGAGTACAACCGAGGCATGTATGCACGTATGTAATGAATAATGTTTGTATGTGTAAAAAGTTATACTATATATATATATATATATATATATATATATATATATATCATAAAATATTAGTTTTTTACATTTTTTCATTTTAAAGTTTATTTCTTAATTATTTCTATATTTTCTTTTTACTTTTAGGTTAAAAAAAACTTAAACCTCACATATATTTCTTTAATACATAATTTAGACGAAATAAATTAAATTCTTCAAAACAAATAAAGCCTCAGATAAAAAAGACGTTACCAAAATCTGGCTCACGGATTTAACAAAAAAAAAAAAAATCCCCTTTTTTGACTACATTAAACTTTTTATTCTCACATATATTTCTCTAGCACCTACTTTTGACAATACTTATTCAAAACTTCAAAGCTAATAACGTGGCTCATATACTCCTCTCCATATTCTCTACCAAGTGACAACAAAGCTGAAGAGAGCCGGGAGGTTAACACATACTGAGCTGTAAACCAATGGCACTGATGTTGTACTACTAAAAAAAAATATTACGCTCTTAATTTTAGTTCTCTCAATTAATTCAACACTATGCTGGGATATTTCCTACCATCTTACAAAAGAAGTTATATATATATATATATATATATATATATATATATATATATATATATATATATGTATGCATATGGGGGTGTCTTGTAATGGTCCTTATTCAAATATAACATTAAGTAAGTCGATGTGTTCGAGCAGCCACTTTTATTTTTAAATCATGCCATATGTATGAGTGGCTCTCTATAAACATACCGTCATCCCACATGATTTTAATAAAAAGGGGGCCGATCTGTGGTTTTTGAGGATTACCACATTGCAATCTGATGGATCTTACGGGTCTGAGGAAAAAGATAAACAATGCATTGATTCATATCACAAAGTAAATCAGTACACACATATATATGTATATATGTATGTGTGTATATATACATTTATACAGTAAATCAGTACCCACACATACGCACACATATATGTATATATATATATATATATATATATATATATATATATATATATTTATATATATATATGTATTTATATACATACATCTATAGAGTAAATCAGTACATGCACATACGAATATATATATATATATATATATATATATATATATATATATACACATATATATATATATATATATATATATATATATATTAGTACTTCATGTATCCACATAAAATATTATAAGGAGAAATAATTTTTTATATATCAGTTTTCAGTATTTACTTCAACAGTGCTCGATACGTAAGTAGAGCTAGGTAGTAAGCAATGAAAATATATATGGCAATCAAGCTACACAGAGACTCCCGTGTTTCATCCCGGGGGGTGGGGAATCATCAGGCTAAATGCATGGATTTATTTTTGTCAGGTGTTTTCATATACATGGCTTGCTAGTTAACCAATCAGATTATTTGTTGTTCCCTCAGCCAATCGTTGGGCTTCCCGCGAACAAAGGCTTTGTTGGTGACGCTCCTATACCTATCTTATCTTTTGTTAGCAATGGATTTTCCTATATCCTGTTTTCTTTGTTGTGTCAATACAGTGGGCGAATTTATTTAAACATGTGGTTTCTTGTATTTCTATTTTAGGTTTTAAATTTTAACTTGTTCAGTTTTTTATTCATTTAATTTTTTTTTAATTTATTTATTATATATCATCCTACGGTAAATTTATTTCTGTGAAAACAGCCGTTTGCTATTTCACTTCTAGAGTTTAATAGGTTTCGGGGATCTTTAAAATTAAGGATTTCATATCTGATCTCAAAATCGAAATTGAATTCGTTTTTTTTAGTTTATTTATATTATATATGCAGCTATCTTCATCCCTATTTGATCTGACGTGCTGACTGTAATATCCCCCAGAATCAGTGAATCCACAGAGGGAGTTATGGTTTTCAGAGTAATAGCTCTTAACATACCAAAGGCTTTGGATAGGGTTGGCACAAATGTTGCTTCATACGTGTTATGGTACCAAGCTTTGCGAACTACATGAACTCTTCCGCTATAAATACCGAGGAAAACATGCCTCGCTATGTTAGGGCTGGTCCCATCCTGCTCAGTCTCTCATTAACTTCGGTTGATTGAGGACGTCAAGGTGGGGTAATACCAGTCGAGGATCCGTTCTCGACAATCAGTCCGGCAGGAACTGGGCCATTTAGTTGGCCTTTTATCTGCCGGGCTGAGGTATATTGTCCTGGGTTTTCCTAGGAAGTGCACCTTCCCAGGTCTTTCCTTCCCTCTTTGGGGAGGGGTAAGTTTATTACTTGCTGCCTGAGGCGCCCTTACCGGGGAATGCTGACGGGGTTGACCAGGCTATTTTTGATAGGCCAGAGTGCTCATCCTTTAGGGGCGCTGGCTGGTTTGATCTCCCCACTTTCCGACCTTGTGTCACATATTGCTTTGTGGGAAGCGATTAAATACCTTGGGCTGGCCCCATCCTGCTCAGTCTCTCATTAACTTCGGTTGATTGAGGACGTCGGGATGGGGTAATACCAGTCGAGGATCCGCTCTCGACAATCAGTCCGGCAGGAACTGGACTATTTCGGTGGCCTTTTATCTGCCGGACTGAGGTATACTGTCCGGGGTTATCCTAGGAGGTGCACCCTCCCAGACCTTGCCTCCCCTCTCTCGGGAGGAGTGAGTTTATTTCTTGCTGCCTGAGGCGCCCTTACCGGGGAATGGCGACGGGGTTACCCAGGCTATTTTTTTAGACGAGAGTGCTCATTCTTTAGGGGCGCTGGCTTGATCTCCCCACCTTCGCGACCTTGTGTCACATATTCCTGCGGTGGGAGGGAATTATATACCTAGGGTTGGCCCCACCATGTTAAGTCTCTCATTAATTTCGGTTGAGTGTTTACGTCGGGATGGGGTAATACCAGTCGAGGATTCGTTCTCGACAATCAGTCCGGCAGGAACTGGGCCATTTAGGTGGCCTTTTATCTGCCGGACTGAGGTATACTGTCCTGTGTTTACCTAGGAAGTGCACCCCCAGGCCTTGCCTCCCCTCTTTCGGAGGAGTAAGTTTATTGCTTGCTGCCCGAGGCGCCCTGACCGGTGAATGCCGACGGGGTTTCCCAGGCTATTTTTTAGCTAGGCTAGAGTGCTCCTTCTTTAGGGGCGCTTGTTTGACTCTTCCCCCACTTTCCGACCTTGTGTCACATATTCCTGCAGTGGGAAGGAATTAAATACTTGGGACTTGTCCAGTCATATACTGGCAGTCAAGACAGACGTTGAAATACTCCTGTTATATGGAGTGTTATACTTTCTTCAACATACATTGTTTCACTTAAAAACCGAGTTCGTAATTTCTGTTCCGGACGCATTATAGGGCCACCACATAGGATTGCTTGCTATGGAATATCTAAAAAAAAATAGTTGTTCAACCATCAAATCGTGTCTCGCTGATATGGCTATAAAAATAGTTAACACCTCTAAAACTATTTTCATGCATATATTAACTAATTCAATCCGAATATAATGTGTCAGTCTGATATCATATAATAAAAAGGTATGAATTAATATAAAAAAATCATATTTCTTACGAGCGAGCCTAAATATAGTTAGCATACAGAGCAATTGTTTAGGACTATAGTTTACATTCATCAACACATAGCACACTTTAATTATTACGACCTCAAACAGTCTATTTACTGTATGAAAGATTATGCTCGATATATATATATATATATATATATATATATATATATATATATATATATATATATACATATACAGGGTGATTCATGAGTCACTTAGCTATTTATTTTTGAAATTCTAAAGTTAAAAAATACGGTAATACAAAACAGAAAGTTTATTCAATAAATACATTCATGGGAGTTTGGAATTAAAGCAAATTTTCAAAATTTCCACCTTCGTTCTCCATGCATAGTTCCATTCTCTTTTGCAAGGAATTTACGACTCTTTGTAGCATATTTGATTGATTATGAAATAAATATATATAGAAATTAATATATAAACGAACAAATTTAAAATAACAAATAGCAGTAATTAGAGAGTAAAATAACAATTATCAAAAGTTAATAGTCTGGTTGTGCTTCATATGGTAATCATTTTAAATGGCTAAGTGATGTGACTTATGAATCACCCTGTATATGTATGTATATTATGTAAATTTATGCATATATATATATATATATATATATATATATATATATATATAAAGGAATAGGAGAGTAAAACTAAGATGTATACCGTTAAATTAGAACATATCATGAAAGATTGATGCTCGATATACGAGATAGAGTAATTATATACACGAGTAACGGATTAGAATAACAACTATACAAAATACAATATCGATCAATTCATGAGTTGTTAAAGACAATTTTGTTTAAATAAAAGAAATTGTATTATAAATTCCTTAATCCATGGCTTTTCAAAGAATGATATCTTATCGTCGGAGAAGAGAAACACAGATAACATGGTAAGGGGAAATTACCAAAAGTCAAAATTGGAAAATATATAAAAATAAAGATAATATAAAATATAAAAAGAAAAGGTTAAACATTTACGTAAAAGATCACTGTTGAAAGTAACATGAGAGTTTCTAGAAGCAGATTCGAAGCAAGATCCTATTTTAGTCATAATTGTAAACCGTTTCATTTTACATTTTATATTATCTTTATTTGCATATCTTTTCAAGTGTTGACTTTTGTTAATTTCCCCTTACCAACTTATATGTGTTGCTCTCCTCTGACAGTAAAATATAATTATTTGAAAAGCCATGGGTAAAAAAGGAATCGTAAAATATATTTTATTTGAAAACTCTTGTCTTGAACAACTTATGATTTATAATAATTTTTGTACAATTTGTGTTCCCATTGTTATATATATATATATAAATATGTGTGTAATTTTATTTACACGGACATGTACAAAATCTGCGACACTGGCATGTCGATGTTATCGATCAACAGTTACTATAAACTGAGATCTCATCAGGCAGAGTTAGAATCCGATCTTAACCTCAGATCTGAGATCTCATCAGGTAGAGTTAGAATCCGATCTTAACTTCAGATCATATTTGGAGAGGCTCTCTCCAAATATGATCTGAGGTTAAGATCGGATTCTAACTCTGCCTGATGAGATCCCAGTTTATAGTAACTGTTGATCGATAACATCGACATGCCAGTGTCGCAGATTTTGTACATGTCTGTGTAAATAAAATTATCATATATAAAGCTCTATTTTGATATTGAGCACTTTTTATAAACCCGGTTAAAATTCTCTGGATTACCACCCTGTGGATATTTTTCACCTGGATTATTACCATTATTATTATATATATATATATATATATATATATATATATATATATATATATATATATATATATATATATGCTCTTAAACAGACATACTTCTCGTCGTCTCTTCGAAATCAGTGTTGCTAGACGTAGCGAAATTCGAAATCCGGACACTGGTGGCTGGTCCCAAGTGCTCTAGTGACAGAGCAAACTAAGCTGCTAATCAGAAAAAAATATATATTGTATTTAAATGTGAGAAATAAAGACGAAATCAACCTACTTATTGATAAGCAATATGAATTTCATCCTGCACGATTTTCAACTGACGTGCTGACAGTAATATAACCCCGAATCAGCGAATCCATCGACGAAGGCTACGTTTCAAGAGCAATAGCTTTAAACATATCAAAGGCTTTGAATGGGATGTCACAAATTTCTTTCATAGCCTTGCTAGCTACTAAATATAAAAAAAATGTCTGCTACAAAATCAAATCCTTTCTTTTCTAATAAGTCTATAAAAGTATTTATTGAGAAGCTAGTGTCTGGAACGAAAAGATATCAACGCCTGTCTGCCTGTTCATTATCAATGGTCTTCCAAATCATATTCAGAGATAATATGTTTACTTATATGCAGACAAGACAACTATCTATCTAGGCATATCTTCGAAACAAACATTGGCGATCAATATCGTGCTGGTTTTCTTTCTTTTGACGTCTGCTGCAAGGGAAGAAAAACATACATTGTCACGTTTAAAAGCTCTAACACCAAACTTATCTTCTTTAACAACCAACGATTGAATTGTCGTTGTGTCTTAGTTCCAAAATGAATGGTTCTCTCCTTGATCAAGAAAATTGCTTAGATAAGCTTCAAGGACTGACTTTCACTCTCACTTGAGACCTGAAATAAAAGATTTACATCAAATATGTTATTAATGGCTCAGGAAAAATTGTTGGATCATTCTACAGAAAGTAGGTGACTCTTTATGCAGGCCTCTATCTGTATAAGTAGTACGCGTTCTGATTGAGTATTGCTGCCACATCTGAAGAGGTGCCGCTCATATAACCTGTTTTACTGTCTTCACAAAGTACACATCTGACTTTGAAATATTGTAGGAATTGTCTCTTCTGTTCAATACAGCCTATTCATCACAGAAAAAAAACGTATTTATTCTGTCTGTATATTATCGTTATTTTCATTGTTGAATGGAATTTTAAAACACAGTTTAATTTTTTTTTAAATCTCATAAATGAAACACAATATATCATGATTGCTTATCTGTTGGCATTGACATGGGTATCTTTAAGTTTAATGTTAAAAATGCTTGAGAAGCTGTTTTTTTTAAGTGACCACACTCTCACCATTCCACGCATCGTGTCTAATCCTTGCATAGTCGTGTCCATCATCAAACCGCCGATCTGATTCTTTATTCTTGATTATTCTAGAATTGATTTTGACTTCAGAATTAAATACTTAAACTATTCATTTATTTTAAGTTTTTATGTTATTGATAACGGAAAATATTCTGTAAATTTTATACAACTAAAAGTAGTTTTAGGAGCAAAGACGTGGCGGCTTCATATTAAACTTTATAATAAAAATAATAAGAATAATATCCTATGCAACTTTAATCTGTATGAGCAAATAAAAAGAAAACGTAATATTAATAACTAAAAATAATGGAAAGAATTCCTGTCACTTTTAATATGCACAAGAACAATATGTCATTGTTAGTAAGATTTGTGTGACTAAAATAACAAGTAGTCTATGATAACATATAATTTATTCACAGATTCAGGAGACAGGGAGATGATTGTTTTTGTTTTTTCTAAATAGTACTTATGGCGCGTCAATATGTTATTTTATTTATATTGAGATTTGAAAAAAACAATAAAATTGTTCAATTTTAAATGACAAAATGATTTATTTATATTTTTTTATTTTTGATAAAACTTTCGATGAATACATCTATCTCAGAAGCAAGAGTTATTTATAATTTTTTTTCATTTTGTTGTATTCACCCCGAGGGGTCAGATCCACCATAGAGTCCAAAAAATACGCCAAGTTGTTAGAAACGATAGTTTAACGTGAAGTAGAGTCCGGTCGATGTTGTTTCGCTGGTTTGGCGTCTTTTGAATAAGTAAAGGATAACATTTTATTTTCATTCTTTATAAAACTTATCTGGCGCAATTGTTCGTTAATTAATATAAAACTTAATTAGTATTAAATTTAATTAATATTAAATATAATTAATGTTAATCTTTAATTAATATTTACCTCGCGTATTTTTGTTGTTATCTTGGTAAGTTTAACCCTAATAAGTTAGGTTTTTTTTCAGTAAGATTCCCCTTTCGTGTGACAGCAGTACGAAATACATTGTTATTGATAACATCAAATTACTTTTGGCTAAGATCAAAGTGAAGTATCCGTTCCAATGGAGACTGCACCCAATACTGGTGTTGTCTTGGCCTTCGGCTCTTGATTTACGCCGATCAATGGGTCTGTCCTGTGCACTTCTGGGAGGTCCACCTTCCCAGGCTTTGCCTCCCCTCTTTGGGGAGTAATAGGTTTATTGCTTACTGCCTGAGGCGCCCCTACCGGGGAATGCCGACGGGGCTGCCCAGGCAATTTTTAAACCCCACTTTCCCGACCCGACCTTGGGTCACATCTTACTTGTGGGAGTAAGATAAAAACTGGGATTGTGCCTAACTCCTGGAGAAGAGTAAATCAATACTTACTAATCCGTCAAAGTAACGTCATGTTAGTTTGCTAGTTTCATACATTTCACGAAATTAACTAATTATTTCCTTGTGTGAACTTTATTTGACATCGTGTTCGATATAACAGTGTGTGATTTATTGATTTCGACGATGTGGATGGGTATTTTTGCAGTTTTAAAATGGGTCCTGGTCGAGCATTCGTTCCAGCAGGGAAAAGCTTTAACCATGAATATTTAAAGGGACCTCATAGTTTCCAGAATACAGTATAAATAACGAGCATTGTAATAAAAAGCATAATGAGGGCATATCTTCACAAAAATATCAATTCTAAACTAAGAACCTTTCATTTTAAAATACTTTGTATCGTAGCCATGTGTTTTTGATTGCGCTGAAGTATTTTGGGGTTGATATCTTGTATCTATTAAAGATGCCATGTGTGTCGCATTATACATATATACATATATATAAATATATATATATAGGTGTGAGTACATATGTATACATATATAAATATATATATATATATATGTATATATATATATATAAGATAGGTATCTATAGACACATGTTCCGTCATCTCTACTACTCATCAGTGTGGCTTGACCGATCGAGATGAAAAACGCAGTGGATAACGTCTGGCGTCTCCTGACTGACAGAAAGAAACTGCTACTTGGAAGTGATGGAGGAATTATATCGTATTTTAAATGAATATATGCATTTATTTACATTATATGAGATAATTAGATATAGATTATTTTAAAAATTCAGATAATTTACACCGAAGAATACTGATTTTAAGCTATGTGAAATCCTCATTTCATTCACCACAGTATTCAACGACTAAGGGAGCGTTAGTAGAACACTTAAATCGCGCTGCTTTCAAATAAGATTAATCTCTCGCTTATTTACCGGGTGGTTTACAACAACTGTGTAAGCTAAGTAGTTAGAATTTAAGTTTGAAATACGACTCGTGTTCCGGGGTTCAATCCCGATGTGAATAATATTTCTGTACACTGACAATTCCTCTTAGGATGAAACGTACACGTATGTAGATAAAAAGAAATATATATACACATACCTATATATATATATACAGTTACATGGTAAACAGCTGATGATCCCCGTGTTAATATTAGACGATTAAGGTCTCCTGTTTTTGTTTCACTCTTAGATAATTAAACCCCCCTTTTTTTTTCTTTTTTT